>LPNX010225310.1:9794-23257 GCA_001517045.1 Pseudotsuga menziesii
TTTTTGATTGCAGTGGCTACTGTGGATCGTAACAATGCAGTGATACTGTGGTTCATTGGCCATTTGAGAGAGATTGGTTCAGCTTGGAGGGGTGGAAATGAGCTCCGCCGCTCCCTGTCAGATTCATTGTTATCTATTGTTGATACGATCGCAAGATCGAATGATGCTTTGTATAGCATCGCATATTACAGAGAGAGAAAAAGGCAACAATATGCTGATGGCTTGAGTTACAATGAGGTAAAAAAGCTAAAAATAATAAAACAAGCCATCTATTCATTGTTTAGACTGCCTGGGACGGATGACATCCCGGAGATCAGTAGGCCACATATTTCTATTGAGTGGTGCACTTTTCCACCCATCAAATACAACTGGATGGATAGGTGGTACATGGTTTTTGACATCCCCCCTCACAACAATAGGGAAGTACCGATGTACTTCCTCCGAAAATTGTATGCAGAGTTTGTGATGGGGAAACATGTCAACTATTTTGATATGTTGGGCTTCCAGGGAGTTGGTAGGGGAATGCCCCAACATCGACCCCATGCAAGGCATAGAGATGCCAATCCACATATACCTGCACCCCATGCCTAGCTACCAAGGGCAGACATCCCTCCTGCACATGACATGGTTAACCAGAAACATGATGCATTTTTTACTCTAGCTGAGATGGTCTCTCGACACATGGCCACTATTGACCAGAGAGTGCCCTCTTCCTCTGCTGGTCTACAACCACCAGCTTCTGGTGGTGGAGGGACATTTGTTGGTGGGGATAGACCGACATCCCATGTGCCTCAGAGCGAGCCGCACGTCTGCACATCTTGTGGGGGACCCTGTTATGGTCCTGGACCAAGACATGGTACCAGTACGATGACTGGTGGTCAGGTAAGGACTTTGTTTTAAAACTCTATTATTGAACTCAATTTTTAATTGTTCCATACTATATCTAACATATTAAAAGATTCATAATATATATGAAATATTTACTCTTGCAGGAGTTTGATGCCTCTCACGGGGGTGGTACTGCACTCGGTGTGGTTGTACCCGAGACCCAGAGAACCACAGTTGAGGTGATATTTAAACACTTGTCATTTTGTTATTACATGTATAATTTTGTTAATGCATGTGTTAGTCTTGATTAATTTATTAAAATGTCTAATATTTACAATTTTTGAAGTTGCAGGAAGCCCACTTGGAACATGATGCTGAAGACATTGATATCAACGACATAGTCCAAGGTGGAATTTATGACTACTTAAAGAATGTAAGTACATGGGTTATGATTGAATCTTGTTTGAATTATTTAAATTTCTTACTGTACACTCCTTTATAGAGATCGCTAATGTAAATATAATTTTTAAACTTGCAGATGTTAGACGCATCTGAAGAGGAGCACCAAATTGATGGAAGCGGTCACTCCCGTGGTGGAGATACGTCCCAGGAAGGGGTAAGTATATTACAACATGTTATTTTTTCGGTACATATTATTCCATCCATTCAAATCCATGTCTAACTATGGTAACACTTTATGAACGCAGACGTCATCACAGATCCTTGCACCACCTGTTTGGTATGGATCTCCCCGTAGTCCAAACATAGATAAGGGGGTTGTTTACACCAGACGAGGTCCCTCTTCCTTGAACAGAGCGGCTGTGCATGAGGATCAACCTACTCATCCCACGGAAATGTACACACTTCCAATGGCAGTTGTTGGTTAGCTATGGATTCACTTCACAAGTGGTTTTTCTTAATGTTATTTTCGCATGTTTACAGCATCAGGATGTAGAGTCATCCATGCCAGATCGTAGTGGGATTGTTGATGCCGCTGTCAATGCCGCATCTAGAATAGGGATAAGTCACAGTGAGGTACATCTACTTGAATATTTGTAATTGTACATTTCATTTGTATTGTTTTTGGACATGCACGATGTCTAACTATTTAATCATTTGGTGAATGTAGCGATGCCCTGGTCCATTGGTGCATGCAACTGAGGTTGATGTTCAACCTACGGCTCCTCTTACTACTAAAGAGCACCAGCCTCATCCCCTAGAAATGATTTTTTCGGTGAAATGTTCATTTTTTACATAATTGATTAATACTTTCTCATTCATGTACATGTTGATAATTCTTGAGATAATTGACATATTTTTTTTTATTCGCAGAGAAGCATGGCAATGAGGCTCACTGCAAGGTCGAGTATAGCAGAGGCACCTACGCCCTTGACACCACAGGCACCTATACCCCCGACGGATGCAGTGAGTCTTTGTTTTATTTACAATTGAGTCATATTTTAAATTTTCAAACTTTGTTATTGATGGACAGTACTAGCTCAGTTACCTAAAAAAGAAATATTGTCATTGATTTGCAGTCGCCAGAGATGCACAGTGGTCGTAGACGGAGCCAAAGAGCATCAGGGTACGAGGAAAACAAGAGAAAGTTAGAATTTTGATGTGTTAGTCCAGGACAAATATGTATTTTTATGTACAGTCCGGAGTTAGAGTATAGGGGCGCGGTCCAGGACAGATGAACTTTTGTTTGCACATGTACATCAAATATGTTTTTGATACATGTACATTGACAGGCCATAGATCTAGGCCTTATATTTTTGTATTATAACTTTAATGGTATAAAAAATATTTCATATCAAGGCTCTTGAGATATTCATGGTTCAGTCTTTTAAGTGTGATTTTACATGTGTGGCGAAGAATGTTTCTATGTGTAATGTTCTCAATTTTTTATAGATTTTAGGATTGTATGGAGATATCAGTTATAAATTTGAGAACAATGCACAATTACAATAAACTACGTAATGACAAAAATGTACATTCACTCCCATTCTTGATAATCCAGAAAACATTCCAATCATAGTCATGTGTCTATAGGAAAAAGCTTTGTTAGGAGGCAATATACATTTCACTTTGAATTTGTTCTTTGGTTTCCACATGTTCTTGTGTCAATCTATTGTATTGATTTGTGAGGATTATCTATTACTTATGAATGCACTATGTCAAAAGAAAAAACTATTATATTTAAAGGTTTCAATGATCTCAATACATGCACACTAAAGTCAAAGTTCTTGCTCGTGTAATTTAATAAATATAAGTGCAATATACAATGTATTTCAAGGTTTCAATGAACTCACTACTTGCACACCAATTGGATATATCTAATTAAAAATTGTGAGTTTGGATTCATTAAATTACAAGTTGAGTTAATGCTCAAGTGTAATTTAATAAAACTAAGTGCAATACATGCTTTACATTTCATCAACAACCAACAACACTATTCAACAAACCTCATGCACCCAATGACTAATCACTCAGCATTAAAGGAACTACAATAGAACCCAAAGACTGAGAACCAACTTTGTGAATCAACATGATTTGAAGCATAAGTCCATCGGATTTGAAAAAGTTCAGTTCGACATTAGATTGATTCTGAATTGAGTTGTGACAGTAAGATAAGATTAGGGTTAGGATTAGGGTTTCCTTGGTAGGTTTATGGTAATGGGACATGCATGTTAAACAATAAACCCTAGTTAGGGATAGGGTTTTCCAAGTTTGGCCTTCGTTGGCATGACATGCATTGTCCAGCTTTCGCTCTCATTGGCGTGACTGTATTGTCCCTACTTAGCGAAACCCTAGCTTCAGAAACCATCATAGATGGAGGTCACCGGGCAATGGATAGGAGGGAGAGGTCCCCCCCTAGCTAAAATACCACGTCACGAATCCAACGAAATTGATGGTTCATCGATCAGAGGCCCGAGCATCGATCTATGGTGAGTTGCAGGTCAAATCCAGATACCGTTCAGGGACACCTGGTGGACTTGGGTCCGGTGCACAAAATACATCACAGAGCGGCAATTTTGAATTCTGTCAACTCCTGCTAGTGTGTTTGGGCATGGGAAATATGGCAATTCCAACCGCATCCCCACCATCCGTGGCTTTCCAGCTTTGTCCCTCATTGGCGTGACTGCATTGTCCCCTACTGAGCGAAACCCTAGCTTCAGAAACCACCGTAGATGGAGGTCACTGGGAAATGGACAGGAGGGAGAGGTCCCCCCTAGCTAAAATCCCCCATCACGAATCCAACGTTATCAACGGTTCGTCGATCGAAGGCCTGAGCATCGATATATGGCGAGTTCCAAGTCACCTCCAAATACCGTTCAGGCACACCTGGTGGACTTAGGCCCGGTGCACAAAAATCCCCACGGAGGGGCAATTTTGAATTCTGTCAACTCTTGCTAGTGTGTTTGGGCATGGGAAATATGGCAATGCCAACCGCATCCCCACCATCCGTGGCTTTCCAGCTTTGGCCCTCGTTGGCGTGACTGCATTGTCCCCTACTGAGTGAAACCCTAGCTTTAGAAACCACCGTAGACAGAGGTCACCGAGAAATGGACAAGAGGGAGAGGCCCCCCCATAGCTAGAATCCCACGTCACGAATCCAACGAAATGGACGGTTTGTCAATCGGAGGCCCGAGCATTGATCTATGGCGAGTTGCAGGTCACCTCCAGATACCATTCAGGGACACCTCGTGGACTTGGGCCCGGTGCGCAAAAAACCTCACGGAGTGGCAATTTTGAATTCTGTCAACTCCTGCTAGTGTGTTTGGGCATGGGAAATATGGAAATGCCGATCGCATCCCCACCATCCGTGGCTTTCCAGCTTGAGCCCTCGTTGGCGTGATTGCATTGTCCCCTACTGAGCGAAACCCTAGCTTCAGAAACCACCGTAGACGGAGGTCACCGGGCAATGGATAGGAGGGAGAGGCCCCCCCCTAGCTAAAATCCCACGTCACGAATCCAACGAAATCGACAATTCGTCGATCAGAGGCCCGAGCATCGATCTATGGCGAGTTGCAGGTCACCTCCAGATATCGTTCAGGGACACCTCATGGAATTGGGCCCGTTGCGCAAAAAACCTCATGAAGCGGCAATTTTGAATTCTGTCAACTCCTACTAGTGTGTTTAGGCATGGGCAATATGGCAATGCCAACCGCATCCCCACCATCCGTGGCTTTCCAGCTTTGGCCCTCATTGGCGTGACTGCATTTTCCCCTACTGAGCGAAACCCTAGCTTCAGAAACCACCGAAGACAGAGGTCATCGGTCAATGGACAGGAGGGGGAGCCCTCCCCCTAGCTAAAATCCCATGTCACGAATCCAACGAAATCGACGGTTCGTCGATCAGAGGCCCGAGCATCGATCTATGGCGAGTTCCAGGTCACCTCCAGATATCGTTCAGGGACACCTCGTGGAATTGGGCCCGTTGCGCAAAAAACCTCAGGGAGTGGCAATTTACTAGTGTTAATATACACATGTGCTAGTGTTAACATGTTGCATCAATAGTATAATTTAAATTTTGAATTAAAAACATTGGTTTTGCTTTAATATAGCTTTTGTTTATAGATATAAACCTACACCATGCATATTATAGAACTTATTAGGTTAAGGGTTACACTCTCAAGATTTTTCTTTAGGGTACTGGGAAAAGGAAAAATATTGCTTCCACCCACCTATACTTGTCTTTACTTACACATGTTGCATGCTTTTCCCTACAAAATGCCATTGTCTAAAGGGAATTATCACATAATAGATATTATATTGTTGAAGGAATGAAAGAACCCTATTACTCATAATGATGAATGATGATGATGTTCATGATGTTGACGGTGATGATGATGAGGATGTTGTTGTTGTTGATGATGATGATGATGTTGATGATGTTGATGGTGATGATGTTGATGGTGATGACGAGGATGATGATGATGATGTTCATGATGTTGTTGGAGATGGTGATGATGAGGATGATGATGATGATGATGATGAAGGTGATGAAGATGATGTTGATGGTGATGGTGATGATGAGGATGAGGATGAGGATGAGGATGAGGATGACGATGATGATGTTCATGTTGTTGTTGGAGATGATGATGATGACGTTGTTGATGGTGATGATGAGGATGATGATGATGATGTTCATGATGTTGATGGTGATGATAATGATGATGTTCATGATGTTGATGGTGAGGATGATGATGAGGATGATGTTCGTGGTGTTGATGGTAATGATGATGATGAGAATGATGATGATGAATGATGATGATGTTCATGATGTTGATGGTGAGGATGATGATGAGGATGACGATGATGAGGATGATGAGGATGAATGATGATGATGTTCATGATGTTGATGGTGAGGATGATGATGATGTTCATGATGTTGATGGTGATGATGTTAATGGTGATGGTGAGGATGATGATGATGATGTTCATAATGTTGATGGTGATGATGATGATGTTCATGATGATGATGTTCATGATGTTGATGGTGAGGATGATGATGAGGATGATGTTGATGATGTTGATGGTGATGATGATGATGAAGGTGATGATGATGATGAGGATGATGTTGATGATGTTGATGGTGATGATGATGATGAAGGTGAGGATGATGATGATGACGATGATGAAGGAGATGATGATGATGAGGATGAGGATGATGATGATGATGTTCGTGATGTTGATGGTGATGATGATGATGACGATGATGATGATGAATGATGATGATGTTCATGATGTTGATGGTGAGGATGATGATGAGAATGATTATGATGATGTTCATGATGTTGATGGTGAGGATGATGATGATGGTGTTCATGATGTTGATGGTGATGATGAGGATGATGATGATGATGATGATGAAGGTGATGATGATGATGAGGATGATGATGAGGATGAGGATGAGGATGATGATGTTCATGATGTTGATCGTGATGATGATGATGAGGATGATGATGATGTTCATGATGTTGATGGTGAGGATGATGATGAGGATGATGCGAATGAATGATGATGATGTTCATGATGTTGATGGTGAGGATGATGATGAGAATGATTATGATGATGTTCATGATGTTGATGGTGATGATGTTGATGGTGATGATGATGATGTTCATGATGTTGATGGTGAGGATGATGATGAGAATGATTATGATGATGTTCATGATGTTGATGGTGATGATGTTGATGGTGATGGTGAGGATGATGATGATGATGTTCATGATATTTATGGTGATGATGATGATGTTCATGATGTTGATGGTGAGGATGATGATGAGGATGATGTTGATGATGTTGATGGTGATGATGATGATGTTCATGATGTTGATGGTGAGGATGATGATGAGGATGATGTTGATGATGTTGATGGTGATGATGATGATGAAGGTGAGGATGATGATGATGATGAAGGTGATGATGAAGGTGATGAAGATGTTTCCATTATTTGTTACTTAGTATACATGCTAAGGGGTATATTTGATTGCTTTAGTTTATTGTTTAGTCACATTTTTCAACTCTCATATCTATAGTCAATCAAAATAGATTTTTGGTACATAAACACATGAAATTACCATTCATAGATTGAGAATTGAAATAGGTATTTGATACTCAAACATGATCCCTAGTTGTTCTTTGGGTCTCTTCATCTTTTGTTACTCTCTAGGATGTGATAGACCTCCATTTTGACCATAACACCTAGTTGAAGGGTTTGGGTGAATGAAAGTTTATGATGGTCTCTCAGGACATGTCAATGGAAATACAAACATGGAAAACCAACAATCTATTGTCTTGGAGGGACGATTCAAGGTATTTACACAATAAATTTGAATATGTTGAAAGAAGATAAAATGTAGAAAATTGAATAATCTTTCAAAATATATAATTCCTATCTATGGATATTTTGTATGACCACATGAAATTCAAGTTTTTTAAGCAATATGTTGTTTTTTGGGAAATTATATTGCATTGTTTTCTCATCGGTGCAAGTGACTTAAATGATGGGATTTCTTAAAAAAAATTGAACAATTACAAAGAAGGGCTTGTCTTTGTACACATCGATTGTTTCAAATTTTTTAATATATATATATATATATTCCTCAAAACATAAGGTCATGTATTAGTGTAGGTAGGGTTTGATGGTATTAACATAATTATTTATTTTTTAAATAATATATTATAATAATACTGAAATGGGATTAAATAATCATGCATGGACTGTAACGCACCATATATTTACTTAGGCATGCGAAATTTGGCATGTTCATTAACTTGACATACAAGAGAACTTTTGGCATATTTATAAACAACATTATGGAAAATTTTGCATATCAAGAACACAAAATTGACATATTCATAAGAAACATACATGGAGAAATTTAAATTATGATACATACCTCATCATGCTAGATCCCACCTATTATCTAACAACCAATCCCTCCAGATCATCTCTTATAACAATGGTCTCCATTAGTCTCTCGTGCTCTGTATCCGGTAAGAAGTAGCGTACCTTCGATGAATTTCGGCTAGGCATTGTTCATACCTGGAGGTTTGTACCAATGATTAAGTTGGTAAAGTGATACACACTTGCACCTGGTTTGTAATCCCTGTAAACATATCCACTCTTCTTTCTTGCATTCTTGTCATGTGTAAGGTATTCACCTTTAACAACCATAGACCCAGTGGGGAAGTGGTTGTTTTCATCATCAGTCATGGACATAATGAGGGTTTGATTTCCCTCTATACAGTGTGGCAACCAGTAATCACTACCCCATTCACTATATTTTGAGGCAACCACTGCGTATATGTGTCCTGCATAGTATGATTGTAGGTATATGATCAAATATTTTTCCTGTGATACAAGGCCATTAATGTGAGTTTCAAGACTACGTAAGTTTAACAAAAAAATGTTAAGGAAATGCATCATACCAGGTTGTACAAGGTCTGATACATCATCAAAATCTATAGAAATAGACGATTGGTCTTCTTTGAAAGGAGTTAACTGCATCGTCTAGCCCCATGGCTCGCACAAATCCCTATTCACTTCACAAGTGGTTTTTCTTAATGTTATTTTCGCATGTTCACAGCATCAGGATGTAGAATCATCCATGCCAGACCATAACGGGATTGTTGATGCCGCTGTCAATGCCGCATCTACAATAGGGATAAGTCACAGTGAGGTACATCTACTTGAATATTTGTAATTGTACATTTCATTTGTATTGTTTCTGGACATGCACGATGTCTAACTATTTAATCATTTGGTGAATGTAGCCATGCCCTGGTCCATTAGTGCATGCAAATGAGGTTGATGTTCAACCTATGGCTCCTCTTACTACTGAAGAGCACCAGCCTCATCCCCTAGAAATGGTTTTTCTGGTGAAATGTTCATTTTTTACATAATTGATTAATACTTTCTCATTCATGTACATGTTGATAATTCTTGAGATAATTGACATATTTTTTTTTATTCGCAGAGAAGCATGGAAATGAGGCTCACTGCAAGGTCGAGTACAACAGAGGCACCTACACCCTCGACACCACGGGCACCTATACCCCCGACGGATGCAGTGAATCTTTGTTTTATTTACAATTGAGTCATATTTTAAATTTTCAAACTTTGTTATTGATGGACAGTACTAGCTCAGATTCCTAATCAAGAAATATTGTCATTGATTTGCAGTCGCCAGAGATGCACAGTGGTCGTAGACAGAGCCAAAGAGCATCAGGGTCCGGGAAAAACAAGAGAAAGTTAGAATTTTGATGTGTTAGTCCAGGACAAATATGTATTTTTATGTACAGTCCGGAGTTAGAGTATAGGGTTACGGTCCAGGACAGATGTACTTTTTTTTGCAGATGTACATGAAATATGTTTTTGATACATGTACATTGATAGGCCATAGATCTAGGCCTTATATTTTTGTATTATAACTTTCATGGTATAAAAAATATTTCATATCAAGGCTCTTGAGATATTCATGGTTCGGTCTTTTAAGTGTGATTATACATGTGTGGCAAAGAATGTTTCTATGTGTAATGTTCTCAATTTTTTATAGATTTTACGATTGTATGGAGATATCAGTTATAAATTTGAGAACAATGCACAATTACAATAAGCTACGTAATGACAAAAATGTACATTCACTCCCATTCTTGATCATCCAGAAAACATTCCAATCATAATCATGTGTCTATAGGAAAAATCTTTGTTAGGAGGCAATATACATTTCACTTTGAATTTGTTCTTTGGTTTCCACATGTTCTTGTCTCAATCTATTGTATTGATTTGTGAGGAATATCTATTACTTATGAATGCACTATGTCAAAAGAAAAAACTATTATATTTAAAGGTTTCAATGATCTCAATACATGCACACTAAAGTCAAAGTTCTTGCTCGTGTAATTTAATAAATATAAGTGCAATATACAATGTATTTCAAGGTTTCAATGAACTCACTACTTGCACACCAATTGGATATATCTAATTAAAAATTGTGAGTTTGGATTCATTAAATTACAAGTTAAGTCAATGCTCAAGTGTAATTTAATAAAACTAAGTGCAATACATGCTTTACATTTCATCAACAACCAACAACACTATTCAAAAAACCTCATGCACCCAATGACTAATCACTCAACATTAAAGGAACTACAATAGAATCCAAAGACTGAGAACCAACTTTGTGAATCAACATGGTTTGAAGCATAAGTCCATCGGATATGAAAAAGTTCAGTTCGACATTAGATTGATTCTGAATTGAGTTGTGACAGTAAGATAAGATTAGGGTTAGGATTAGGGTTTCCTTGGTAGGGTTATGGTAATGGGACATGCATGTTAAACAATAAACCCTAGTTAGGGATAGGGTTTTCCAAGTTTGGCCTTCGTTGGCCTGAAATGCATTGTCCAGCTTTGGCTCTCATTGACGTGACTATATTGTCCCTACTTAGCGAAACCCTAGCTTCAGAAACCATCGTAGATGGAGGTCACCGGGAAATGGACAGGAGGGAGAGGCCCCCCCCCTAGCTAAAATCCCATGTCAGGAATCCAACGGAATCGACGGTTCGTCGATTGGAGCCTCGAGCATCGATCTATGGCGAGTTACAGGTCACCTCCAGATACCGTTCAGGGACACCTGGTGGACTTGGGCCCGGTGCGCAAAAAACCTCACGGAGCGGCAATTTACTAGTGTTAATATACACATGTACTAGTGTTAGCATGTTGCATCAACAGTATAATTTAAATCTTGAGTTAAAAACATTAGTTTTCCTTTAATATAGCTTTTGTTTATAGATATAAACCTACACCATGCATATTATAGAACTTATTAGGTTAAGGGTTACACTCTCGAGATTTTTCTTTAGGGTACTGGGAAAAGGAAAAATATTGCTTCCACCCACATATACTTTGTGTTTACTTACACATGTTGTATGCTTTTCCCTACAAAATGCCATTGTCTAAATGGAATTATCACATAATAGATATTATATTGTTGAAGGAATGAAAGAACCCCATTACTCATAATGATGAATGATGATGATGTTCATGATGTTGACGGTGATGATGATGAGGATGTTGATGATGATGATGATGATGATGATGTTCATGATGTTGACGGTGATGATGATGAGGATGTTGATGATGATGATGATGATGATGATGTTCATGATGTTGATGGTGATGATGAGGATGATGATGATGATGTTCATGATGTTGTTAGAGATGGTGATGATGAGGATGATGATGATGATGATGATGAAGGTGATGAAGATAATGTTGATGGTGATGGTGATGATAATGATGAGGATGAGGATGAGGATGAGGATGAGGATGATGATGTTCATGATGTTGTTGGAGATGATGATGATGATGATGCTGATGGTGATTATGAGGATGAGGATGATGATGATGATGTTCATGATGTTGATGGTGACGATGATGATGTTCATGATGTTGATGGTGAGGATGATAATGAGGATGATGTTCATGGTGTTGATGAGGATGATGATGATGAGGATGATGATGATGAATGATGATGATGTTCATGATGTTGATGGTGAGGATGATGATGAGGATGATGAGGTTGAATGATGATGATGTTCATGATGTTGATGGTGAGGATGATGATGTTCATGATGATGTTGATGGTGATGATGTTGATGGTGATGGTGAGGATGATGATGATGATGTTCATAATGTTGATGGTGATGATGATGATGTTCATGATGTTGATGGGGAGGATGATGATGAGGATGATGATGATGATGATGATGATGAAGGTGAGGATGATGATGATGATGATGAGGATGATGTTGATGATGTTGATGGTGATGATGATGATGAAGGTGAGGATGATGATGATGATGATGATGATGAAGGTGATGATGATGATGAGGATGAGGATGATGATGAACGTGATGATGATGATGTTCGTGATGTTGATGGTGATGATGATGATGATGATGATAATGATGAATGTTGATGATGTTCATGATGTTGATGGTGAGGATGATGATGGTGGTGTTCGTGATGTTGATGGTGATGAGGATGATGATGATGATGATGATGATGAAGGTGATGATGATGATGAGGATGAGGATGAGGATGAGGATGATGATGATGATGTTCATAATGTTGATGGTGATGATGATGATGTTCATGATGATGATGGTGAGGATGATGATGAGGATGATGATGATGAGGATGATGAGGATGAATGATGATGATGTTCATGATGTTGATGGTGAGGATGATGATGATGTTCATTATGTTGATGGTGATGATGTTGATGGTGATGGTGAGGATGATGATGATGATATTCATGATGTTGATGGTGATGATGATGATGTTCATGATGATGATGGTGAGGATGATGATGAGGATGATGTTGATGATGT
The DNA here is from genome assembly GCA_001517045.1 of Pseudotsuga menziesii. Classification (NCBI taxonomy): domain Eukaryota; kingdom Viridiplantae; phylum Streptophyta; class Pinopsida; order Pinales; family Pinaceae; genus Pseudotsuga; species Pseudotsuga menziesii. The sequence continues at coordinate 22,529 of LPNX010225310.1, forward strand.
TAATGGTGATGATGATGATGAAGGTGAGGATGATGATGATGATGATGAGGATGATGGTGATGATGTTGATGGTGATGATGATGATGAAGGTGATGAAGGTGTTTCGATTATTTGTTAGTTAGTATACATGCTAAGGGGTATATTTGATTGCTTTAGTTTATTGTTCAGACACATTTTTCAACTCTCATATCTATAGTCAATCAAAATAGATTTTTGGTATATAAACACATGAAATTACCATTCATAGATTGACAATTCCAATAGGTATTTGATACTCAAACATGATCCCTAGTTGTTCTTTGTGTCTCTTCATCTTTTGTTACTCTCTAGGATGTGATAGACCTCCATTTTGACCATAACACCTAGTTGAAGGGTTTGGGTGAATGAAAGTTTATGATGGTCTCTCAGGACATGTCAATGGAAATACAAACATGGAAAACCAACAATCTATTGTCTTGGAGGGATGATTCAAGGTATTTACACAATAAATTTGAATATGTTGAAAGAAGATGAAATGTAGAAAATTGAATAAGCTTTCAAAATATATAATTCCTATCTATGGATATTTTGTATGACCACATGAAATTCAAGTTTTTTAAGCAATGTGTTGTTTTTTGGGAAATTATATATGTTGAAAGAAGATGAAATGTAGAAAATTGAATAAGATTTCAAAATATATAATTCCTATCTATGGATATTTTGTATGACCACATGAAATTCAAGTTTTTT
>LPNX010225310.1:23674-43168 GCA_001517045.1 Pseudotsuga menziesii
TCCTGCACAGTATGATTGTAGGTATATGGTGAAATATTTTTTGTGTGATACAAGGCCATTAATGTGAGTTTCAAGACTACGTAAATTTAACAAAAAAATGTTAAGGAAATGCATCATACCAGGTTGTACAAGGTCTGATACATGATCAAAATCTATAGAAATAGACGATTGGTCTTCTTCCAACGGAGTTAACTAAACAATTGCACGCTGATCAAGTGGAAGTGACATGCGATCCCATCCATCAACCCAATCCAATGATTCACACACATCCCAGTCACCATCACAGCAAGGCAGGCAAAAACAGGCGAGTTTTTTGGTCGAAATTTCAAATACTGGGTTATCAGAACTTCGAACCGAATGAAAGCCACGAGTGCCAGGAACAGTCTTGCATTCCCATGCATGTGAACGATCTATGTCTACCACCTCCCAAAAAAAATCTCCACATGTCTCTTTCTTATGGATTCTGCTCACATAGCTGATTCCTCTCCCATTACTAACGTGCACCACCTGACTATAGATTGAGCAATTCGAATAGTAGATATTGTAGATAATTTCAATTCCTCTCTTCGTAGGGCTGTTTTGACACATGCTCCGGCTCCATCATGCTCTCCTTTACCATGCCCAGTCTCAAAATAGTTCCACATATGTGGAACTTTGTAGTTTTTATGCAATGAACACAACCATTGAAATATGCGTGCATTTTTGAACTGACCAGCACATCCATCAGACCAAATCTAGTGTTGATCCATCTGTATGTTCCTACCCTTCAAATGATCACAGAACATGATGAAGCAATGACGTACATAGTGGAAGTCATGGCACCTATCATCACTTATGTAGAAGTGATATTCCTTTAGAATTTCTCTTTGCTCTTCACTACTGTTTGGGCCATGCCTATATGTGATATGCACCATCAAGGAAACCTGCTCATAGTGATAATACTGACTTTGGATCTCATTTTGAAGTTGCAGAGTGTAGTTCTTGGCAAAATCAACAACTGAAAGTATAGTACCATGAGGAAATGTATCTTTGCATATTCTAAACTTCTCATCCTGCCATCGTGCCAAGTGGACATGCTGAACATATTGACGTGTCTTTTCAATAAATTCCTTGACGAAGACACTAACTTGTACGTGTTGACACAAAATGATCTCAATATCAGGTTTTTTTGTAAGTAAGGAATGAAATGCAACTGTTCTGAACATAATTTTATAGATAAATGCATGTACCTGAGATGTCACCAATTGTATTTTTTTGCTTTCCTTCCCTAGGACTATTTCATAGCTGATATATTTGAAACTCTTCATGTCTGTAACCATATTCCCAAATTCATTGTCTCCAGTCTCGTGCATACATTGGGTCAATAATTCCATTCCAGCACAGTTGGAGCAAGTTCCATCCAAACAGGATTTTGCATAGTAAGTTTTCCCCTTAGGCCTATTGCACATGATACTATGAATGAATTCTCTTGATGAGGTCGGTGGTATTGTCAAGGAGCAATCCTGCACATGGTTAGTATGCAACACACGACAAATGTACAAGAATGTTTCATAGTAATATTAATATTCTACATGGTATCTACAACAACAAGTGTTATGAAGAGTATTTATTCTAACATACAAGGGCTTACATTTCTCAAAAGATCTTTGCCCCAAATTCAATTGTCTATGTTCATTCCTAAATTTCTTGTATAGTTCTGTCTGTGTTATATCAAGAAGATGCTTAATATGTGGTTCACGGTCCTTTGAACCCCTTCTTAGTTTTAGTACATCCTTCCGGTTTGAACAAGGCCTTGTGTGGTCATGCAAAAAACTCTGCACTAGTCCCTTTACTACATCAACTAGCTTCATGTCACGATGTGGCAATCGACTAGTAAAGGCCCAAAAATCTGTCTGGGTGGTTGTGTCGAGGTGTTCTCTTCTAATAGAATACCTACGGAGGGTTTTTACATTCAAATTAACTAGTTTAGATGTAGGCTTGAGAAAACCAAGGACCCTGGTGTTCTTATTCACAATTGCTTGTGACAACACACGACGAGCCGCATTGCGGTCCTTTGACCGTGTGTTCTTACCAATTCTACCAAAGGCATCTACTAAGCTTTTAACTATATGAGAACTTGGTCCAGAAGCCTTTATCATATTTATGCCTAACGATTTCCTAACAATATTCATGCCCCTAGATTTTAACAATGATAAAAATAATCTACATTTATCTCCATCACATTTAGAATCAAAATATTTATTTAGTATCTGTTGAGTTTGATAGGCAATACTACGTTAAGATAGCATACCTTCAATGGAATTGAGGAGTCCTTCATAAACTTGTATACGCTTCGGAGTTCTTCGACATGTGCTTTCTAATGGAGGTAAGGGGGTTGGATTTCTATCATCTAGTGCATCAACAATACGCTCTGGCGTTTCAGTAGCAACTTGTTGTCCTTCACTCTCTTCCTGGTAGTTGGATAGTGGAAGTCCAACATCCTCATCGATGGTTCGATTAATATTTTCTTTTTCAACAGTAGGCTCCATGTACACTGCCTCTTCATGAGCTTCGTCTTGAGATGGTCCCTCTAGTGAATGTGGAATTTCTTCTTGTGTTGGATTAATAGGATGAACTGTTGTATCCTCTATAATTGGATTTGGATTAGTTTCCAAAGAAAGCCTCTGATTCATCATGTCTATTCTTTTCTTTTCTTTCTCTTCTTCGATGACTTCTTGAGGTCTCTTCTTCCTTGCTGATTTTCTTCCTCGGTTACGTACATTCCCCATCACCACAATGATCAATGTCAATATAGTTTGTTTTTGTTGCTCCTCAATTACAAGCTTCCAAACCTTTAACTTGCTTTAATATAACTATTAATCCTTCAAGATGCTTCAATATTCCTTCTCAATTGTTCATATTTCCCATCAAAACAATAATGAATGGGAAAATTTACCTTTGGTTCTCTTGAATAATAAGGAAATGAAAGTTATATCCACCATCACCATGAAATGACATCGAAGCTTGATATCTTATCCTGTGTGCTCCTCAACCATGGAAGATGTCCTCAATGTTGCACCTGCATAACAAAAGGAATGATGGAGATGGTCTGGATTGTGAGTATTTTCAAAGGCAAGCTCGTGCTTTTGAAAAATATTGCACGCAAATAGAAATTTTCAGAAAACACGCAGTGAAGTTTCTCTCGGACAATGACAATTCACTGTTTTAATAGTCCCAAAACGCGCATGCGATCTCTTCAACCACAATTAATGGGGTGGGTGCACGGCTAAACGTAATCAAATTGTATAATCTAATCAATCAAACTCATTTGATTAGCTTATTTAATTTTTATAATAGATAAAAAATTAATTTCAAATCCCAATCTATTCATAAATATTTATTTATTTATATATTTTCTAACTAAGTTTCTATAAAATTTACTTAATAATTAAGTGACAAATCTATTATATTAACATGTAATGATAAATAGATCAACCATTGGATCATAAAAACCCATAAGCTCAAATCCCAATCAATTCATTAATAAAGTCATTTTAGTTTAAAATCTTTTATGAATTGATAATTGATGATGATTAAAAAGAAATGGACTTAAAGTTACATTTCAAATTTTTTCAATTTTTAATCTACAATTTCTAGTAATTATATATTTGTATAGTCTAATAAATCAAACTTGTTATTTATTTTATATATTAAATTATATATTTATATAGTTTAATAAATCAAATTTATTATTTTGTTTACTAATTTTTTTTTTATATTACATAAAAATTTAAACTTAAATCTCAATTTATTTTGGGGATTCAAAGTTTTTGGTGATTCTAAAATTATTGTAAAACAAATTCAGAATCAGATACATTGTATCTCTCCTCACTTAAAGGCTTACCAAAATGAGGTATGGGATTTGCTGAAATATTTTAATGCATTTAACATTATTTCAATTCCAAGAATTAAAAATGCAGCTGCTAATCTTTTGGCCACATCAGCTGCTAGACTCGTACCCACTAATAATCGATGTTCTGTTGAACTGCTTTTTAGGCCCTCTGTACCTGATATGATTACAAACCTACGAGTATTTGATGATGACGAGCAGATCATAGAATGTTTAACGAATGATGAGGTGTTTAAAGGAGCGATCATAGACGATGAAGAACATCAGGCTGAGATGAAATACGATAATTTCATTCCTAGAGGAGTCAAAACGTTGGAAAAAAATTTCGATCTAAATGAAAAATTCAGAAGGCCACCCAACGTGAAGACCCATAGCTCATCTCTGCAGTTCAAGCTGATAAATTTGGGGACTGAAACGGCTCCTAAGTTCGTGAATCTCGACAAATGTTGTTCACCAACAGAAAGAGATAAATTCATCAGTCTATTTAAACAATATAGAGATGTTTTCGCGTGGACGTATGAAGATTTGAAAATGTATGACACCGGCATCATCAAGCATGTCGTCCCCATTAAAGCAGGCGTCAAGCCATATCAGCAACCTTTGAGCAAAATGCACCCGAAATTGGAACCGCTGATTCAAAGTGAAGTGAAGAAGTTATTAGACGCAAGAATCATCTTCAAAGTCAGACACTCTGAGTGGGTATCAAATCTGGTACCAGACGACGATGATGAAGGTGATGATGACGACGACGATGATGAATGATGATGATGTTCATGATGTTGATGGTGATGATGATGATGATGATGATGATGATGATGGTGATGATTATGATAAGAATGATGATGATGCTGATGATTATGATAAGGATGATGATGATGATGATGTTCATGATGTTGATGATGATGAACATGGCGATGGCGATGATGATGTTGATGATGTTGATGGTGATGATGATGATGATGTTGATGATGATGATGATGATGAAGTTGAAGATGATGGTGAAGATGATGATCATGTTGATGATGATGATGATGATGATGAAGGTGATGATGATGATGAGGATGAGGATGCCGATGAGGATGATGATGATGATGTTCATGATGTTGACGGTGATGATGATGATGATGATGAGGATGATGATGATGATGTTCATGATGCTGATGGTGATGATGATGATGATGGTGATGATGATGATCATGTTGATGATGAAGGTGGTGATGATGATGAGGATGAGGATGAGAATGAGGATGATGATGATGAGGATGATGATGATGATGAAGGTGATGATGATGATGAGGATGATGATGATGATGTTCATGATGTTGATGGTGATGATGATGAGGAGGAGGATGATGATGTTCATGATGTTCATGATGATGATGATGAGGATGAGGATGATGATGATGATGAGGATGATGATGATGATGTTCACAATGTTGATGGTGATGATGAATGATGATGATTATGATGACGATGAATAAGGTGATGATGATGATGAGGATAATGATGATGATGTTCATGATGTTGATGGTGATGATGATGATGAGGATGATGATGATGTTCATGATGTTGATGATGTTGATGATGAGGATGAGGATGATGATGTTGATAGTGATAATGATGAGGATGATGGTGATGATGAATGATGATGAATGATGATGATGATGTTCATGATGTTGATGGTGATGATGATGATGATGATGATGTTGATGATGTTGATGATGATGTTGATGATGTTGATGGTGATGATGATGATCATGTAGATGATGGTGATGATGATGATGAGGATGAGGATGAGGATGATGATGATTATGAGGATGATGATGATGAATGATGATGATGTTCATGATGATGATGATGATGATGATGTTCATGATGTTGATGGTGGTGGTGATGATGATGATGATGATGAGGATGATGTTGATGATGTTGATGGTGTTGATGATGATGATGATGATGGCAATGATGGAAATGGTGATGATGATGATGATGATGATGAGGATGATGAACCACATGATGATGATGATTATGACGTTGGTGATGATGAAGGTGATGAAGATGATGATGATGAAGAAGATGAAGATGATGTTGATGGTGATGGTGATGGTGGTGATGATGAGGAGGATGAGGATGAGGATGATGATGATGAGGAGGATAATGATGATGATGATGATGATGATGTTCATGATGTTGTTGGAGATGATGATGATGAGGATGATGAGGATGATGATGATGAAGGTGATGATGATGATGATGATGTTCATTATGGTGATGATGATGGTGATGATGAGGGTGAAGATGAAGATGATGTTGATGATGATGATGATGATGATGATGATGAAGGTGATGATGATGATGAGGATGAGGATGACGAGGAGGATGATGATGATGATGTTCATGATGTTGACGGTGATGATGATGATGAGGATGATGATGATGATGTTCATGATGTTGATGGTGGTGATGATGATGATGGTGAAGATGATGATCATGTTGATGATGATGATGATGATGATGATGATGATGATGAAGGTGATGACGATGATGAGGGTGAGGATGACGATGAGGATGATGATGATGATGTTCAGGATGTTGACGGTGATGAAGATGATGAGGATGATGATGATGATGAAGGTGATGATGACGATGAGGATGATGATGATGATGTTCATGATGTTGATGGTGATGATGATGATGAGGATGATGATGATGTTCATGATGTTCATGATGAGGATGATGATGATGAGGATGATGATGATGATGTTCACAATGTTGATGGTGATGATGAATGATGATGATGATGATGACGATGATGAAGGTGATGATGATGATGAGGATGATGATGATGATGTACATGATGTTGATGGTGATGATGATGATGAGGATGATAATGATGTTCATGACGTTGATGATGTTGATGATGAGGATGATGATGAGGATGATGAGATGTTGATGGTGATGATGATGAGGATGATGATGATGGTGACGATGAATGATGATGATGATGATGAGGATGATGATGATGTTCATGATGATGATCATGATGTTGATGGTGATGATGATGATGATGAGGATGATGATGATGTTCATGATGATGATAATGATGATGATGGTGATGATGATGATGATGATGATGTTCATGATGATGATGATGATGTTGATGATGTTGATGGTGATGATGATGATCATGTTGATGATGGTGATGATGATGATGATGATGAAGGTGATGATGAGGATGAGGATGAGGATGATGATGATGATTATGAGGATGATGATGATGAATGATGATGATGTTCATGATGATGATGATGATGATGATGATGATGTTCATGATGTTGATGATGATGATGATGATGTTCATGATGTTGATGATGAGGATGATGAGGATGATGAGGATGATGTTGATGATGTTGATGATGATGATGACAATGATGGCAATGGTGATGATGATGATGATGATGATGACGATGATGAAGGTGATGATGATGATGATTATGACGATGGTGATGATGAAGGTGATGAAGATGATGATGATGAAGAAGATGAAGATGATGTTGATGGTGATGTTGATGGTGATTTTGAGGATGAGGATGAGGATGAGAATGAGGATGATGATGAGGATGATGATGTTGATGTTCATGATGTTGTTGGAGATGATGATGATGATGATGATGATGAAGGTGATGATGATGAGGATGATGATGATGATGTTCATTATGGTGATGGTGATGATGATTATGAGGATGATGATGATGATGTTCATTATGGTGATGGTGATGATGATTATGAGGATGATGATGATGAATGATGATGATGTTGATGATGTTGATGGTGATGATGGTGATGATGATGATGATGTTCATGATGTTGATGAGGATGATGATGAGGATGATGATGATGATGTTCATGATGTTGATGGTGATGATGATGATGATGGCAATGGTGATCATGGTGATGATGACGATGGTGATGATGAAGGTGATGAAGGTGATGATGATGATGATGATGAAGATGATGGTGATGATGATGGTGATGATGATGATGAGGATGATGATGATGATGTTCATGATGTTGATGGTGATGATTATGATAAGGATGATGAAGGCGATGATGATGGTGATGATTATGACAATGACGACGATGGTGATAATGTTGATGATGATGATTATGATGATGATGATGATGGAAATGACGGCAATGGTGATAGTGATGATGACGATGGTGATGATGAAGGTGATGATGGTGAAGATGAGGATGATGAAGATGAACGTGATGAAGATGATCATGGAGATGTTGATGATGATGATGATGGTGATGATGATGTTGATGATGAGGAAGGTGATGATGATGAGGAGGAGGATGATGATGATGATGACAACTATGGTGATGACGATGATGTTCATGATGACGATGATGACGATGGTGATGATGATGTTCATGATGTTGATGGTGATGATGATGATCATGTTGATGATGATGATGGTGATGATGAAGCTGAAGATGACGATGAGGATGAGGATGATGATAATGATGATGGCGATGGGGATGATGATGATGATGAGGAAGGTGATGATGATGAAGATGAATATGAAGATAATGAGGATGATGATCATGTTGATGATGATGATGATGATGACAATGGTGATGATGATGAAGATGATGAGGAAGGTGATGATGATGTTCATGATGTTGATGGTGATGACGATGATCATGAAGTTGAAGATGATGATCATGTTAATGATGATGATGATGATGAAATTGAAGATGATGATGAACGTTATTTTTGGTTTTACAAAATGCGCACACGATTTGTTTGCACATAACGTGCACGCGTTTTGTTTCTATATAACGTGCACGCGTTTTGGTTAGTTAAATTGCGCTCGCGTATTATTTAAATTCAAAAATTTATTCCCTCCAAATGATAAGGCTGAGCTTCCACCCATGCTTTCGTGGAATTCCTATGCCTATGTGTCTGCTTTGTACTTTGCTTCAGATTCAACATGCCTGTGCCTTGGAGTATGATCAACCACGGCTAATTCAACATTATATCCAAATTTTCAATATGCTCGTGTTTAGTGGTTCATCTGATTATGATGCACACCTCCATTTTTTATGAGATTTTAGAAACAGATATGGTTTTTTTGCAGATTCTAAATATGTAAATTTTAACAAGAATACATAATTTATTCTATTTTTTTCTTATTTATCTTCTGTCATCACTCCTCAACTCAAAAAACACACCAATGGTGTTTCGTCCATATCTCTTTCGTTTCTCAACCATTTAAAAAAAATTGTATGGTGCACTAAAGAACACCAATCTCTACATGTTATAAAAAACCCATTTCCAAATAATTGCATTAAGACATTCAAACGCTCCACCCACAAATGATGTACCGTTTTCGAGGTTTGATCTCTTAGATCATTAAAAAAAATTTAAAAATATTATTTTTATTATTGGAAAAATAGTCGTGCACTAGTCCTATATGTTCTCTATATGTATACCGGTTTTCGTAAGTTTATTCCATCATTTAGACACTCAGACGCTGCACCCACAAAAACATATACCTTATAATTTGTTACAAAAATAAAAAGTGCCAGTTAAAATTTATCTAACTTTAGATAGTTAACAACATTTTCAATAGAAAAAAAAAAATATTTGGAAAGGTCATTCAATTTCCTACATTTCTTGTTTTTTACTGATCGCAAGATTCATTGTGTAAGTGTCTCAAAATATCCATGCAAGTTGATGGATGTTTTTTCAGTTTTGTATTGCATCTAATGCACCAAAAGAGACCCTCAACTTCTTGCACACACCCATATAAAAATGTGATTATTAGCTAGGAGCTTGGGGGCTAAGTTTCCTCTTTCCTTTTGAAATAAGATGGTGCAAGTTTTAGATGTAGTTTAACCAGCGTAGATCCAAATCCTAGGCTCTATCAAGCACCGAGATGGATCAAATATTAGGTATCCATTGATTTGATTCAAACCAAAAGACACATCTTTTTATTTAAGGTCCACATATATATATATTTTTTTTGACAAAAACGGTTAAAATTTAATTAAAGACTGGCAAATGGGCTGCCAGGGCCTTTACATAGCATATTCAGATTCACTATTCTGGTTTTCCTTTCCAGCTTAATTCCTTTACAACTTCTTATCTTGATGATTTTCCTTTCCTTATCCTTATGGGATCGTGCAAATTTAGCTTCCTCCATTGACAATTAGCTGGCTTTTGTTCAGAAGTGCACCATGATTGGCTTCAACGTCCGCAAGGCTATTAAGGTTCCTTAACACATGCTGAGCTTTATAAATTCTGAAATGAGAGAGGAGGAGGCAGACTTTCCTGAAAATTTGGGCAAGATAAATGTCCGAGGGCACCTTCTTGGTATGAACCACTTTAATTATCAGCCTGGAATCACCGAAAATATTAATCTTTTGGATATTCAGATTTCTTGCCTGGATTAGGCCCTGCCACAGTGCCAGGATTTCAGCTTGGTTGTTGGAAGCTTGTCCTAGGCCCCATGCATAGGACAAATGGATTTTGCGTGAAGGTTCAAAAATAATACCGCCTCCTCCAGCTTTCCCGATATTCCCTTTCGAGGCCCCGTCAAAGAAGAGACACCATTCATTTAGCACTAATCTCCACTTGATAAAATCCATTTCAGCCAGTCTAATTTCCCAGTTGGCCTTGTGGGGTGAGTTCCTGGCTTCATTGCTGTTATGAGCTGGCTGGAACTCCTTGAACCATTGATCTTCTTCGATAGAGAGAGGGGCCGTATTGCTTATGGAAGCCTTTATTTTTAATGCTTCAGACAGAATGAGCCGGGCTTTGACATTGATTTGAGCTGGGACGCTGCTTTCATCCTTGAAAATTCTATTATTTCGCTCCAACCAAATTTTCCATGACAGGAACTTGGGAATCCACATCCACGTGGTTTTAATTAGATTCTTTTTGCTCAGGTTGTAGGGATAAAGGTGGAGCCAGGGACTTACCATCTCCACTATCGAGCTGGGTAAACTGATAGCAATGGGACCAAGCATTATTCTTCAGGCCTCTTGAGAGAAATCACAGGCTATGAATAAGTGATCTGCGTTTTCTTCAGCGTTTTTGCACAATGGGCAACGAGAAGGTCCAGCCCAGCCCTTCCTCTTGAGATTGTCAATGGTGAGAATGCTGTTATGAAGCATTTGCCAGGTGAAGATATTGATTTTTGGGATGGACGGGTAATTCCATACAGATTTCCACGGGCCTGGGTTGGGGGGAGCCCAAGGCCGTTCCAAAATAGAAGCATAACCAGCAGATGCAGAGTATTTACCTGTGCTAGAGCCCCAGCCCCGTTTATCTTTAGATCTGGCAGTGATGGGCGATTTCCCTTGAAGAAAATCCAACAGCAACAACACTTCCTCCTTGAGCTCTTCTGGATATTCTCCAAGCTTCCAGCTTACCCAGGATTCTTTATCATCATTTCCCCATGAGGAAATATCCCACAGCGTGCTGCAATTGTTGTCAGTAAGCCAAGCTTGGATGTTTCTCAGCTCGTTCAGGCTGTTTAAAGGTTGATCTCCTAGAATAGAATCGTCCCATATTTTTATGTTTGCTCCATTTCCAAGTATCCATGTAAGCTTGGCTGTGAAGTAAGGCAAGGATTTTTTGCAGTGCAAGAAGATTGGAGACCCAGTCTGCATTTTAGGAGGCTTTTCTAGACACCTTTTCCTGTTTCCTGTGAAGTATTTTTTCCGGAGGATCTGCTTGATCCAAGTATTCTTGCCAGAAATCATGTTCTAGAGTATTTTTCCACCCATGGCTAGATTTTGGGTGGCAACACCTCTGATTTGAAGGCCCCCCTCTAGCTTTGGCTTTTTGATCTTGTCCCAGTTTACAAGATGCAACTCTTTTTCATTATTTCATCCCCCCTCCCAGAGGAAACGCCGGAGCAGCTCTTCAATCTTGTTCGTTATGGTTCTGGGAGCTAACAGAACTGGACACTGATAAATAGGAAGACTGGTGAGGACAGAATTAATCAAAATAATTTTACCTGCCTTGTTGAGCCAAGTTGCTCCCCAAGCTTGGATTTTTTTTTTGAGCTTGTCCAGAAGGGGCAGCCAGTGGGAAACTTTAGGAAAGATTTTGAAAATAGGGATGCCCAGATAGGTAAAGGTGTCCCAGTATGAGATGCCTTCCATGTCAAGGATTCGAGAGATGTTCAGCATTTCGAGAGGGGAGCAGTTCCAACCATAAATCTTACTTTTGTGGAAGTTTATTTCACTTCCAGAGTTGTTCATGTAGCAATCAAGTTTTGATTTGAAATTCCTAGCTGTTCTGAGGTTGGCCGTTCCCAATAACAGAGTGTCATCAGCAAACTGGGCGTGGTTTACATCCTTGACCTTGGGAGAAATTATTATGCCTAAAAGAGCTCTGTTTTGGAGACTTTTATTCAGCTGGAAGCTTAGAACGGAAGCCTGGATGACATAAAGCACTGGAGAGAGGGGGCAGCCTTTCCTTAAACCTCTTGAGGCCTGGAAGAACTTGGTAGGCCGGCCATTAATCAGCGGAGCTATCCAGGGAGCTGAAATGCAGGCTTTAAACCACTGAATAAAATTCTGATTGAACCTGAAGTTTCTCATGGCAGCAAAGAGGAATTCATGCTTTCTCGGTCAAAAGCACTGGCTAAGTCCAGCTTAACTACCATTCCTTTCTCTTTATTCCTGTAGCTGGAATGAATGGCTTCTTGGACTAAGATTATATTGTCCAGAATCTGTTTGCCTCTAACAAACCCACCTTGGTTTTCCGGAATCAATTTTGGCATAATTTTTTTGAGTCTGTTGGCCATTATTTTGGTTGTGATTTTGTAACCAGCATTGCAGAGGGAGATTGGTCAGAACCTATTGAAATTCCTAGCTCCTTTTTCTTTTGGAATGAGAGCCAGGAATGAGGAATTAGTGCTGCCACCCAATTTGGAGCAGAACTGAGCCTTCTTGATCATTCTGTACAAGTCCCTTTTAATTATGTCCCGGCAAGAGACATAGAACCGGGTTGTAAATCCATCAGCCCCGAGAGCTTTGTTCGGGTCCATGTTGAAGAGGGCTTTTTTGATTTCACGAATTCTCACAGGAATGTTCAGCAGCTGGTTGTCCTCTTCATTTATCAGCTTTGGAATCACTGAGAGAGGGAAGGAGTTTGGATCCACTGGGTTCAGGTTCGGGGCAGAATAAAGCTTTTTGAAGAAGGAGTGGGAAGCCTCCTTAATGCCGTTGGTGTCCTTTATTATTTGGTCTTGCATCTGAATTTCACTGATAGAGTTGTAGATTTTCCGAGCTTGAGCCTGCTTGTGAAAAAAAGTGGTGTTTTTGTCTCCATCTTGAAGCCAGAGCATTCTAGATTTGACTCTCCAGTAGGTTTCTTCCTCTCTGCACGCTTTGTGATACTTCCTTTGGAGTTCAGCTTCCCTATTGAGCAAGTTGAGGGTGATAGGGGACTCTTCCATGGCCAGTTGGTGCCGTTGCAGAGCCTTCTGGATTCTTTTCCTTTCATCTGTAGGGGATCTTAGACCTTTGGCCCAAGTTTTCAGATCAGCTTTGAGCCTTCTTAGTTTTCCTTCCCAGACAAAGAAGGGAGACCCATAAATAGGTTCGTTCCAGGATTTGTTCTCAATGTCAAGGAAGCCATCCTGATCAACCCATAAAGGGTTGAAACGGAAGGGGATGGGGCCTAACTGGACTTCAGGGGAGAGGGTGAGAGAGATTGGTTTATAATCGGAGGTGTAATGCACATGGATCTTAGAGGAAGCCATGAGGCCAAGATTAAGGAAGGAGGAATGAATAATGAACCGGTCTAAGCGGGAAGCAATGTGGCCAGGCCCAAATCTTTTATTGGACCAGGTGAACTTTTGTCTGACAGGGGTGATGTCAACAAGGTCCCAATCCAGCATCAAGTCTTCCACCCATTCTCTGGCAGGATCCCAGACTATTGATCCCCCTTTTTTCTCTGCTAGAGCAAGGGTTACATTTAAGTCTCCAGCTACTACTAGATTCTCAGGGTTATGCTGGTTTAGGAAGATTTTTAAAGAATCCCAGCACTCTTTTTTTTCCACAAAAGAGACAGGGACATACAGGTTAAAGATACTTACGAAGTGACCGGAGTCTTTATGGTACAACTTGGTGAAGATCCAATGCATGGTGCCTTCTTCTTCAACAAGATCAAGCTTTGTGGAGTCCCAGAAAGTTGCCAAGCCTCCCGAGGCTCCTCTAGCGCTCATAGCCCTACCTAGGCCTTTCTTCCAGAACGAGTTCCTTGCTCGGAGGAGGGCTTCCTCCTCCATTTTCGTCTCCTGGATTAGTAGGACTTTCGGCCTCAATACTCTTACTAAATCCCTTATAGCTTCTTCTTTTAGAGAGGTGCCTAGTCCTCTACAGTTCCAGGAGACGTATTGCATTATTTGCCTGTTTGAGGGGGATGGCCCCCTTTCGGGGTTTTCCCTAGTTTCATCCTCGATCTGGTGTTCATCATTTCTGGAATAGTGTGCTATGAGCCTTGAACTACATCCTTGTAGGACTGTTCTTCCCTTCTTTTCTTCTCAGGCTTCTGTCCCCGCTTTGGTTGGTTTGGAGAGACTGACGGACTACTTGCTTCAGTGTCACCTTCCTCAGAGGAATCAGCTCCTGTTTCCGAGCTCAGGCTGGTGTGTTCCTTTGGCAGGCTAGAGGCAGACCGATGAAGGGCAGAATCACTTGGGCTTTGTGTCCCCCGAGCTTCGCCAACTTCTGAACCATGTGCAGGGTTTTGGGCCTCATTAGAAGTTTCCTGAAGGTTGGGCGCTGGATTGCCTTCCTTTGGTGGTTATTGGATCATTTTCTCCTTGTTTTTGGTGTTGCTGAAGGTTTTCCCTTTCTCCGCTTTCTGCCATCCTTCCGCATCTTCTTTTTCAGCAGCCAGTTTGGGGCAGTATCTTTGGAAGTGGCCGTGTTCTTGACAGTTCCTGCATTTGAAGGGCAAGTGTTCGTAGTCCAGTTTCTGGTAGTGGGTCCAGGATCCAACTGTTAGTTTTGCTGCCTCAGGTAGGCCGGCTTCAAGATCCACTTCAACACAGATTCTGGCGCAGGATTATTAACCTTTGTTATCGTCTTTATCAATGAAGTGGCCGATTCCGTTCCCTATTCTCTTTAGAGTGTCAAAGTCCCAGCAATGCATTGGGAGATTGGGGAGCCTGACCCACACTGGCACCTCTTTAGGGAGGTCGATCATAGGGCCAAAGTCTGGTGTCCATTTGTTCAGATATAGGCCCTGCGTTCCCATGAAGTAGGGACCATTCCTGAAGACTAAATCCCGATCTTCTTCTGAGATGAATTCAAATACAAAAAACCCTCTGCCAACGGGGTAACAGGTTACACCTTATTTCAGGTTGGGCTTCCAGTTTCTCTGGATCCAGTCATCTTTGGTCTTGGCTGAAGGCCATAAGCCCATGAACTGGCCCACTAGGCCTCTCTTAGCCAGAGCCAAGGCTGTTTTCATTGGCTTTTCTTCAGGAAGGGCGATTTCAGGAATTTCTTCCAGCTTCTTGATGAATTTTGGAATGATCGGGGAGAGATATTTTTTCCTCTGCTCTGGAGGAGCCTTCTGAAGGCATCCTCATCCCAGATCGAAGGGGGGGGGGGGGCATCCTCCCCTCCCCTAGGCGCCGCCATGCCTCACTCGACTAGCCTGCTCGTGCCGTAGCGCGCGCTGCTCCTTACCAAAACCTTATTTGGTTTTGAATCCAATTCCAGGTCCACATATAATTTTATTATTATTATTATTTAATATTATTTATGGCCGACATATAATATTTTTTATTGTGTTAGGAACGAACATTGCGTCATTTCCCCACACATGGTTTTAAAACCATATGCAAGGCCCTCCTACGATCATGGGTTGTTTAGGATGCCTTGCACATGGTTTAAAAACAAAGCCTCCTAAACCATGTACAATAAAACCATGGGTTGTTTAGAATGCCTTACCATGTGCAAGGCCAACATTTTTTGGGGGATTAATTTTTTTTTTTTAACCCACATATTTTTTTTGCCCCATATTAGATTGTTTTTGTGGCCGACATTTATTTTGGTTATTTTTTATTAATAAAAATAACCTTAGGAAAGTGATATTATTTTTTATTTTGTGTTACAAAGTCTCTCCCATAATATTCACTATCACTATTATTTTTTTCCCACATGTTACAAACGTTACATCACGTTACAATAAACCCTAGTTAGGGATAGGGTTTTCCAAGTTTGGCCTTCGTTGGCATGACATGCATTGTCCAGCTTTCGCTCTCATTGGTGTGACTGTATTGTCCCTACTTAGCGAAACCCTAGCTTTAGAAACCATCGTAGATGGAGGTCACCGGGCAATGGATAGGAGGGAGAGGTCCCCCCCTAGCTAAAATCCCACGTCACAAATCCAATGGAATTGACGGTTCATCGATCAGAGGCCCGAGCATCGATATATGGTGAGTTGCAGGTCACCTCCAGATACTGTTCAGGGACACCTGGTGGACTTGGGCCCGGTGCACAAAATACCTCACAGAGCGGCAATTTTTAATTCTGTCAACTCCTGCTAGTGTGTTTGGGCATGGGAAATATGGCAATGCCAACCGCATCCCCACCATCCGTGGCTTTTCAGCTTTGTCCCTCATTGGCGTGATTGCATTGTCCCCTACTGAGCGAAACCCTAGCTTCAGAAACCACCGTAGATGGAGGTCACCAGGAAATGGATAGGAGGGAGAGGCCCCCCCTAGCTAAAATCCCCCATCACGAATCCAACATTATCAACGGTTCGTCGATCGGAGGCCCGAGCATCGATATATGGCGAGTTCCAAGTCACCTCCAAATACCGTTCAGGGACACCTGGTGGACTTGGGCCCGGTGCGCAAAAAACCCCATGGAGGGGCAATTTTGAATTCTGTCAACTCTTGCTAGTGTGTTTGGGCATGGGAAATATGGCAATGCCAACTGCATCCCCACCATCCGTAGCTTTCCAGCTTTGGCCCTCGTTGGCGTGACTGCATTGTCCCCTACTAAGCGAAACCCTAGCTTCAGAAACCACCGTAGACAGAGGTCATCAAGAAATGGACAAGAGGGAGAGGCCTCCCAATAGCTAGAATCCCACGTCACGAATCCAACGAAATGGACGGTTCGTCGATCGGAGGCCCGAGCATTGATCTATGGCGAGTTGCAGGTCATCTCCAGATACCGTTCAGGGACACCTCGTGGACTTGGGCCCGGTTCGCAAAAAACCTCACGGAGCGGCAATTTTGAATTCTGTCAACTCCTGCTAGTGTGTTTGGGCATGGGAAATATGGCAATGCCAACCGCATCCCCACCATCAGTGGCTTTCCAGCTTGAGCCCTCATTGGCGTGACTGCATTGTCCCCTACTGAGCGAAACCCTAGCTTCAGAAACCACCGTAGACAGAGGTCATCGGGCAATGGATAGGAGGGAGAGGCCCCCCCCTAGCTAAAATCCCATGTCACGAATCCAATGGAATCGACGGTTCATCGATCGGAGGCCCAAGGATCGATCTATGGCAAGTTGCAGGTCACCTCCAGATACCGTTCGGGGACACCTAGTGGACTTGGGCCCGGTGCGTAAAAAACCTCACGGAGCAGCAATTTTGAATTCTGTCAACTCCTGCTAGTGTGTTTGGGCATGAGAAATATGGCAATTCCAACCGCATCCCCACCATCCGTGGCTTTCCAGCTTTGGCCCTCGTTGGCGTGACTGCATTGTCCCCTACTGAGCGAAACCTTAGCTTCAAAAACCACCGTAGACAGAGGTCACCGGGAAATGGATAGGAGGGAGAGGCCCCCCCCAGCTAAAATCACACGTCACGAATCCAACGGAATCGATGGTTCGTCGATTGGAGGCCCGACAATTGATCTATGGTGAGTTGCAGGTAACCTCCAGATACCGTTCAGGGACACCTGGTGAACTTGGGCCCGGTGCGCAAAAAACCTCACGAAGCGGCAATTTTGAATTTTGTCAACTCCTACTAGTGTGTTTGGGCATGGGAAATATGGCAATGCCAACCGCATCCCCACCATCCGTGGCTTTCCATCTTTGGCCCTCATTGGCGTGACTACATTGTCCCCTACTGAGTGAAACCCTAGCTTCAGAAACCACCGTAGACGGAGGTCATCGGTCAATGGACTGGAGGGGGAGCCCCCCCCCTAGCTAAAATCCCATGTCACGAATCCAACGAAATCGACGGTTCGTCGATCAGAGGACCGAGCATCGATCTATGGTGAGTTGCAGGTCACCTCCAGATATTGTTCAGGGACACCTCGTGGAATTGGGCCCGTTGCGCAAAAAACCTCAGGGAGTGGCAATTTACTAGTGTTAATATACACATGTACTAGTGTTAACATGTTGCATCAACAGTATAATTTAAATTTTGAATTAAAAACATTGGTTTTGCTTTAATATAGCTTTTGTTTATAGATATAAACCTACACCATGCATATTATAGAACTTATTAGGTTAAGGGTTACACTCTCAAGATTTTTCTTTAGGGTACTGGGAAAAGGAAAAATATTGCTTCCACCCACATATACTTTGGGTTTACTTACACATGTTGCATTCTTTTCCCTACAAAATGCCATTGTCTAAAGGGAATTATCACATAATAGATATTATATTGTTGAAGGAATGAAAGAACCCTATTACTCATAATGATGAATGATGATGATGTTCATGATGTTGATGGTGATGATGATGAGGATGTTGTTGTTGTTGTTGATGATGATGATGTTCATGATGTTGATGGTGATGATGTTGATGGTGATGACGAGGATGATGATGATGATGTTCATGATGTTGTTGGAGATGGTGATGATGAGGATGATGATGATGATGATGATGAAGGTGATGAAGATGATGTTGATGGTGATGGTGATGATGAGGATGAGGATGAGGATGAGGATGAGGATGACGATGATGATGTTCATGATGTTGTTGGAGATGATGATGATGACGTTGTTGATGGTGATGATGAGGATGATGATGATGATGTTCATGATGTTGATGGTGATGATAATGATGATGTTCATGATGTTGATGGTGAGGATGATGATGAGGATGATGTTCGTGGTGTTGATGGTAATGATGATGATGAGAATGATGATGATGAATGATGATGATGTTCATGATGTTGATGGTGAGGATGATGATGAGGATGACGATGATGAGGATGATGAGGATGAATGATGATGATGTTCATGATGTTGATGGTGAGGATGATGATGATGTTCATGATGTTGATGGTGATGATGTTAATGGTGATGGTGAGGATGATGATGATGATGTTCATAATGTTGATGGTGATGATGATGATGTTCATGATGATGATGTTCATGATGTTGATGGTGAGGATGATGATGAGGATGATGTTGATGATGTTCATGGTGATGATGATGATGAAGGTGAGGATGATGATGATGACGATGATGAAGGAGATGATGATGATGAGGATGAGGATGATGATGATGTTCGTGATGTTGATGGTGATGATGATGATGACGATGATGATGATGAATGATGATGATGTTCATGATGTTGATGGTGAGGATGATGAT
>LPNX010225311.1:0-78141 GCA_001517045.1 Pseudotsuga menziesii
TTTTTATGTTTTAATGTTGAGAAACAGATGCGCGACTCTGAAGGAGGACAACCCGCGCATGATACGCGAGTTTACACAAGAGCAACCCGCGAATATATGTATGCGCGACTTGTAAAACACGAAACTCGCGCATGATGCGCGACTATGCCTTGAGGAGAGTCGCGCATACACAAAAAAACGCATTTTTAAGGTATTTCTGGGCATTTTCAGACTTTGGTGTCTTCTGGAAAGTTTTAGCTAACTGAAATACCTTTCCAACGGTGCAGAAATGAGGTCAAACGGAGTTACAGAAATCAAGATATGGGTCCTCCAAGACAGGTTTTTTTACAGTGACTTCCATGAGGTGCCGACATGCGACGAAATCATGGAAAAGTGGTCACAGGCAGAGATGAAGCCAGAAATGTATTCCATAAAAGCCAAGCTATAGTATTCTAGGCAAACCTCAATCCATAAGTGTCCTTTTGCGCGCCGACATAAGGAAAGTCGACACTCGGACGGAGAGGTGCCATTCTGGTGTATAACAGAGTCATTTACCAAATCTCTACAACTTTCTCAAACTTTGAACACATACCTCTAAAATGAAAAAATACTGCTACGAACCAGCATACTGAAAAGAATATACATGCTCGTATAGTGAGCTTATTCTGCTATTTAC
Organism: Pseudotsuga menziesii; assembly: GCA_001517045.1. Classification (NCBI taxonomy): domain Eukaryota; kingdom Viridiplantae; phylum Streptophyta; class Pinopsida; order Pinales; family Pinaceae; genus Pseudotsuga; species Pseudotsuga menziesii. The sequence goes on from LPNX010225311.1 coordinate 656, forward strand.
TCATACTTCTAATTGGAGGAAACAACCCAATCAAGTGTAATCATACTTCGAGTGAAGCCAAGAAACCATTTGAATGAGAATCATAATTCCATGCATGCTACTGTTTGAGAAAACCCACAAAAGATGTGATAAATGAAATAAAGAGTCTATAGGAAGCTGATACTTATGACTGTAAATAGGAAGTATGCCAAAAGTTGGAGCATTAGAAACCTTTGAAAAATACAACTCCATCCAAGAAGCCACGGGATCATGAAATTTCCAATTTAAAACTTCAATGTCTTCATTATATTCATCATAAAGTGAAGCAGTCTCTTTCTCTCCATTGTTGTTCTTTTTAAAATTTGGCTCAAGAATGGAAACCAAGGGCTTTTCAAACTGCTTCTCGACCTTTAAATAAAACCCTTGATCAAAACTTGAACAAATAAAATTCTGAAAGTTACCATAAGTCAAGAATAGAAGCTTATTTCTTATATCAATAGTAAGAGGTTGAAGAGCAGCAACTTCTTCTTCATAACATGATAATCTCATAGGAGGAACTAGAAAATTTCTACTATAATCCACTGAAAGTATATTATCATCGAAAAATTGGGCAAACTAATATGAAGAATCAAAACAAGCGTCATTTATATCCTTGTTCATATGAAAATATGAAAATGATGAAGAAAACTGTCTTAAATCTAAATGATACCTACGTTCTTCTTCCTATTCAAAAGCTTGTATATCTTCAATATGAGCTTGATCTTGAAGCATTTTTCAAGATCGGATGTTCTCCTCCACCCCTTTTGCATCCTCAAACAATTGTCTTAAAGATGATGATTTCCTTTCTAACAAGAAAAATACAAGATCTGAATGTTGAGCAATAACATAATATACCATAGCAAGTTTTTCCAAAGGTCTGATCTCCATAGGCATACTGATATAAAAACTTTGAAACCTCCAATTAAATTTAGTAATTGTCTCATCATTCTCCCTTTCCAAACTATAAAATTCTGAAAGAAATTGATCATAAGATTTATTCTTACCCCAATACTTCAAAAAGACATCATGTAACTCTTCCCACAATCCAATTGAATCAGATTTTAAATTTCAGAACCAAAACCCAACATCTCCAGCAAAGGATTTCGAAAATAACCTCATGACAACATCCTCATGCATGATTTCAAAATTATCAATGAAATTATGAAAATATCCTAAATGCTTCTTTGCTGTAATATGGTCTTTTCTAGTAAAATGGGGAAGATATTCAACCAAGTAGGAAGGGTAAGGATGAAAGAGAGATGGCAGCCTAATAGGTTTAAACATCTTTTGTCTGAGTCTAGACTGAAAATATGTGAGTTGAAAATGAGGTTCAACAAGTTGTTCGCAAGTTTCAGCAGTGATGGTAGAAGGTAATAGATTGTCTTTATTCTCTACAATATGACTAGAATAATCAGGTTCAAGAGATATGGGTATATGTATATCATGTTGCACATGTATTTCAAATGAAGGAATAGGATCAACATCAATAAAACAAGAAGAATGCATACTTTCTTCTTCCAAAGAGGGATATGTATCTGAAGGTTTACGATCATCAGTATAGAAAAAACAAAAAATAATTCTTTCGACATGAAATGGGAAAGATAGGAAAGAAATGATGAATAAGAACAAAACCTCATGGAGGAAAGTAACAAGATGGTACCCAGTCTTTGCATTTGGCTTCTTCATTTTTTTGTCAACAAAATTCTCCTTGTAGTGGAATATTTAATTGTGGAGTCGTCAGTGAAAAATTGTAGTCTAAAAGATTTTATGACTTTGTTCACCTCTCAAAATCAGATGAATAATGACATCCCAGGGAAGATATACTTCAACTTCATCCCCAACAACGACGCCAAAGATGTTAGTGCTAGAAATTGTTCCTAGACTACCACAAGAACAAGCTAACGTAATCTCAAAATGAAATAGAATAAAATTGGTTTTAAAAACTTCATCATCAAGGAGGAAATAAAAATCCACAAGCTAATACATAATTGAATCATAAAAGTTGGATAAACTAGGGATCAAACACATCCCAATAAGCCATAAACATTACACATGAAATACTAATTCCACCCACAGGATACAATCATTTACATGAATAAACCTTTAAAAAGGAAAATAAATTGTAGACTAAGTAATCAACCATATTAGAAATGAAAAAGCATGACATGTAAAAGGGCTTATCAGTTTATATATAATCAATAACAGTCATCCACTTACATAAGAGTTATAAATGCTAGCTTGAGAAATCAAAGCTCCAAAAGCCTCTCCTTGAGTGAAAAATCCCACCACAAAACTGTATCTTTGTCTTCCTTTTATCATTAAAAAGGTAAAGCAGTTCCATAACTACCTTCTAGGTCAAAAATTGAAACAATTACATCAATTGGTTACATGATAACTCAAAATATTTAAAGACAATTAAGCCAAAAATAGCAAATCGGATTTGGGCAAATTTAGCGAATTTCTAAAAAATTGGGTCTCAAAGACACCTTCATATTTATCAATCCCCTGAAAATATTAAATAATTCAGACCCTAAAAATAGGACCCAAAGATGAATTCAAATCTCTCAAACGATAACAGATGTTGCAAAATTGAGAGAGGTTTTGTGAATGAGTCTATTGTGGACAGAAACCTCTTTTAGTTTTCCAGAATTCGTTTCCATCACTTCGTAATATTCTCCCAATGATAATGACAAAAACAAGAAAAATAGAGCTGTTACAGGAATCTCCTCATGAAAATATTTGACAAAGGACTCAAAAATGAGGGTTAGATTATAAAGAAAACTCGGAATAAAATTTTATTATAAGTTTTTGAAAGCTTAAAGATATACATATTAACTAAAAATCCCAAAAGACAAACCTTAAAACTAAATTAATGAAATAATTCAACCATTAAAAGCATTAAATCCAACAAAAATTACTGATTGTCAAAAGTTCTTAAANCAACAGTTGAAAATTAGGACAAAAAGAATAGATAAACTAAGAATAATATCTAGTTATAACACCCCCTTTGGAATTTATGGAAACATATAAACATTCTCCCCCTTTGACAACAATGGCAAAGGATAACCTATTATGCGATTGAGGATTTCCTGTCTTTTTTTTTTGACAACTTCCCCTGTCATCATGTCTCCCCGTGAGATTGTGCTTCCTCCTCTGAAATTTTGGTAAGGGAATTACTCCCATATTCTATCTAAAATTCTCAAAGGACTCCTTAGGTAGTCGCTTGGTGAAAATGTCAGCAACCTGTCCTTTTGTGTCAATATACTCCAGCTTGAAAACCTTCTGGGACACTTGTTCTCTTAGGAAATGATATTTTATTTGTATGGGTTTTGTCTTGGAGTGCATGAAAGGGTTTTTTGACATATTTATGGCACTGGTATTATCACAATTTATTATTATTGGGTGCTCATACTTCACAAGTAAGTCGTCTAGTTTTTGCTTCATCCAAATGACCTAGGTTCAACATGAAGAAACAACAATATTATCAACCTCTGTTGTGGAGAGTGAAATGGAAGATTTTTTTTTACTTAATCATGAAACCAAAAAATTTCTTAATAAGAATGCTTCTCCACTTGTACTCTTTCAATCATCCACAATTATTTCCCAATCCGCATCAGTAAATGCTTTTAAAGTAAATTCTTAAATTTTTGGGTACCATAACCCATAATCCATAGTACCTTTCAAATATTTGAAAATTTGTTTTACTGCAGTTACATGTGTTTCTTTGGGGCTTGGTTGGAACCTAGCAACCAAACCTATAGATTTCATCACATTTGGTCTTGTAGCTATCACATACATGAGGCTGCCTATCATGGATCTATACATGGTATGATCTCATCGTCCTTACTTAATTTACAACCTGTGATCATAGGAGTACTAACATGTTTGGAATCTTCCATCTTACTTTTAAGCATGTATTATATACTTAGTTTGAGAGATAAAGATTCCTTTATTTGTTTGATAAACTTGTAATCCCAAGAATGTTTTTAGTTCACCCAACGTTGACATTTCAAATTCCTTCCTCATTTCAAAATAAAATTTTACACTTAGTATTTGTAAATTGCTTTCAAATATGATGTCATCTACATAAACAACAACAATGGTCATATTTTCATCTTCGATTTTTAAGTAGAGATTATGTTCTGTGCCCCCTCTCTTAAATCCTTGTTGTTTTAAATAATTGTCTAGCCTTGAAAACCATCCCTTGGAGCTTGTTTGATATCATAGAGAGCCTTTCTCAGGTTGCAAACATAGTCTCTATTTTATGATAATAGGAAACCTTCCGGTTGTTCAATATAAAACTGTTATTCTATTTTTCCATTCAAAACTCCATACTTGAAATTCAATTGACACACTTTAAAATTTTAATGGCTCGAGAGTACTGGAAACATTCTGATTACTTCAAGTCTTGCCACAAGAGCATAATTTTCTTCAAAATGAATCCATTCTACCTGAGCATACCCTTTACATACTATTTTTTCCTTGTTCCTTATCACTTGACCTTCTTGATTGAATTTGTTCTTGAAAACCCATTTGGTTCCTATAACATTCATATCTTTAGGTCTTGGAACAAGTTCTTAGGTCTTGTTTTTCCCAATCTGATCTAATTCTTCATTCATCGCTTTCACCCATTCATTACTTTTGCTAGCTTCTGTAAAAATTTTAGGTTCCACTATTGAGAGTAGGGCTTGTTCATTAAATGATAGTTGTCTTCTTGTACTAAGTCCAACATTTTTATCACCTATGATCTTTGTCTCTGGATGATTCTTTTGTATCCTTCTAGATGGAGTTTTTGTATCAGGTCTTGAGGAGTCTTCTTCACTTTCCTAAGTATCTTCCTTTTCTATTCTTTCTTCTTCATCATGGGTACTTCCATCCTCTTGCAAGTATTCCTTTTCTTCATCATTTGTATTTTCAACACTGTCATGAATTCTTCCTCTTCTTGGTTTTATATAATCTATTCTCACATATGAAAATTCTACAATTTTGTGTAACCTTTTCTTATAACATCTATATGCCTTCTTGGTGGATGAATATCCTAGAAATATCCCTTCATCAGTCCCCGAGTCAAACTTTCCAAGATCATTCTCGTTCCTTTTAATGTAACAATTACTGCCAAATACTTTGAATTATTTTACTAAGGATGGTCTTCCATACCATAGTTCATAAGGGGTCTTTTATTTATTCACTCTGAGTTGTCCTCTATTAAGTATATAGGTAGTTGTGTATATTGCTTCTTTCCAATATGCATTTGATAACTTTGCTTCCTTAAGCATTATTCTAGTAGCTTCTTGGACTATTCTATTTTTCCTTTCAACAACACTATTCTCCTAAGGAATATTTGCAGCTGAAAATAGTCTCTTAATACCACGTGTCTCAAAAACTCATTGAACTCATTTGAAGTAAACTCTCTGCCATTTTCGGATCTAAGACATTTGATTTTCATATATGTCTCTTTTTCAACCATTGCCTTGAATATTTTGAATTTATCAAAAGCTTCTAATTTTTCCTTGATAAATGTCACCCACGTCATCCTTGTATAATCATCAATGAGAAACATGAAATAATATTGTCATTGTAGGCTTTTAGTTCTTGTTGGTCCACGGAGATCCGTGTGCACTATTTCCAAAGGATGTGAAGTCATATGTTATTCATTTTTAAACTGGATCTAGTTTGATTCCCATGTTGACAATGTTTACAAACTAAGTTTAGAGGTTTTACAATTTTAGGAAAATCTCTTACATTTTCCTTCTTACTTATTTTGACAATATTGTCAAAATTTAAGTGTCCCAACCTTCTGTGCCATAACCAAATTTCATCAAGCATACTTAAGTAACATTGATTTTCATTTTCTAGGATGTATACATTGTTTGAATTTCTTATATCAATGCCAAAAAATATTCTGGAGTCCTTTTTCCTAATTTCATATCTCTTTGAATAAAAAATATAGATGTTCCCTTGATCACATGTTTGACTTACACTGAGGAGATTAGACTTGAGGTTTTCTACTAGTAATACATTTTCTGCTTTGATCTTGTTATTGAAAACAATTTTTCCTTTTCTAATTATCATGGAAGACAAATTGTGTCCAAAAGTAACTTTACCCTTATTATTTTTTAGTGTTATTAATTTTTTTGGGTCATCAATCATATGTTTTGAACACCCATTGTCCAAGTTCCATAGTTTTTTATTTTTTGTTGCACATAGAGAAATCATGGAACTTTCCTTTTCTTCCTTTTCCCTCCAATACTTCTTTTGTTTTCTATCTTGATACTTAAATGCAACAGTATTCCTTGTCAAAGTCATCATTTTACAATCTCTTTCCATGTGTCAATAGTTATTACATTTGTAACACTCTATTTCATATTCTTGAAGAATTGTAAAAAGGTTATGATTTTGTTTTGGTTTATTGCTTGATGACTTCTTCTTGTTTTCAGGAACCTTCCCATAAACTCTGCAATTTAAGGATTTATGACCGAAGTTATTACAAGAGTAGAAGTGACTCAAAAATATTTGTGGATAATTATTTGGTCTCTTAGGAATCATATCATTTCTATTTTTATCTTGAGAGTTTGGAGTAGTTTTCTTGCTCTCTTCCTTTTTCACTAGAATTTTTAGTGTTTCATCATAAATTTTATTGTTTCCTCCTTGAGTAGTGAAAGAGAAACATTCTAGTTTCTTTTTTTTGTTAAAACCAAAGCCCTATCTATCACTTGATTCTCTTTGGCTATTCAAGATGTCATCTATAATCCTTAATCTATTCTCAAACTTTGATTTGATAGATCCTTCATCAATATTTTTCTTGAATTGTATGATCTCTTATTCAAGTTTCTCATATTCTTGTATTCTTCTTTTGAGCAGCAAGTTTAGGTCCTGCTCAATCCTTTTGGCATCTAGAAGTTGAGCTTCCAACTCACTAATGATATGACTTGATTGTTTGTTCTTTTTCCTGCATTTCTCAAGTTCTTCAAGAGCGCTAACAAGTTCATCTCTTAAGTCTACTTCTCTGTCTACATTTGAGTCACCATTTGAAGCTTGAGTATCTAGACCCATGAATAGAATTTTAATTTCCTCATGTTCACTTGTATCTGCATCTTCACTATCTTCCATGGTGTATACAATTTTCTTTTTATCATAGGACTTCTTCTTGTTTCTTACTTTACCCTTTTTTAATTTTGAGGTTTCTCTCTCATCACTATCATCTTGTTTAGGGTAAGTACATTTTGAAGAAAAATGTCCAATTCTTCTACAGTTAAAAAATTATAGGGGTAGCTTTCCTTTACATTTTCTAGTACCCTTCACAAGTTTTTTAATAGAAAGAGATTCCTCATCATCTAGGTTGTCTGATTGATTTTTGGACGAGGCTTTAAATGCTTCTTCTTTTCTTGAGAATTCATTTAGTCTCGTTCTCATCTCATATGTAGTGAGGATTCCATGTAGTTCATCTACTGTCACTTGGTCAAGGTCATCTCATTCTTCTAGGGTGTATACGTTTGAGTCATATTTCATTGGAAACGTTCTTAGTACCTTGCTCACAACTTCTATCTCTTTTAATTTTCCTCCAAGACCTCTAATAGCATTGAAAACCACATCTACTCTTAGAAGGTATTCCACAATATTTTTTTATTATTTCATTTTAAGGCTCTCAAACTACCCTTTATATGTCTGAATCTTGGATTCTTTGACTGTAGATGCTCCTTCATAAATAATTTTTAACTTATCCCAGGCATGCTTGGACGTCTTGCATCGTATAAATTTTGTAAATACAGAGTTTGTCAACCCACTCAGGATTGCATTTAGATATTTGGAATTAAATTCATATTGGGATAGTTACACACTATATGTAAGTACTTAGTCATCTATTTTATATTCCTTTTAAGTTGATTCCAAAACCTTCCATCTAAGGGACATCAGATGGCACTTCATTCTCACACTCCAGTATGCATAATTTTCTTCTGTGAATAATGAAGGTTTGTTGGTGGGTAAACCTTCTTATTGATCCATAGGGGTTTTAAATATGATCTACCTTACAGTAGTTAAACTGTGGTGAAGGAACCCGCTCTGATACCAATTGTTGGATTATCCCACAATATTGAGAGGGGGGATTGAATAAACATTGTATTTTTCTTTTTAAATAAAAACACAGAATGATCAAATAGGTTAAGACACAAATTTTATCGTGAAAAATTAAAACAAAAAACCATCAATTCAAACTAGTTAATAATATGAATATACAAAGTTTCTTTATCTGCCGCTACATAAAGGACGCAACAACACCCTAGGTTCCTGCTTGCTACAACAGACAATGATGGTACAACACCTTAGGTTTATTCCTGCTATAACAGACAAGGATGCTACAACACCCTGATTTTTTGCTTACTACAATAGACAATGATGCTACAACACCATTTGTAGACTTATAGTCTGCCCTAGCACCACCCTACCACCCTGGACTGATTTTTATCATTCTGCTATTCACTTCTTGTACTTTGTCGTTTGCAATCATAGAGACGAGTTCTTTTATTTAATTATTCCATCAATAAATACATTCATTCATCCTACAAATTCATTTCTTCACCATTGCATCATTTCATTGATCATGCATCTTCATGAATATTCGAGTCGTGACCTTCCTCATTCTTCATTTTCGCATCCATCCTAAGTCGTTGATTATATATCAAGGTTCTTCCTGACCGTAGATCTAAGATAGGATGCAGTATGTAGATTACCTAACTATGACATTTCTCAAATTTTCTTTCCACACTTATCTTTCCTCCTCAATCATTCCACACTATTGATCTCCTTCAAAATATTCGTGTTCGTCGATCTCCCTAACCACCGGTTGTGGAACTGTGACATTTCCCAAAATATTTATGTGTTCTCCACCTTCTGCTTTTCACATTATGCATTCCTCTGGAGGACTTCGGGTTGCGGAACTGTGACATTTCCCAAAGTCTTTTCATGATTTTCTGCCTTCCTCTTTCCGCCTTCCGCATTCATCTGGTGGAATTTGGGTTGCGAAAACCCATATTATTTTAGACTTTTATTTCTCACCTTCTGCATTTCGCATTCCACTTTTTGCTTTCCACCTTCCACACTTCAGGTTGTGGAAACCCATATTATTATAGACCTTGATTTCTTGTCTTCCGCTTTTCTCTTTTCTCTGTTCTTATGAGCTGTTGATTTCTTTGCAGGTTCACTCCTAGCCATCAAAATAAGGTCTAATGTGGATTGCATATCTTCTTTTTGCAGAAATCATTCACCATAATATATTTCCTTGTGGATTAAATCCTAACCGTTGATCTCAATCCAATTTCCAGTGATTAGTTCTAATTTCACAACCCAACTCACCTTTTATCCTCCTCGCTCTCTTAACCATTGATCTTTGGCCACACCTAATCTCTACTCCATGATCTCCAATCATGATGATGACTTAATTTAGGCAGTGTTGGGTTATCTTAGATGTAACTCCAACCTATGAAATCAACTTTCCACCATGAATTTTCTCCTACCACGATCTAAACCATATAATCCTATGCAGACTTAAGTCTCGTTTATTATCGATCCTTATAGTGATCAATCGTTGATCCAGAAACCTGTAGCAAGGTTATCTGAAACATATTCCATTCATGAAAGATTAATTTATGCTCTGTCTTTCATGTTGATTGCTCAGAGAATCGATCAGTCCTTTTCATCAACCCTGTTACTGATTTTCCATTTTCATCAACCCTATTACTAATTTTCCCTTGTCATTGTTGAACTGATCCTGCCACCATATCTACTGGTTATTCCTTTGTCATTCGTGAACACCTTTGACATCCATGAAAACTATTTTATCAACATCTTCTAGTCTCTTCCTCTTCCATGGGAGTTACTCTCATTTACTAATTTGAATTCCTTGGCTCATGATATGATATTTGATTCCATATAGCTCCCCAATAAAGTTAGATTCCCCATGGATTCAAATTTGGATCAAGATAGTCCAAGTGTATGGGGAATCTAGTCACCTAAAGGCTCCACAAGCTTCCAAGTTTCTTCATGAAACCATTCCACCTTATTTTCTTAGCATTTATCATTTTTTTTACCCATTTAAATGTAAATATGGTAAACTAAAGTCCTTTTGGTTCCCATAGCCCCTTATTACAAAATTTATGTCTCCATCTCAACCTAGGGAACTAGTAGGTTGGTGAAACATTATTTACAAGTAGACTTATTTGTATGGGGACATGACAGTTGCATATATGTACCTTTTTTGTTCTATATCTAAACCTTTTATACTATGGAAACAGTTCTTGTTTACACCAACCAAATTTTTATGCTAACAAAAATTCAATGAAGAAAGTTTAATATTTGTAGAATCTCTGACTTTTGAATAAAAAAAACATAATCAATCTCTTTTCAATTGAATTATATGGAAAGGCCACTGACTTTCAATATTACAAACATCAGTACCTTGAAAACCATCATAAATATATATATACAAAATAACAATATAACATAAAGAAATATATACAAAATAAAAATATAAGGAAACTTTGTTACCATTCTTTTTGTTAGGATTAATTATAATCCTCCCTTAAACACCATAGTCTAAATGTCATTTCCTAGCTTGGGAGTAAGTTTCCACGTCACTAGTGCCATGGAGAAATCATCTTGGGCCCACCTACCACTTGTTGCACCAGTTTTCATGTGTTTAGGAGCTCCATAGGCCAATCCTTATAATTTAGGAACCCACACTGAGTCATGGGAGTCCCATCATTAGTTCAACCTAGTCTATGTTTTTTTTTATAAATAAAACTGATTATAAGGAATCCCAACTATCCCAAAAAAAAGGAGAGCACCAAATAGCATTATAGAGCTCCATCCCTTTGATAAGACTAACATTACAGAGATTGTTATTACTTACCCACACCTAACTATTGTCATTAACATACTGATAATTGACCCAAAAATACATAGATCCATAGGCACCCTCCTGATACTAAGGATGAATGTTCAAGTGAAGGACATCAGGAGCCAAAATCTCTTTTTCAGACCACTGCAATTTCAAGTTGCTCGCTCTGTCCGCACTACAGTTACTATCCTTCTTGCTGAAGCTTCCATCTTGTTGTTGCTTCATCCCTAGGAATTAGAGGTGAATCCCTAGGAGAGAGTCTATTTGGTCCACCTTTCAGTGCATTAGATGAAAATCCATGTTATAGGCCTTCCATGCCTTTATAGGATTCTCATCACCTTCCCTTTTGGCCTTAAGGCTGAGTGAAACATGTGATACAATATTCATGATAACCTAATAAAGCATGACCATGTGGTCATAGGTAGCCACTCGACCAACTGTGGACCCAAGTTCCACTACCAATATTCCACCTCCTGACGGACCTCCTCTATGGGAATCTCCTTCACTTGATCCCACAGATCCTTCTCCACTATCTCAATGGATTTATAGGGTGCTAATGGGATATAATCCTTGAAACAATCTTCTGCAGATTGGGCATGGGATAGGAATGGGTTGTTGTCCCTCTACCCCTCCAGGACACTCCCTTGTCGGGATCCCTTCATCCATATGAGGCTTCTCCCAAACTCAACTTCACAATTTTACCATGAGTAGGAGCCATAATGAGTTCCTCCCCCCAATTCCTCACTGCTCTATTTTGGAAATTTCTCATAAGGCCACCACTTCTCACCAAAACTAGGATAATAGACCTATACCATATCCAACAAATGCATATTTGCGAGCCCTTATCCTTATTAAATAGGATGTGAGCCATCATCCGACTAACGGTTCTATACAAACCCACAATCTCTGATATATTGTCTTCACCCTCACCTATGCCCAGCACAAAATTTGACATCATTCCAATTGCAAGTGCCAAATCCCAATTTCACAGAAAATCTGTCTAATCTCTCCTCCCAAGCATCATTTAGTACCCCTATTTATGGGTGAGGTGACCAATTAGTAAATTTGTGTACTTTACCTTCATGGTTACACGTGGAAATGGACTTGTTTCGAAGGGAGATCCCTTAGCCATCTGTCCTCTCCTTGACGACTGTGTACATCATCCACCACTTGTTTGCTTGCACCTGCATCTTGAATGACCAGCTTCCTATACTAAGGAGCCCATCATTCTGCTCTAAAATCCTTCAGCTATCTCCATCAATGTACCCTAGTCCCCTCCGCACTGATGTTTTCCAACAGGTCATCCACCCTGTTTGCGTCTCGTCTGATGTGGAAAAAAGAGACGGTCGGATAAGATGAGACAAGTTTTCACAGGGTATCCAACCTGCTTGCTAGTATCCAACTGGACGATACCTTTTCGTTCATTTTTTCATTGGCTAGCTGCTTCTCCATCTGGATTAGGATGTTCAAATCCCCTTCAATGATTTTTGGGAGCCATCCTTCCCTAACCATGATCTTGAGTCCTTGGAGCAGACTCTTGAGCTCTGATGAATTATTTGTATCAAACCAAATAGATCCATAGAACAACTGTAGGACTTTCCCATCTTATTTTTTGTAGACACCACCATAGTTGGCTGCCCCTAAATTTCCCCTCACTTCTCCATCAAAATTGAGCTTGAAAACCGAGCAAGGGGGAAGATCCCATACATTGGGGCTAGAGGGTTTGTAGCTTTTAACCTTTCTATGTAGCCCATCTAGGATACCTTTGTCCAGCCCTCCACTATGAGAGTTTCCATCCCTTTAAATTCCTTATCCTTCTCTCTCCACTGCATTCTCTGAACAGTTTCTAGAAATTTCACAACCAGAGTCTCCCACACCTCTTCCTCCGTCCATTTCCTCTCCCTAAAAAATTTGGTTATTTCTCTCCTTCCATACCACTCACATGACAGTTCCTAGGAAGGCCAACCACAGAAATGATAGGATGCGATTATTGAAGCTTTTGCGATCCCACTCTCTTATGTTTTGGCCTGGGTCTCCTCAGCATAGGTCGCTCCATCTAAAATCCATAGCGCCTCTATCCCAAATTGAAGAAGTGAAACGCATGAGTCCAAGAGGTGGTTCATGCTTTCTTCCTAACATAGGCAAAGGTTTCACTGTTAAGGTCCCTGAATCCCTCTATGCCTTAGGTTCTCCCCTGTTAGGAATCTTCGCATAACCACCAGCCAATAAAAGGTTGCAACCTTTGGCCAAGGATTGGTATCCCAAACCTTTTTCCAAATGCAATCCTCTTCTTCTTAGCTACACATCCATATATCATAAGCTTCTTTAATACTGAAGGACCCCTTATGTGAGCATCCACAACATGCAATATCCACCTCAGTTTTGGCAAAAATGCATCATTACTGAATTTATTTCATGAAAGAGTGCATATATTCCTTTGTAATCCAGCCTTCTCCTCTTACCTGAGTCACCCACTTTCTTTTATCCTCCTGGATTCTGTCCTCCTAGTAGTGGTTCACTTTGACCTTGCCTTCTGACGTCCCTTTTTCTCTTATATACTGCTAGCTTGGATCGTCCCTTAGTATGGGATTTGGTTCCATGAGTCATCCCAAAAGTTAGCATATGCTACCTCCCTGACGTCCCAAAAGCTACGATCCTGAACCACCTTGTATCCTGTGAGTGACTTAGCCAAAATATGTGATCTAGGAAGCTCCTCGTTAAACCTAATCAAATTGGTCTTGGGTCTGCCTCTAGCATACTGTTGCAGCTACAACTATTTTCCCAATTTTTTTAAAATTTTGGACCCTCCTTTTAATTTTATCTTTCCTAGGAGTGTTTGGATTGTTGAACTTTGTCTTTTCCCTCTGCTACATTTTGGATTGTTTGAATTTGAATTGGGGTCAACTATTTTTCTTCTTTTCGGAAAGCTGATGTTTGTCTGCCGATGCTTTTGAATGTGGAACTTGAAGTTTGATTTATGTATGATTTCCTTTATCATTTTCGGAGGTTAGTTGAACAATGAACCGGGGCGGTAGTTCTCTATGAAGCCACCATTGTGGAGGGTAAGTAATGAATGTCTTGATAGACATGTTGGAGACATCTACCACCATACACACTCCTTTTGGTCAAATTGGCCTAGTTAAACCACTATCCTAAGTATAATTGACATNCCATTGTGGAGGGGAAGTAATGAATGTCTTGATAGACATGTTGGAGACATCTACCACCATACACACTCCTTTTGGTCAAATTGGCCTAGTTAAACCACTATCCTAAGTATAATTGACATTAATTGACATCAATGGAGCATTAATTGACATCATCTAGTCACACCCACGCCTACCTTTAGTCAAGGAGGATGACTTAGCCTTCTCCTACATTTGGGGAGGCTAACTGGAGCACTCCGGGGGTGATCTGAGTGATATTAATGTACCTAATTGCTAACTGGTGGTTACAATTAGTTAAACAAGTCAGTTAAGGAACCTACTCTCATTAAATATATTATTTAATGATTATTTAATGAACTGGAGTCAACAGGGGTGCCTGCACCAACTTCTGATGTGCATTTCAACTTCAGTTAACCTCATCGGGGTTCGTTGGAGTCAGTGTAGCGCTACCTCTTGATGGTTGGTGAGCTGTGACATGTGTCTGATCTCTTTCTGTTGAGACTCAGTCATTTATTGCACTCTGACTTCAGTTAGGGTTAATTGAGTCAATTAGGGTTTTGGTCAGTGGTTAACTGAGTGTCAACCATGGCTTACAGTGAGTTAAGATAGACTCACTCATTCAATTTGAATGACCTCGTAAGGAATTCGAATTGTCTCTTCATTCATGCTTGTAGCATGACATTGCAATTGTAATCATTCATTCTTTATGTGAATACAGAGCAACTACTATTCTAGTAGACCGATTACACCATTTCATGAATTAATTGTTGATTAATCTTTAATGAGATTGATTCTTTGTTCCTAGATCAATAGACAAGATTAATATGGTATCAGAGCTTACGGTGGGATGAAGCTCTATCTCTCAAAAACAAGCTTTTTGACAGATTTCTGCATGAAATTTGAGCAATAGCTCAAAAATACAACACTGCACCAGAAGCAAAGGATTAACACTTAATACCCCAAGTAAAGAACTTGTTGATCAAGCTTTCTTGATTGACTATGCTGGGTGTGATGAAAGCCTAAAATGTGTAGGCTATCCGACCTTACATCGCCCTTTCTATTTTGATTTTTAGGTTTCTACAGGTGAAGCATTCAACCTAGCACATCCAGATGGCCTCCTCAGTAGATCTCTTGACTCCATACAATTTCTACTCATGGAAAGGTGATATGGAGATTCAGCTGTGCTCCATAGGACTTTTTAGAGTCACCATAGACACTAAAGTTGAGCCTGGATCTGCCACAAAAAAATCAAGATTCTTGAACAAAAAGGATGAAGCCTTTAATTTCTTATGCCTCTCTATTTCTTGAGACCTTCTCTTCCATCTTACGGGATTGAAGACTCCAAAAGAAATATGGGACAAACTAGAGACTCTATATGGAAAGCATGATGACTTAAAGGTTTGCCATCTTGAAAATGAACTCATGCCTCTCCAACCCTCCAACATCGAGACTCTAAATGATTTCTTCACAAATTTCAAGCATAATATTTTACTCTTGAAGCAATGCACAGTGGAGAAGGAGGATGATCAGCTCATCCTCTCCATACTCTCCAAAATTGGGGATGATTATTTAGTTTTTGTTCCTACATTTCGTGCGGGGAAGCTCACAACCCATAGATGGAAGATGCCTACACTCAATGCCTTCGTTGAGTCCCTAACATGTGAACATGAAAAGCTTGTCCAAATGGGGATCATTAAATCTTCCTGTGATCAATCCCTTCATGTCTCAAGGCCCAAAGATCTGAAGGGTAAAGGAAAGCAGAAAAAGAATAAAAAAACTAAATTTGATGCTCCTAAGCTTAGAGTTGAAAATCAGCAGCATGATGAATCTTCGGGATCAAGGAAGAACAAAGGAAAAGGGCACCATGGCAAGGAAAAATTCAAGTGTTCTTATTGCAGGAAGGGATTCCACCTTGAACATGCCTACATAAAGAAGAAGATTGATGAAGATACCTCTCTCCTTGAGAGAAATCACATCAATCTTCTGGAAATATTTCGAAGGAGAGATCAGCAAGATCGGGAACCACAACATGAAAAAGGTCATTCCCTCATGGAAATCACTTTGAAGTCCAAAGAACTATTGATTGAATCTAGAGATTTGAACCACATGATGGCTGAAAAAGACTCATTTTCATCCTTTGAGACCATAAAATCCATCCCCATCCACATGGGAGATGACTCCACCATCATTTTAGAAGGACAAGGTACTGTAGATCTTGAAAATGGTTTTTTTTCTAATGTTTTGTATGTACCATCTCTGGCATCAAATATCCTTAGTGTCTATCAGATGAAACATACAAGATTTCCTAAGAGAGTCTCTTTCATCCCAAATGATGTTGAGATAATAGAAATTTCATCGAGGAAACTCATTGCTAAAGGCCTTGCAAACCATCATGCAAAATCCTATGAGTTCTCTCACTTTGTTGCGGATGCAAATCCCACCGCTCTGCTAACTCATGGAAATGAGGTTAGTAGGATATGTCATGAGATGTTTGGCCATATTAATTTCAAATATTTTCAGAAATTACAGAAAAACTCCATGGTTGAAGGCCTCCCGGTCATCAAGGCAACCACGGGAATTTGCAAGGGCTGTGTGATTGGAAAACACCCTGAGCACAAGTTCGATTGGGGGAAGGCAAACCGAGCTACATGCATATTGGGGCTGATACATTATGATATCAGTGGTCCAATTCCTATCACATAAATGAATGTATCAAGGTATCTTCTTACTTTTATTGATTATTTTTCAAGGTATGCATGGGTTTTCTTTCTCAAAAAGAAATCAGAAGTATGTGAAAAAATTTCTTAATTGAAGGCCTTGATCGAAAATGCCTCTGGGATTAAGATCAAGATATTGATATCTGATAATGGATGGGAGTATGTCAGTAATGAGTTTCTATACATATTCTCCCAAAGTGGTATTCAGGTCCAACATTCAATTCCCTACACTCCATAGCAGAACAGAGTAGCGGAAAGGAAGAATTGGTCTCTCAAGGAGATGACCACCTATATGTTGGAATCCAAGAAGCTTGCTGCAAATTTGTGGGCTGAGGCCATGCATGCTGCAGCATACATTTATAACAGGGTTAGACACTCATACGTGAAAGGGAATACCCCTTTCGAAGCATACCTCGGACACAAGCCGGATGTGTCGAACCTATGGT
Organism: Pseudotsuga menziesii; assembly: GCA_001517045.1. NCBI lineage: Eukaryota > Viridiplantae > Streptophyta > Pinopsida > Pinales > Pinaceae > Pseudotsuga > Pseudotsuga menziesii. The sequence goes on from LPNX010225311.1 coordinate 17,898, forward strand.
TGTTTGGGTCCACTGCATGGGCCCGGATTTCGCTTGATAAAAGAAGGGCTCTGCAACCGCAAAGCATAGAATGTATGTTTATTGGGTATCTAGATGAATCTAAAGGATTCAAGCTTCTAGATATCAATACCAAACAGATCATCATTGAGAGAAGTGTCAAGTTCGATGAGCCTCTTCAGGAGGTGGAAATAGTGAAGGAGAAAACTATTGAATTTCCTTCCTATTCTACTGAATATTTGGATGATGAAATTGGGTGTGATGACCCTGATTTGGATCCTTTGATTTCTGATATCAATGTGCAGCAATCATCAGAGGCTGAATCAGAACCTGAATTGCAAAATCATCTTCCTACATGGGCCCGACAAACTCTCTCCTTCGCAGGAGACAACATTGGAAATCCGGATGATCCAAGGAGAACCCGGTCTGATTTCCAAAGAGCAGGTATTGCACTCTCTTGTCCTGATAATTTGCTATTTGATGATTAGTTCAGATCCAAAATTCTACTATCATTCTCAGAAGGATCCGAGATGGCAAGTTTCCATGGATGAAGAGATGAATTCTCTTCAGAAAAACACTACTTGGGAGCTAGTTTCTCTTCCTTCGGGAAGGAAATTGGTTCAATGCAAGTGGGTGTTTCAGACCATTGTTGCTGATGGTGGAAAAAAATAAAAATATAAGGCAATTCTGGTATCAAAATTTTTCTCTCAGGTCCAAGGAGTGGACTACCATGATACCTTTGCAATGGTTGCAAAAATGGACTCCATCCACCTTGTTTTGGCAATTTCAGCTTCCAAGCACTGGGAAGTGGATCACATGGATGTTAAGTCATCCTTTTTGTATGGAGATATTCATGAGGAGATATACATAAAACATCCTAAGGGCTGCATCACTGATCAATATTTGATTTTCAAGCTAAATAATTCACTATACGGGTTAAAATAGGCCCCAAGAGAGTGGTATTCCAAGATGGATGCCCTCCTTCTCTCGCAAAACTTTAAAGATGTAGATCAGATAAAAAAGTATAATTATAGCAGTATTATGGTAATATAATTATATTTTTTTATATTTTGATGACTTACTGATCACAGGTAGCACAGTTGCCTCCATTTTAGCCATCAAAACTGCTCTCCACAATGCCTTTGAAATGAGTGATTTGGGGCTTCTAAAACAATTTTTGGGGCTCAAAATTGAGCAAAATTCTGATGGGATTATGGTTAATCAGTATAAATAAATTTCATACCTGTTATTAAAGTTTAACATGGCTGATTGTAGGCCTGCACCATTCCCTTTCCCTTCAGGGATCAGCCTTGAAGAAGGAAAAAGCACACCTCCCATGCACTGCACTATCTATCGACAGTTGATTGGTAGCTTGTTGTACTTGACACATTATAGGACTTATATTTGTTATGCCATGAATGATATATAAATATACATGCAGCAGCCTCATGATCTTCATTGGAAGGCAGCCAAGAGGATCCTCCAGTATATTCAGGGAACCAGGGCCTATGACATTCACTATGCTGCAAACTCCAAGTTAGAGCTGGTTGGATACATAGATTCCGATTGGGTGGGTGATTCTATTGATTGAAAGTCTACTTCTAGATATGTATTCATGTTTGGTGGTGGCCCCATTTTCTGGTCAAGAAAAAATCAGGCTACCATAGAACTATCCTCAGCAGAGGCCGAGTATCGAGGAGTGGTGAATGCTTGCATCCAAGCAGTTTGGTTGCAAGGCATTCTTTCAGAGTTTTATCTTGGTATTACTTTGTCCACTGTCCTCTTTTGTGACAATCAAAGTGCTATCAAGATATCCATGGATCCAGTTACTAGGTATAGGACCAAGCATGTAGACATCCACATGCACTATATCAGGGAGCTAGTGCATGACAGGACCATCATTCTACAATAATGCCCGACTGATGAGCATATTGCAGACATCTTCACCAAGAGATTTTTAGAAAAGAAGTTCACTTACCTCCGTTCACTGTTAGAGGTGAGTTCATCAGGGTGATTCATATTACTTTCAGTGTTCAGCTTGAGGGGGGGTTTTTCCCACTGGGTCTTCCCTCTTTTCCTCACTTAGTTTGTTTTGAGCATTGTTTCAGTTTCAACATTGTATAGGGTGACCTATGGCCTTAGTTTCCAGGGTCCTAGCATTTTTATGCATCTATGTTTTCTAACTCTTCCTGAGTATAGCTTAAGGGGCGGTGTTGGAGACATTTACCACCATACACACTCCTTTTGGTCAAATTGGCCTATTTAAACCACTATCCTAAGTATAATTAACATTAATTGACATTAGTGGAGCATTAACTGACATCATCCAGTCACACCCATGCCTACCTTCAGTTAAGGAGGCTAACTTATCCTTCTCCTACATTCGAGGAGGCTAACTAGAGAACTCCAGGGGTGATCTGAGTGATATTAATGCACCTAATTGCTAACTGGTGGTTACAATCAATTAAGGAACCTCCTCTCATTAAATATATTATTTAATGATTATTTAATGAATTGGAGTCAACGAGGGTTCCTCCACCAACTTCTGATGTGCAGTTCAACTTCAGTTAACCTCATCGGGGTTCATTGGAGTCAGTGTAGTGCTACCTCTTGATGGTTGGTGAGCTGTGACATGTGTTTGATCTCTTTTAGTTGAGGCTCAGTCATTTATTGCACTCCGACTTCAGTTAGGGTTAGTTGAGTCAATTAGGGTTTTGGTTAGTGGTTAACTTAGTGTGAACCATGGCTTACAGTCAGTTAAGCTAGACTCACTCATTCAATTCGAATGACCTCCTAAGGAATTCAAATTGTCTCTTCATTCATGCTTGTATCATGAAATTGTAATTGTAATCATTCATTCTTTATGTGAATACAGAGCAGATACTATTCCAGTAGACCGATTACACCATTTCATCATTTATTTGTTGATTAATCTTTGATGAGATTGATTCTTTGTTCCTAGATCAATAGACAAGATTGATTCTGTCAGTGATTTCATTTTATCATGGTCGCGGAGCCCATAGTTTTACTATCACCAATTCCGTGTTTTTTTATTGGTTCAAACCTTTTTTCTTTACGATGATTTTTTCTATCGGAATTGTTGTTGATAAGTAGTCAAATTTCTAGTCTTGAGAGTCGCCGCTGTTTCAGAGGGCAGATGGAAAACGTCCCGACGGATAGCTCTTATCTTTGTCGATGCCGTGGTTTTATTGTTTCAAATTTTTGTCTTTCTTTACACTATCGGAATAGTTTTTGACTATTGATCGGAGCACTAGTTATTTGTGTCATCGACACGGTTGCAACATTGAGCTCACCTTTGCCGATACTTAGTAATTAAATCTTTCGATCACTGAAGTTTTCATTTGATTGCAGAGGTCGTAGTCTGATTGTTTCTCGCCGTTGCGGCCGTGTAGTACACTATCTCTCTGACATTTAGTTGGTTTATCTTCCGACACATTTCAAGTTAGTCCTCTGAGCCTCCGATTGCTGATGTTTTTAGTTGGTCACAGAGCCCATAGTTTGTCCATCACCCAATGTTGTGGCTCCTGAGTGAACTAATCGTCCAACGTTATACTTATTTCGTCCACCGAATGAGTTTTTATTGCCGTCTTTTTCACTGGGAGGTCTATATATCTGGGTGGGATATTATTTTATTATTACCCTTGTGAACTCACCTCTACTCTGTCCTCACTGTGTGAACTTATCAGCGTGCTTATCTATCAGGGATTCGTTTGTTTGGAGTGCTACCATGGAATTTTCGGACCATCACGTCGACTGTGACTTGTTTTCTAGGTAGGCCAACCATGGTTTCTCTTTTCACTTAATTTTATGAGTCATTTTGGGAACTAGTGTTTTCCCCTGGTTGGGTTTTTCCCGCCATTTGGTAGTTGGCCGTCTAAGTATGAATTTGTATCCTTACAGCGTGAGGTGTCAGTAGGTTTGACAGTATTTGCGGTGGGGGGTTTTTCTTGAGTCTGTTTGTAAGTTGTTATGGAAGCTCGATCCCAGTCCGAAATTTTAGGTAGTTGGTGCAAACAAGAGTTATGCTATCTGCACCTACTTTTGTGGGGTAGTTTATGGCCATTCAGGGGAGTTTTCATTTTTTCACAAGAACGTACCCTAGTTTTGAGAAATGGTGAGGGGTTTTCAACATTTTTGGTCGAGCTGGGATTTCTGCATTTTTGTTTTACAATTAATTTGGTGATTCATGTTATGAAAAGAGTTTGAATGCAGTTCATTTTAAATGATGCATTTTCTATCGGGGTCATGTTTTAGTTGTAGACAGATTTAGAAGTTTAGACCCATTTTGCAAAATTCCTTTTGCCTGTTATTTTCTATTATGCATTAATATTCTGATAGTTTATTTGTTGAGAATGCATATGGAAGAGGTAAATATTTTGATACAATTTTTCTTCATTCTTATAACACTAACTAAAAGCTCCAATGGTCTAAGAACATGTTTGGTTTATGACAGTGTAACTTCTTCAAAGGAGATATGTCTAAAAGAAAAAATAAGAAGGCTCCTATTGCTGAGGGAGAACCAGATGTGGAAATCATTACCAAGGTGGAATACATTTATGAAGATACAAGAGCTACCACTGGAGTAGAGCCATATTACAAGTGGGGTGAAATATACCGGATTATTTCAAATCAAGATGTGCCTGATGGAGGGTTCGAAGAACTGAATATATATACAAACATTGAGAAATCTACTTTGATGAAGGAATCCAATAGACCTGAGCTATTCCCATGCTCCGAAGTGATTGGTTGGATCCTACCTAGGGTAGATTTTAACACAATGATATTAGCAAATACTGCCAAACAGGGATATGCTACATACAATCCTGGTGATGTCTCACTGGCATATCACCTACCTCCTGCTCAAGTAACTTAACTGAAAGTTGGGTGAAAGAAATAATTTTGGACTTGGTCCAAATGGTTAAGAGAATGATGATACCTGGGAAGAACTTTCGAACCAGGCCATTAGGATAATATGATACAGCCACTCTCCAAACTCCTTATAGGTTTATAGCACTGATGTTGAATAGAGTTTTTAGGAGAGCTCATGGGAAAAGTTTCAAACTAGGATGGATACCTAGCATTTTCTATGTGACCACTCAGGGGACTATATTCAATTGGGAAAAAATAGTGTCCAATAGCCTCTCAACCTACATATCTTTAGCTTTGGGAGGGGTGTCACAGAAGAAGTCATATTTCTATATGAGCTCTATCTTAGCAGACTATATATTATGTACCCAATCATTTCCAGCTTTAAGGTGTAATTGGGATAGGGACATGACCCTATATACACTACATACAAACTATTTTGGGCACACAAATATTATAGCCACTATAAAGAGATATGTGAACATTTAATTATGCCTTTGTACACTTTAATATTCCTGATAGAATGCAACTGCAGGTCGAAGGAGGCATTCAAAGTCATTGAGGAATGTGGGAGTTACTATTTGACTGAAGAGGGAATGTACATAAGAATGTATGGTTGCTCTAGGGAACCTTCTCTACTCCCTAAGTATGCCACTGATTATGTGGTACATAAAGAAGCAGTTAGGAATGTATATCTTGTCGGTGTAGGAAGCTTCTTGTTTGAACATAAGAAGGCAGTCTCTCTTGCCATACCTTTTTGGCTGGGAAGTTAGATATTTTCAAAGGTGAAACAAATTGCAGAATTCATATAGGAGTTGGAGCACTTTCATTTTTGGGAGATGAAATTCCAAAAGAAATTAAAGGCATAACATGAATCACCAAATTAATTCAAACTCTTTGCATAACATGAATCACCAAATTAATTGTAAAACAAAAATGCAGAAATCCCAGCTCGACCAAAAATGTTGAAAACCCCTCACCATTTCTCAAAACTAGGGTACGTTCCTGTGAAAAAATGAAAACTCCCCTGAATGGCCATAAACCACCCCACAAAAGTAGGTGCAGATAGTGTAACTCTTATTTGCACCAACTACCTAAAATTTCGGACTGGGATCGAGCTTCCATAACAGCTTACAAACAGACTCAAGAAAAACCCCCCACCGCAAATACTGTTAAACCTACTGACACCTCATGCTGTAAGGATAGAAATTCATACTTAGACGGCCAACTACCAAATGGCGAGAAAAACCCAACCAGGGGAAAACCCTAGTTCCCAAAACGACTCATAAAATTAAGAGAAAGGAGAAACCATGGTTAGCCTACCTAGCAAACAAGTCACAGTCGATGTGATGGTCCGAAAATTCCATGGTAGCACTCCAAACGAACGAAACCTTGATAGCTAAGCACACTGATAAGTTCAAACAGTGAGGACAGAGTAGAGGTGAGTTCACAAGGGTAATGATAAAATAATATCCCACCCAGATATATAGACCTCCCAGTGAAAAAGACGGCAATAAAAACTCATTCGGTGGATGAAACAAGTATAACGTCGGATGATTAGTTCACTCAGGAGCCGCAAAAGTGGGTGACAGACAAACTATGGGCTTCATGACCAACTGATAACATCAGCGATTGGAGGCTTAGAGGACTAACTTGAAATGTGTCGGAAGATAAACCAACTAAATGTCGGAGAGATAGTGTACTACACGGCCGCAACGGCGGGAAACAATCAGACTACGACCTCCACAATCAAATGAAAACTTCGGCGATCGAAAGCTTTAATGACTAAGTATCGGCAAAGGTGAGCTCAACATTGCAACCGTGGAGATGACACAAATAACTAGTGCTCTGATCAATAGTAAAAAACTCTTCCGATAGCATAAAGAAAAACAAAAAGTTGAAACAATAAAACCACGGCATCGACAAAGATAAGAGCTATCCGTTGGGACGTTTTCCATCTACCCTCTGAAACGGTGGCGAATATCGAGACTACAACTCTGACTACTTGTCAACAACAATTCCGATAGAAAAAATCATCGTAAAGAAAAAAGGTTTGAACCAATAAAAACACGGAATTGGCTATAGTAAAACTATGGGCTCCGCAAGCATGATAAAATGAAATCACCGACAGAATCAATCTTGTCTATTGATCTAGGAACAAAGAATCAATCTCATCAAAGATTAATCAACAAATAAATGATGAAATGGTGTAATCGGTCTACTGGAATAGTATGTGCTCTGTATTCACATAAAGAATGAATGATTACAATTACAATTTCATGCTACAAGCATGAATGAAGAGACAAGATCAAGAAAGAAGAAGGAAAATGAAGAGATGAAGAAAAAACAAGAAGAGAGTGACAGTCTAAGATGAGTAGGAGCTAAGAAATACCAAAAAACTAATGACCAAATAGATAGACAAGTAGCACAGGATCATATAGATCAGGGGCAGGGACAAGATAATCCTGATTCCCAGGAGCTTGCTGCCACTTCTAGCAGCAGTCAAGAATAGGTTGTTTTTTTCTGGTTGGAATTTGGTACCTTTTATGTAGAAAGAAGGAGAAGAGGTCCCTGATTTCAGCACCATATTCTATGACAAGGAGAAGAAGAGGATTGTCAAGAAAACTAAGAAGAAGATCAAAACAGGAGGAAAATCAGGTATGATGATTACTGACAAAACTTTGGTGCATGGAACAAAAGTAGATCCACGACTGATAGCCAGAGCTTGGGTGGCATTAACCCAGGCCACTGAAGACAATGTGGATAAACTTATGACAGACCTTATGCAATCAAGGAAAAATGTAGCACAATTAAAGGAAACTTTAAAAAAGGAGAGGGATGAAGGTTATAAGCTAAAAAGGAAATTTGAAGACATGTAGAATGAAGTAAGGACTTTAAAGGCAGAACTCCAGACTCTACATTCAAACAAGATGACCTTAGAGGTTTTCATGGAGAGAACAGAAAAAGATGCTCAGAATAGCTTAGAAGAATTACAGAGACTACAGCTAGAGTATCAGGTGTTGAAGACAGAGAAAAATGACCTCAAAGTATCATATAAAACTCTGAGTGCAGAAAAGGACCAACTACAAAACAATAGTGCTGAGTTGGAGGCACAGAAGGCCACTATAGAAGAAAGAGAAAAGCAATTTCAAGTGCAGGTAGCAAGTTTTGAGGGACATATTACTTAATTAACAGCATCACTAAAGGAATCCAATGAACAGAAGACCGATATCCAACCTTTGAAGCAGCATGTCCTAGCTCAACGAAGAAGAATTCACCAACTTCAAATGTGCATTGAAGAAGAAAGATGTAAAATATTACAGATAGATAGAACGTTGGAAGAAATATTGGACACTACTTCATATTTTGTAGATAGATCTGAGGATATTTTGGAAGTCCTGGCTGGAAGGATAGTGTGGATATAAACCAATGAATAAACCCCTGTAGAGCTACCTACTAAAGATTGACATATCTTAAAGCATGATTACAACTTATTAGAGTTTGCAATAAATACTGCAGAGGAATTCAAGAAGACTGTGAAGAAAATGAGAGGAGCATATACTCAATACTGTAGAAGGGTGTTGGTCACCTACAACAGATACCAAGTTGCTGCAGAACAAATACTGGATGCAATACCTAAACATGAGTTGTTCGTAGAACAACTACAAAGAAGGTACCATGAAGATGAGTAGAAAATTCAACAAGTCAAAGATCTAGATGAGTAGATCCAGAAGAATGCAGTAGCTCATTCAGTAGTCAGCATCCATTTACTTGAAGATCAGCCACGTTTGAGTCCAACAATAATAGAGGTGGTTAAGAATCAGGTTGCAAAATATGAAATCAACATACATTTTCTTGAACCCTCATATTTTGAAAGCATAGCAGCAGAGGCCCAGGCATGGAAAAATTTCATCAATGAACAAGCAAGGCCCTCTTCATAAAAGTTCTCTATTAAATTTTTTTCTTAAATGTTATATATTGTCTAATGTATGAGCACTCACTACAGGACAAGATTTTGGATTGAAACGTTGGGGAAGCCCAAAATTCATTTTGGGGTAGCCCAAAAGTTTTTGCCTTTTTGTATAAGTATAAAAGAGTTAGATGTAATAAAGGACTTTTCCCAGATAGATTTGTGAGATTATGTTGTAAGAAGAACTATTTCATTTTGCAATAAGAATTACAAGTTTCTTGTTGGAGAAAGCTTGGTGGAAGGTTTGAAATGCTGTGCTATGGATTTGTTGAATGTGAACTATTTCATTTTTAGCTATTGTCCATTAACTGTGAGATCGTTCTAACTCTTTGAACCTATGTTCTTGTTATGAATGAGCTCTAGTTTATTCTATGAAATTTCCAGTATAATGAGCTATCTTATTGTTCATATATCTATTAATGTTCATGTGTTTTGAATTAAATAACAACTATCTGTGATTTTTCTTAATGCATGTGCTGAAATACATTACTCATTGATAAATGATAATCTTTCTCGCTAGGGATAGGTTAGATAGTTAGTTTTATTTTCTTGCTATGTGTGATTTAGATGCGAGAGAGTTAAGATGAGAGGTAAGAACCTGCGCATCACATTGTGACCGCTCCTCATATTCTCCTTTAGTTTGGATTCTTAGATAGGCACTTGTATATCATACTTAAATTGAAAAAACTGAAATATACATGGTGGATCAGGATATAACCAGTAAAACCTTTTATTTTTGTTACTTTACCTACAGTAGCCAGACTGTAAACCGGACGGATTCCCCATACCAAACAGTAACAAGCTAGTTGGGAACGTTTACTGGGGATAATCCCTAACTATTCTTACTTACTAATTTCCAGGCCTCAACAATTTTTGGCGCTAGAAGGAGGATCGCCAGTGCATGGGTGGCCGAGGAAACCCATTTTCTTGAGATTTTTCCACCGATGACAGTTCTGAAAACAGTTTGTTTCCCAATCCAACTCCAGAAGAAAAGGGTAAAGAGCATCTGTATTTTGTCGATAATGAAGTATTTGACAATTTGATAAGATTTATTAGGGCTTATGCGAAGAAGATTAGAGGATTACCGATTATCCCTGCCTTACCCAGAAGAGAATATTGGAAGAAATACTGTCCCATATTGGAAGACGTAGTGTTGGTTGAATATTTTGAAGAACTGGTAGAAACAGCCTTATAGGAAGCTGTTCAACCTCTGAATCAGTTGGACTCAGATACACCTTACTGTTCACCTATTCATACCCCTGTTCATTCACCACCTCACTCTCCACTTAAAATCATTGCAAATGTAAATGCAAATCAGCCACCTAACGCACCAAATCCACCACCTGCTTAGAGGGATAGATCACCATTAATCCTAGCACCTCCTTTGCATGAATTACCTCAGGATTTTGAGAAAATTTTTCCTAAGTTTGACCCAAGTGAAAATATTTTGGTAGATTATCATTTGCAAAGCTTTTACATGGCTATAGAAGGACTATGGGCTGGAGAACATGAATATGTAGTCTACAGATTGTTCCCTCATACCCTGAAAGGAGCAATAGCCTCATGGTATTTTTCTCTTCCTGCAAAGTCAATCACAGACTCAGATACTTTTGAAAGAATATTTAGAAGTAAATATGCAGTCCAAAAAAATCATGCAGCTCTGATGAAAGGGTTATGCGCTTTAAAGAAAGAAAGAAAGGAAAAAGTGCATAGTTTCACTCAAAGGTTCGCTGCTTATCTAAATAATTTTTCTGCAACTGATAAACCATATGATAAAGTTCTAAGTGAATACTATACTTCAGCTCTAGGGCCTAAATTGGCCATTTTTTCCAAGATGTCAGTCAAACCTACATTGTCAAAAACTTATGAAGAAGATGAAAGGTTAGAAGATGAAAAAGAGAGCATAGAATATTATCCTAAGCAGTCAAGAGAAAAAACTTTTGGTAAGAAAGAATTGTTACTGACTAAGCCTTAGGATGAGCAATCACATGACTTTGAAGGGATGGTAAATATGATGCAGAAGCTATCCAACAGAGTGATCGATTTGGAGAAAGAAAAGGAGGCTCATAAAGCATACAAGCCTTACTATAAAAGGAGAGAGGAAAACAATAAATCTAAATCTCCTCCACACAGTCCTACATCAATGATCTTAACTGAGGTGGGTATGGATAATTTTTTCACCTTTCATCAGCAGCCTCATTCTGAAAAAAATTGCCCTCAATGGATCAATTCGATGACATTAGTAATGAATCATCTATTGGACTCTAAACTAACAGAAGCTGATGATGAGGAAGAAAAGGGTAATAAATCCATAGAAAAAAAAGAGGATGATGCTCTGGTTTTATGGGACTGTGTCTCACTTTTTGATATAGAATATGAAGGTTCTCTGAAACTTGAAGAGATATAAAAAACAAATGTGACAACAAGAAGTCAAGGTCTGTTAAATAAAGACAATTCAATACTTCCAAAGATTAAGAAATTTCAAGAGAATATGAAGAAAAGACAGAAAAACAACACAGATGATAAAATACCTAAATTTACCATTACCAGTCAAGATACAAAACAAGTCAACATGCCTAATAAGCCTATTGAAGACAAAGTTGATAATGTCAAGGAAAATCTCAAAGCACCTGAGATGGGGTACGATATTGTGGAGGAAATTAAAAGGGATAAGGCAAATATTTTGTTATTTGAAATGTGTAATGTACCTCAACAGAAAGAAAAATTGTTAAAAGTGCTTGAAGTACTAGAGGAAGAGCTTCCCATTAACAACCAACCTATAGAAGAAATTGTTGAAGCAAGTGTGGGAGGTAAGGCTAGGTTTAAAACCCCACCATTCCTCTTGACTTTTGAGATTTTAAACCATAAGGTGAACAATTGTTTAGTAGACTCAGGGTCAGTAGTCAATGTTATGCCACTTTAGTCTGCAAAAATATCAATGGACAACCTAAACCCACTACCTGGCAGGTTACTCAGCTAGACAGGATCAATGTGAAAGTAGTCAGGGAAATGGAAGATGTCTTGATTCGCTTATCTGCCAATGAAAAGATATGTCAGTACATTGATTTTGTGGTAGCAGACATACTTGATGTTTATGGACTTGTTTTGAATTGAGACTGGTCAACAAGGCTAAATGGGTATTTCGCATCAGATTGGTCACATCTATGGTTGCCTCATAAGGGGAGTCCAAATCAGATAAAAATATTAAGAGAGCCCCACATGAAGCACAATGTTACTCAATTGGAAGAAAACAATGAACCAATGAATTTTGTGTTGGGAAATTATCTAATTGAGCTAGAACCAGGAAACTACCAAGCGGAAGAAGCTAGCAGTACACCAAACACCTAGCCCGATCTCCTTCAATTTTCAAGGGTTGATGAGATTGATTGTAAAATAGTAGATGTAGTTTTTTATTCAAGTACAATAGGATTAGATAATGGGTAGGACTTTTCAGTCAAGCCTAGCCCCTCAACTTACAAGTTTCCAAATTTACAAGGGCGACAGAGAACTGACCAGCCAGTGGTTTAGTTCTCAAACTTTATTGTTATTTTCTTGATTATCTTGTACATAAATAAACTGATTTGGTTGTTTATTTTTTATTTATTTTACTGTTGTTTGTTTTGAGTTAGATTTTGATTAATTTCAATAAAAGAAGCAAAATTTTGGTTGCATGGAGAACATCAGAATTCAGAATTAGCTAAAACCCTTGACTATAACACTGTGTACTATTGATTTATCTAGAAGAATTATTTCTAGTTTAGCAGTTTTTCTAAATGGCTATGTGTTATAGTGGATTTCATCACTAAGGGTGAATCACACTTTGTATGGACTTCCCCTGTCCCGTTGCAGACTCCTAAGACCCCTTGGACCATTTTTTGTCCTTTGATGTTTTCCTGACCATCCCTAAAAACATGTGAAAAATGATACATGTGACTTTTAAACCTATAATCGTGTATATATGTGGGGTTGACCACTAAAACCACGTACATCGGGATGTGTACAAAATCTAAATCCTTTTGGAGTTTTCCTTGACATGGATCCGACTCACTTGACTCCTGGCCTTCCCTATGCCTTGAGATCGGTTGGATTCGACCTTTCATTACCCCTTTGAAAATCTATATAAGGAACTCCTTGGTACATTGAAGGCATAAGAGAAAATTGAGAGAAAAGAAACTATAGTCCATTGTTGGTGGAACTTATGCTTGAGTATGCATCCCTTTGTCCCTTGAAGCACTTTTGTGTTCTTCCCAAGCTTTGCTTTTGCTAGTGAGCTTGCTATCGAGAGATGGAGGATTGAAGTGGTGGAGGCCCAAGTGGGGGATTCAGTTTCTCCGATTTGTAGATGTGCCGACAGAGGTTGTATCTATTGTAATCTCTGATTTATATTAATAGAAATATATTTTCCTATCCAATAATGTGTGTTTGAATGAATATTTTATCCATGGGATTGTGTCAAATGCTTATACATTATTGATTATATATGCTAGAATAGATCTAACACCATGATATATAGAATGCTTGTATTATTTACTTGTTGTTGAGGAAGTAATTTGTCAATTCAAGCTGAAGTTGGAAAGATCAACGGGGATCTACTTCAATCATTTGGAATAAGGTACAAGGTCTGATCCTTTAGTGTTAGGCCTTTAATTTCTATTGCATATTGGAAAGGATCGATTTTTGGAGTCAAGCTGTCTGTTGTGGTACCCCAATCCATAGGAATTTCTCTCCGTAACAGAATTGGCAACTCCACTAGGGAGTTCCTAGTAGTTGTTTTTTGGGGGTTGTTCTATTGGCATTCAATGAATTTGAATTGCTCTTTCTCTCTTGTTTCCGGGTCGGGTCTGGGGGATGTTTGCTTGGTAGTGTTTGATTGGTGTGAAGTTTGTCTCAGCTTGTTTTTTTTCCTTGATTTTATGCACCTTTCTTCTTGTACGCAAGTTTTTAACTCACAGTCGCGTATACACGCGGGTTTCTCTGTGATTTCCGCACATACACGCGGGTTTATTGTGAACAGTCGCATATGCCATTAGTTTTTCCTTTTTGTGGAAGTTAAATCGTTGTTGGGTGAAGTTTGATGTTTGCTGAGTCTCCTTTGGCATTGCTTGAGTCTGTTTATACCTCTGTTTCTGACCAGAGACATTTTTTTAGGCTAAATTTTTTTTAAGAAGGTTCTTGTCATGGCATTTTCGATTTTTTGTTTGAGATTAGTGCATTAGATTTATTTTACCATAGTGCTTTGCTTGAGTGTTGTTTGAGTGTTCTTGCAAGGTATGGAGGTTGTAGAATCATTCTTTTTCTTTTTGTATCTCATTTTATTTCAAAAAATCCAAAAACATTTGCTTATCATCATGCATTGCATTTTGCATTGTGCATTGTACTTGCACTAGATTTGCTTTGGAGTATTAGTTAGGATTTCATATAGGAAAGCTTGCATTCATCACTTGAAGAAAATTTTTGCATTTCACATAGTAGCATACCCTGTTTTCATGGACACAATGCATTTGCATTGATTGTTAGGTGTGCATTTTACTTCATGTTGTGTCATAACACCATTAGTTGCACAGCCATACCCCTCTTTTGAGTAATAAAACCAATTAAAATCAGCGCTTAAATTAAAATGAACTACACTCCTTTATTTTATAGGGTGCACCAACAAGCTTAGGTTTTAGGATCTTGGAATAGTTCATTGTGAGTAAATTCTCCAACATCACTAAACAACAACATGTATGTGTCTGTCTAGGTGAGTGTGTGAAATCCTTGGTATAACCAGTGTTTCTCAGGATCCTCCTCTCAAAAGGAAGTTAAGCACAAGGCAGTGTGAGTGGTTATTGATTGGGATGACCCCTAGTCATAACTAAGTAGCACTGGAGATATTTCTAGGATTGTATTCGTATCTAGGGGCTCTTTCGAGAGTTTCAGGCTTTGCTACCTTTCCCATACGGTCAATCCCGCCTGCGAGTGTCTGCTTGAGCATTGATTATATTGAGGTGACCTTATTGGCCTTACCTAGGATATCGAGGGGGTACTTTATAGGGATTATTCTGTGGGTGTCCCAGCCAGGTTGGGGTCGTCTAGAACAGTCTCTTTACGCGTTGAAGCTAAGGGCCACATTAATTGGTTACGTACCTCCTCTGGTTGTGTATGGGAGTATCAAGCCTCTCCTAGGAGAGACATACCTGCTTCATTCGAGAGCTCACTTATCCTGCCCTTGATTGCTTGCATTTGGCTTTAGATTTTATTAGTGATTGCTTTGTTCATGATAGCTTTCCTAGGGTTTGTGTAGCTAGAGAGTCTTTTCTATTTTTTGAGTCATTGTGGATTCAGGTACGGCTCCTCCTCATTCTCATTGTTTAGCAGGACTTCTTCCTTCTACATCTCCTCCTCCTTTGGGAGAGAGACCTAGACAGTCTAGGAGGAATATTTCGCACATTGATTCACACACCATGGGAGACCATATAGAAGGTATTCCTGAACCACCTTCTCCCATTCATGTAAACGATTGGGAGTTTACTCCTACTTATGATCCTTCACCTGACATGGCTGAGTTAGGCCCTGTGATTTTTGAGATAGGAACCTTTCAAGAAAGACCTACTCACTCTAGGGTTGATTCCCCATTGACGCATTATCAGTATGGAATGCTGGAGGATGCCGAGACTCATTTTGAAACCGCCAGCACTAGCTATGGTAGTTATGGTATTTCTATTTTTCCTACACATGATTTGGAATTTCATGTCGAATCTAAATTCAAACCTAACACTATGCCTGGGGGAACTCTTATTCCTTACCATGCGAAGAGGTTTGGGAGCACTAGTCACATTGTACCTTCCATCCCGGTGGTGGAAGTTACATAACATATTCCTCCTAGGTCTAGGGTTAGTGATCCTATTAGGATACCAGATCCGAGACAAGTGACGATAGGGAATAGTACATACTTGATCACTTAGATCCCTTTGTCCTCTATCCCTAGTTCTTCAAATGTTCACCTTCCACCTCATTCACATGGTCCTTCGAGCCGAAACGTTGCTACAAGTTATGTCCATAATACGATTACTAGACCGGTTGTGTCTCAGCTTCATGTACCACCCATTGTTTCGGGAGGTCATGCTCATACTTCTAGAGGTCACATTCATACTTCCGGAGTGTATATTCCTACTTTCGGAGCATATGTTCCTACTTACGAAGTGTCTCATGGGACATCTCATGCAATGAATTATGGACCCTATTATGGGACACAATATGGACAGGGTTCTTCACCTTATGGGGGAGGGTATCAACAACCTGCTTATTCTCCGAACTACGGCTTTGTAGCTCCTAATAGTCAAGGTCCACCACACTATGGTGATTCCATGCCACCCTATATGGGTCAAACAGGAGGAGGCCACTATGGCCAAGGCCATGGTGGTAATTAGACCTATATGAATCAGGGAGTGATCCATCGACCTCGTCATCCTAGGCTCCCTTTCCTAGCGATGCTGAATCTTCCTGACTTGTCGAAATTGACGAACGATCCTGTAGCTCATGACCCGGCTTGGCTGGCTGTCCCTACTAAGAATCCCTAGGACATACCTAAGTTCGAGGGAAAATTGGGAGAGGATCCGAGCAAACACGTTACTACGTTTCACCTATGGTGCTCTTTGAATTCCTTACATCAGGGCTCAATCTGTTTGAGACTATTTCAATGCACCCTTATAGGGCTTGCTACAAAATGGTATATAGATCTACCTAGGGCAGCATTCGCTTTGTTCGACGACCTTGCAATGACTTTTCTTAACCACTTCCAGCTACCAGTGCGCTATGACGTTGGTACTGAACTCTTGTCGACATTTCAACGGGATAAAGCCACACATATCTTGGATCATATTCAAGAGTGACGTAGACAAAATAGGTTAATTGAATCCTTTATACCATAGGAATTCCTCCTCGAATGGTTCCTTAAGTCATTATTGCCATATATAGCGAAGGATGTTTCTACATCCAGAGTGCAGAATGAGGAACAAGCGATTTTTAGGGCGCAGGAACTGGACTTGATTTATGCTCAGTCCGATTTTTTATATGAGATTATTCCCAACGCTCCGCATTCTAGTTTTGATCCCAAAGTCAAACTTGGACCGCATGCCGATGGAATTATGGGCTATGCAAGTGTGAAACTTGCAGATTCGGTTGCAAAACAAGTTAGCCGATTGTCAATCAACCAATCTTCTTTGGGACAAGCTACGGATTCGTCTCAACCCACCCAAATAGCGAGTGTACTTTCTATGCAATCGTTAGACCAGAAGGGTATCCAACAGCCCGGACAGAATAGAAAAAATGGTAAGAATAATCATAAGGGTGTGAATAAGAATGAGAATGCTAATATTAATGCCAAGAATGGTCGTAATGTTGGGGGGGACAAGCAAGCTAAATGTAAGGCTAAGTTCCCTTGCAAGTTGTGTAAGGACGATCACCTCACTTACTTGTGCCCTCGTATTAATGAAGATTCGAGGTTCTTGGCACAGGGCCCAGCTGTGCTAACTAACCCTTTACCGCACAATCAAAATATGAACTCGAAGTCCCATGACCAGTCTGGTGCTGATCAAGATCTACCGGAGGGTAGTGGTTGTGGTTGCATTAACATGGTCTGTGCTACCAAAGTTGTGACCCGTGCAAAATATTATGGTTCATCATAACCCAGCCAAATAAAAGAACCTAATCCACTAGGGTCTCCTTTGCATATTGAGAAACCCATGGATAAACTTGAAGTTGCACCTCACATTCCTAAGGGAGTCCTTAAGCGTTCGGGGCACAACCCTAATTCCATAGCCGCCCAAAACTATTCAATTGTCAAGGATTTGGGCCACACTCCTTGTGCGATGTTTGCAATGGAAGTGCTTCAGAGTTGTCCTTCGTAAAGGAAGGCGTTGCTTTCTACCCTTGGTGTGAACGATGATGATTCTTCCTCCGTGATTAAATTTGAAACCACGGGACTTCATCCTTGCTTGCCTTACTATGTGTCTCTTTTGATTCACGTAGAATGTCTTAATATGATTTTCAAGCGCACTGTGATTGACGAAGGAGCTATTGCTTTTGTGATGTCTTTATCATGTTGGAAGGGTTTAGGTTCGCCTGAGCTCTCTAAATTAGCGACCATGTTAACTGCGTTCGATGGGAGATCATTTAGTTCGCATGACATCATTCCTTCCCTGAAAGTCCATTTGGGAGGGAAGACCATTGCGATAGAGGTCGAGGTGGTTGATGCGTCCCTTGACTACAATCTCTTGCTGGGTAGGAATTGGATGTACATTATGCACGCTGTTACTTCTTCCCTATTTCGCATTGTATGCTTTCCACAAAACGGGAAGATAGTCATGATTGATCAAACGACATTCAAGAATTCGCCTGTTACCACATCTTTGGGAGATTCGATCCCGATCATTGAGCACTCTTAGCTGGTAACTGGGAGTGTGGGTGTAGGCATGTATCCATCCCTCATGGGAAGCTTTAGTTGTCCTACACTGATTCTTATGATAGTTTCTAGTTCTGGTGAGGCTTCGACATCTATGAGATCGGTGTCTTTTTGCACAAGTCATATGGAAGATCCTTGGATTATTCCTACACCAAGTACTCCGAGTCAAACCATCGTGAAGGACATGCTACTTCCTGCAACTATGATAGCTTATCAAGCTAATCTCGAGCATGTTGTAGAGCCTAGTTCTTCCTCTTCGCAGATGGAGGAGGAAGACCCTTATGTGTTGCCAGCATGGGTAGTACAGTCTTCTCATGCACACGACTACCTTGATACGGTTTTCCCTTCAGATGAAGTGATTATTGAGGCTATGCTGGGAGTTGAGCCACCATGGGAGGAACTCCATCATAGATATTACTTTATTCCCGAGCTTACCACTTAGAGTGTGAGGACTTTAGGGTAGTTCTTATTACGAGAGTTTGTAGTCCTATGGTTTTGTTAAGCTCTTCTGGTCAGATGGCTGACGGAAACATGGCGAACATATCTTCAATGATTCCTATCAACATCTCTCGTGATCCTGGAAGGATAGAGAATGTCTATATTGGGGCGGAATGTTCCCATGCTGAGATTCTAGAATACACCAAGCTATTTAAATAATTTTTTGATATCTTCGCTTGGTCTTACGACGAAATGCCAGGTATCAACCCTCGTATTGTCGAGCATGAGATTAAGACTTACCCCAACGCTAGGCCTGTTTGACAACGTTTGCATGCGGTGAATCCGAGGAAAGCACCAACGATTAAGGCAGAGATAGAGAAGCTATTAAAATTCGGTTTTATCTATCCCGTTCCGTTGATGGAGTGGGTTTCAAACCCCGTTCCAGTGGATAATAAGTAGGGATCGATCCACATATGTACTAATTTCTGCGATTTGAATTGTGCCTATCCTAACGACAATTTCCCCACACCATTTATTGATCAGATTTTGGATGAGTGTGCGGGGAGTGAGGTTTTTTCCTTTATGGACGACTTTTCTGGGTATAATCAGATACAAATTAAACCTAAGGACCAGCATAAGACTGCATTCATTTGTCCTTGGGGAACTTTTGCATATTGGAAAATGCCTTTCGGCCTTAAAAACGTCGGAGCTACATTTCAGGGGGCAATGATCTTCATCTTCCATGATCTTAAGTTAATTATCAAAGTATTTTTGGATGACCTTGCTTCTCTTTCTCGTATGAGAATGCATCATCCCTATCACTTGATATTGGTATTCGAAAGATGCTAGAACTATTTGGTTAGATTAAATCCTCATAAGTGCATATTTTTTGTGAAGTCGGGTCATTTGTTAGGATTCATCGTTTCTAAAGAGGGCATAAGAGTTGACCCTTTGAAGGTTGAGGCAATACTTCAGTTGTCTCCCTCGAAGAATATTCGTCATCTTCAATGTTTGCAAGGCATGAAAAACTTCTTACGGAGATTTGTTGTCAACTTTGCCAATTTGACTAGAGGCTTCATGTGTCTCTTGAATAAGGACACCCCCTTTTGTTGGGATGAGCGAGTCCAAGAGTCCTTTGATGCACTCAAGCAAGCCCTAGCATCAGCCCTGGTGATTAGTCCCCTGGACTATAGCCATGATTTTCTATTATATGTGGCCACATGCTTAGAGATGATTGGTATGAATTTGGTTCAAGAGGATGAGGAGCTCCAAGAGCATGTCATATACTATCTGAGCCATAACCTTATTGACATAGAGATTCGTTATTCTCATGTCGAGAAGCTTGCTTTAGCTACCGTACATGCAGTTCAGCGGTTGAGACATTATATTCTCCTTCGCCAGACCTTGGTTGTAGCCCATGTCAATCCATTTCAATTCGTCCTCACTCGAAGGATGATTGGGGGAAAATAT
Organism: Pseudotsuga menziesii; assembly: GCA_001517045.1. Lineage (NCBI taxonomy): Eukaryota > Viridiplantae > Streptophyta > Pinopsida > Pinales > Pinaceae > Pseudotsuga > Pseudotsuga menziesii. Next base: position 38,102 of record LPNX010225311.1, read on the forward strand.
AATAAATGGATTGTCATTCTGCAAGAATTCGATCTGGAATTTGTTTCGGCAAAATTGATGAAATATTTAATTTTTGTAGAGCTTATATCGGATTTCCTAAGCGAGGCCGAGGAGTTGGTTTGTGAAGATACATTTGTCGATGAACAAATCTTCTTAATCTCAACTTTAGACCCATGGTATGGGGATATCATAATTTATTTACAAACATTGAAGACCCCTACTCACCTCTCACGAGATGAGCGACGACGATTACGTCATGTGTCTAAGAACTACCTCATAGTGGATAACACTTTGTACTGCCATGGGGTAGATTCCATTTTTCAACATTGTTTAACTCATGAAGAGGCTGAGGTAGTGCTGAATGATTTCCATGGAGGGGCGTGTGGTGGTCATTTATCTGGGCTTTCTACAACTCAAAATATTTTAAGAGAGGGTTATTTCTGGCCATCGATCTTTAAGGATTGTGTAGATGCGGTCAAGAGGTGCCACCCTTGCTAGGTGTTTGCACATAATATGCACTCAAAACCTGCCCCCGTTACATCCCATTATCACCGTCGGTCCCTTCACTAAGTGGGGGATTGATTTTATGGATTGCAACCCAGCTTCAGCTGGGGGGAAACATCATATTATAGTGGCTATTGATTACTTTACAAAATGGGCTGAGGCTATGCCTAGAGTTAAATCCGGCGGTAAGATAGCTGCCCACTTCGTATTCAACCAAATTATTACTCGGTTTAGAATTCTAAAAGAGCTTGTCACTAACCATGGCTTGCACTTTTAGAATCATATGATGGAAGAGTTGGCATCAAAGTTAGGGTACAAGTAAGAGAATTCCTCCTCTTACTACCCTCAAGTGAATGGACAGGTAGAAGCAGTGAATAAATCACTCAAATTTATTTTCCCACGAACCATCACACAAAGAAAGAATAATTGGCACATTATGTTATATCCTGCTTTGTGGGCATATAGAACTGCTGTTAAGACTGCCATAGGTTTTTCTCCATATCAACTTGTACATGGATTGGAGTTGATATTGCCGGTTGAATGTGAGATTCCTTATTTGAAACTAGTTGTAGAACTCTTACCAGACACTTCACCATTGGAGGAGCGTCTGGTCCACCTTGAGCAACTTGATGAGCAGCGTCGGGATGCCTTGGTGGCTATAGGAGTCAATAAACATCGCGTAAAGGTCCAGTATGATAATTCTATCCATCCAAGGAGGTTTAGTGAGGGAGACTTGGTCCTTTTGTGGGATCAACTGAAAGAACCCTTGGGCGCAGGAAAATTTAATCCTATGTGGCGTGGTCCTTACGTGGTTAAACATGTCATAGAGAAGGGAGGTTATGAGTTAGTGGATTACGAAGGAACGACCTTGGTGGATCCTAGGAATGGGCTCTATCTCAAGAAGTACTATGCATGATTTTCATCCAAGGCTGGTTATTGTATATTATTGTATAGTTTTGCATAGTTAGGTCTTTTTCTTATCGTGATCGGGTTTGTGATTAGTTTCTATTTCTTCTGGTAGATGTCAATGGAATCTTCCACCTGCATAGGATTTGTGGATGTTGTAAGCTGTCACACTCAACACTCAGCCTCTGCTGCTTGGGTGATTTATACTCCTATGGGTCAGGTACTGTCTTTAGGAGGCATATGTCTGTGGCCATCTTCCAACAATGTTGCTGAATATAGTGCCATTATTGAGCTTCTACGGGATGCCATTTCACATGGAGTTCTCTCTCTTGAGGTATGTCTTGATTCAAAGTTAGTAGTGTCACAGCTTAATGGTTTGTATCATATTAGAGATCCGACGTTATTAAGAATATTCTTACATGTGAGATTATTAGAACGGGAATTTGACAATATAACATACATAAATATTCCAAGAATTAATAATCAAGTTGCTGACTCATATGCTAACTACGTGTTAGATTGGAATTTCTTTCATTCAAAATAAATTCATCACAAACACAATTTTTACACATGCAAATAAATAAACCGATCACCATAAAAAAATTTATATACATCCAAAATGTGATAATACATAGTGTCATGATACAAAATTGGGGCTCTCGAGCCACCAACATATAATACATGATAGTACAAAATGTATACACTCCCAGGTATCTAATCCTATGGAGGAGGAGGAGGGTTGTGATCATGGAAGGTCACTACGGCTCTAGTTAGCCATCGGAATAATCGCACCCATGCTCATGGTAAACCTACCACCTAGCACTGCGTAGCCTCAGGCAAGTCCTCGACTTGCACCATGGGAACCCTATGTGTTAGTCTCACAAAGTTGTTATGAATGCTTTGGAGCGTCCAATCCACATCCACACCCATGATATCATCTTCTCTTCCCCTCTGTCTATGAGGAAGGAAGCCTTCTGGCCACCATGGTCCCACATCTGCACACAAATGGTAGATGTCACTATGTATTGTCATGCAAAAATATGTCTTTTTGATTCCATATAATCAAAAAACACAAAAAAATTAAATAACTCAAAAAATTTAAAAAAGAGAGGGTCGAGATTCGTTACCTATATCACCATATGCCGATCCTAGTGGTAGCGGCATGTCTAGGTCCCCCCAGAAATCTATCCCTGCATAGGGGTAGTCATAGATGGAAACTATCTGTTGTTGCCACCATGAAAAGAACTCAGCTGGATAGGGGTTGGCCACCCTACCACCCCCCAGTCTACGCATCGCATCTGCCCAACACCGTTGGGATAGATCTTGAACCCTGTGAAGAGGAATGTCCACTCTGGGGATTAATCCTGGAACACACTCGAAGAAAAACGTGCTCAAAATACTGCTGAACCTGAATTTCTGCACTCTGCTTGCCTTACACTCACTATACTGATGTTTCATGTTGCTCAGTAGTGTAGTGCTCCAGTCATAAATTATGGGTCTCATACACTCCACTGCATAGAACATTAGAGGCCGTGAGGCCTGGTGGAGTGATGCCAAGCCTTCTATCCTGCCCAATGTCAATAGTATGGCCTTTAGGCCCAGCACTTGTATAGCATTGGTAGGGACCTGACTCCCCACCTTCTCTGTGTCTGGATAGCAGTACACCGCAATGTACTTTTCGATAGTCAGGACACCTCCTATCCCACCACAAGAATGAAGGTTCACCACTTCCCCTCATATAGAAATCCCTGTAATGAAGTATATGTCCTCCACCTCTATAGTGAGGGACATCCCATCTATCTGGAAGGACTCCAAGTCTGGATCCCAGTAATCCACCATCATCTGTAATAGTCTTGGTTTGGCCCTCAAGCCACCAAGACACAAAAAATTATAGAGTCCACATGCATGTAGAGCTTGTTGAGCCATTAGATCGGCCCTTACTACTTCCTCTACCTCACCGTGTTCACGTTCTCTCCACTCTAGGACCATCCTACACAATAAATTGCAAATTTTCCCATTAGATTATTGAAAAACCTTATGCGCGGCCTCATACACGACTGTTTTCAAAACAACTGCATATGTACACAGCTTTGGGGGAATTTTTCACGTATATCTAGCCCTATACGCGGAAAAAACCTTGATTTCTGCATGGGCCGCAACGCCCTTTTTAGTTTGGCCTAGAAAGCTTAATTGAGCATGGAATTTGATAAAAATTGCATTGAAATGGAAGAGAAGAGCATGGGTAAATACCTAGAAGAAATGGTAGTGGATTCCGCTGGCTGGATCTCTTGGAATTCGCTGTGGAAAATCTGAGCTCAAATAGGTAAAAGTTTCAAATGTTTTATAATATTTTGAATTGTTTACTATTTATAGAAAGTTTTCAAATATTTGAAAATTTTTACCCCCTTTCCTATAGTTTCGACATTTTCTAACCATTTTGGATTGTTTTTGACATAATTCATTATGTAGAGGACCTTTTTCAGTTCCGTTTCAGCTGTTGGATTGACCCATTCGTGCCGATCTCAGGTATCATATCTAAACTGGCATATAGGTTAGGTTTCATCACTGTTTGCATTTTTCATGACCTTAGGTACAAACCCACTCTATTATGTCACGGGACCTTCTTGTTGTTTTAGAAGTGGCATGATATGAGTGATAGAGCTTCACTGACATGGGTACCCTAGTTAGTGCCTTATTTGCATTTGGTGCCCATGCTGACGTTTTCTCCATTAGGTTGTGGGAGTCCATTATATAGTACTTCCATGACATTTTGCAAGAGCCTCATACTCCTCTTGATCTTTTGCTGGCCTATTTCCCTCAGGAATCCCTCATGTCAAGTTGTGAATGCATTATTATGAGCTTTGCCTACCTTATTGAGCTTTATGCTAGCTTCCCTGACATTGCATTTCAGCCATATAGCCCGAGCTTGTCTCATGTCTAGCCATGCAGAGCCACTTTTTTATATCCTTCGCAGCTTGTTTCCCTTTTTTCCGGGAGGGGATTTTCCCCTGAGTGTCGATATCCTACACATGTATCCTTGCATTGAGCATATGTATGTTCCACTGCTTGGAACTAGTTTGTTTTCCCTTATGACACTCGGATCCTCCTATTTTGTAACTATAAAGCAATTTTATTCTTTTTCAAGCTTTTTAAATAACTGAAAAAGTCCAAAAAAATCAAAAAACCAAAAATCTAGACAAGGAAAGATGTTATCTTTGGCAGCTGTTGAGTCGTGTCGCCTTCGAACAGAACATTGTATATCACATCCATTGGTTGGGTTTATAGTTTGACTTTAGGAGCTGTACTCATTTATCTGAGTTTATCTCCATCGACTGGTTAAGCTTCCAGTCCCTATGGAGCCTCTGTCGATGCCTCCTATGTCGCAGAGATGTCCCAGTTTCTATATTGAGCCTATGCTACCTCTATTCAATCACCATACGTCGTTATGCTCTTGTTCGAAAAAAATTGAAGCTTGAGTCGGCCATTCCTTAGTTATCTTGACTTTGCATGTCAACCATTTCTGGTACAGTTACTGGTTCGTGCATCTTATGTTCAAGTCCTTCCACTTATACAACTTTGCTGAGTACCTCATGTTGGATGATGGGGGATGCCTCAATGGCATCCTTCTAGTGGATTTCATCCCATCGACTTTAGATCATTTATTCTAGGATTGGAATCTAGAGTCATTTTGAGTGCCTTGAGACTTGCAATCATCAATGGTAGGTTCTCTCGCCATCGATAGTCTTTGGGAATACATCAATGTCCCCTGATCGATGGATCTTCTCAAGTGTTCGACCTCAACACATTTATTCACACTTATTAGTTTGCACTCTAGTACCTTGATTCCCATTTTCATTATCGGTGGGTGATCTCGTGTCTGTTAATGGTATACATTAATGACTGGTAATTAGATGATGGACTACTATGTTTGACCTCGACACCTCTATTCACATAGTAGGACATGTACTCGTAGCGGTTTGTGTATAAGACTTTCCATATTGCTGGCATCTCTTATATGCTACCTCCTTGATCGTGCCAGTTTTCATGAGATTTCAGCTCTCGTGACTTGATTCCAGTATATGTCATATATTTCCAGCCACTATAGAGATCTATATCTATTATATATCTTCAACCATTATGGAGATCATGGTCCTTCGTATATCTTCATCATGGAGATTCTGATCTATGTATATTGTATGTGGCGATGACCACTTATGTGATATCTTGTATCATGCCTATTCATGGTCATTGTACTCTTATGTATCTGGGACTACTATATGTATTTGCAGTTATGTATAGAGTTGTATTATTGTACTATGCTGATTGGGTGGTTGCTCTTCCATTTAGGATCCTTCATCACTCCACTTCTGGGATGGACTTATAATGTATTTCAGCCATCGTATGACCCCTCTGACCTCACACATTAGGGGGCATCTATTATAGCTGATTTCACCACTTTAGGTGAATCACACTTTGTATGGCCTTCCCCTATCCCGCTGCAGACTCCTAAGACCCCTTAGACCATTTTTTGTCCTTTGATGTTTTCTTGACCATCCCCCAAAAAATGTGAAAAATGATACATGCGACTTTTAAACCTATAAACGCGTATATACGCGGGTTTGACCACTAAAACCGCATACATCGGGATGTGTACAAAATCCAAATCCTTTTGGATTTTTCCTTGACATGGATCTAACTCACTTGACTCCTGGCCTTCCCTATGCCTTGAGATCACTTGGATTCGACCTTTCATTACCCCTTTGAAAAGCTATATAAGGAACTCCTTGGTACATTGAAGGCATAAGAGAGAATTGAGAGCAAAGAAACTATAGTCCATTTTTGGCAGAACTTATGTTTGAGTCTGCATCCCTTTGTCCCTTGGAGCACTTTTGTGTTTTTCCCAAGCTTGCATTTTTCTAGTGAGCTTGCTATCGAGAGATGGAGGACTGAAGTGGTGGAGGCCCAAGTGGGGGATTCAGTTTCTTTGATTCGCAAACGTGCCGAAAGAGGTTGTATCTATTGTAATCTCTGATTTATATTAATAGAAATATCTTTTCCTGTCCAATAATGTGTGTTTGAATGAATATTTTATCCATGGAATTATGTCAAATGCTTATACATTATTGATTATATATGCTAGAATAAATCTAACACCATGATATATATAATGCTTGTATTTTTTACTTGTTGTTGAGGAAGTAATTTGTCAATTCAAGATAAAGTTGGAAAGCTCAACGGGGATCTACTTCAACCGTCCAGAATAAGGTACGAGGTCTGATCCTTTCGTGTTAGGCATTTAATTTCTATTGCATATTGAAAAGGATCGATTTATGGAGTTAAGCTTTCTGTTGTGGTACCCCAAGCCATAGGAATTTATTTCCATAACACTATGAACACATTGAAGTCCTACTTAATCCTTGTAAAATAAATCAGGATCAAAAGGTCTAGAATACTATTTCGAGGTTCCATCCATATCACATTTAAAAATGTCTAAGGGAGTGACAGCAAGGATCCATGGAAAGGAAGCAAGGTAAATAGTATATTATATATAAATGATCCCATGCCAAGATTTGAAATCCAAAAAGGCAAATAAGAGTCAAGAAATATCCTAAGAAAGCAATGTGTATCAAAACAAAGTACTAAACCATATGAGTACAAAATTGCCAAAGTTCTTCTCCATCAGTGAGCTGAAAATTAAATATATCTCTCACACAAAAGGACACTATGGATATAGGAACCTGAATAAAAAATTCAAAAAGAAAGGCATGCAGGAGGACTCAAAAAGGAAAAAAGTCCAAAAGCACAAAAAGTGTAAAATGGCATGGGAATGAGGAACAAATGAATATTTCTATTTACCATATGTTACGATCATGTGGTGTCCAAGTTGGAAGCTACCTAAAGACAGAGGTAAAAAATGAAATTCATATTCCTGGCCTCAAAAGAGTTATCTTGACTTTGAAATCTTGGTTTCCATTTTCCTAAATTGGACTATCATCAATGATTAAAAGTACATACATTTTCCATTTGGGAGATCCAGACATCTAGAAGAATTCAACATGTTGGTTTTGCTGTCAAACATTCTATTACTTAAGGAAGAAATTGTCCATAGATCTGGGTTCACCAGGTAGTCGCCAATTGCTGCAGCTGCAACTATTTTCCCAAATTTTTTAAAATTTTGGACCCTCCTTTTCATTTTATCTTGCCTGGGAGTGTTTGGATTGTTGAACTTTGTTTTTTCCCTCTGCTACATTTTGGATTGTTTGAAGTTGAATTGGGGTCAACTATTTTTGTTCTTTTTGGAAAGATGCCCTTTGTCTGTTGATGCTTTTGACTGTGGAACTTGAAGTTTGATTTATGGTTGATTTCCTTTATCATTGTCAGAGGTCAGTTGAACAATGAGCCGGGGCAGTAGTTCTCTATGCAGTTGTTGTTGCAGAGGGTAAGTAATGAATGTTCTAATGGACAATTCTTATTGTCACCGATGCACTTTATTTAAACTATCTTTTTTGAACTGTCGACGATTTCATTTTATCATTTTAGTACACTATCTCTCTGACGTTTAGTTGGTTTATCTGCTGATGCATTTCAATTTAGTCCCCCGAGCCTATGCTGGTTGATGTTTTTAGTTGGTCATGGAGCCCATAGTTTGTCCGTCGCCTGCCATTGCGTCTCCTGAGTGAACTAATCATCTGACATTATAGTTGTTTCGTCTGATGGTTGAGTTTATACTGCCATCTTTTTCACCAGGAGGTCTATATATTGGGGTGGCATATTATTTTATTATTACCCTTGTGAACTCACATTTGCTCCATCCTCACTATTCGAACTGTATCAACAAGCTTAGCTATCAGGGTTTCGTTCGTTTGGGTTCTACCATGGAATCTTCGGACCATCATGTCGACTGTGACTTGTTTTCTAGGTAGGCCAACCATGGTTTCTCCTTTCTCTTAATTTTATGAGTCGTTTTGGGAACTAGGGTTTTCCCCTGGTTGGGTTTTTCTCTCCATTTGGTAGTTGGCCTTCTAAGTATGAATTTGTATCCTTACGGTGTGAGGTATCAGTTAGTTTGACAGTATTCACGGTGGGGGGTTTTTCTTGAGTCTGTTTGTAAGCTGTTATGGAAGCTCGATCCTGGTTCAAAAGTTTAGGTATTTGGTGAAGACAAGCATTACGCTATCTGCACCAACTTTTGTGGGGTGGTTTATGGCCATTCGGGGGGGTTTTCATTTTTTCACAGGCGCATACCCTACTTTTGAGAAACGACGAGGGGTTCTCAACATTTTTGGTCAAGTTGGGATTTCCGCATTTTTGTTTTACGATTAATTTGGTCATGTTATGCAAAGAGTTTGAATGCAGTTCATTTTAAATGATGCATTTGCTATCGGGGTCATGTTTTAGTTGCAGATGGACTTAGAAGTTTAGACCCAGTTTGCAGAAGTCCTTTTGCCTATTAGTTTCTATTATGAATTAATATTCTGATAGTTTAGTTGTTGAGAATGCATATGGAAGAGGTAAATGTTTTGATATAGTTTTTCTTCATTCTTAGAACACTAACTGAAATATCTAATGGTCTAAGAACATGTTTGGTTTATGACAGGATAACTTCTTCATAGGAGGTATGTCTGAAAGGGAAAAGAAGAAGGATCTTGTTGCTGAGGGAGAACCAGATGTGGAAATCATTGCCAAGGTGGAATACATTTATGAAGATACAAGAGTTACCACTGGAGTAGATCCATATTCCAAGTGGGGTGAAATATACCAGATGACTGCAAATCAAGTTGTGCCTGATTCAGGGTTCGAAGAATTGAAAATATATGCAAACATCGAGAAATATTCTCTGATGAAGGTAGCCAATAGACCTAAGTTGTTCCCATGCTCCAAAGTGATCGGTTGGATCCTACCTAGGGAATATGTTACCAAAATGATCTCAGTAAATACTACAAAATAGGGCTAGGAAGCATATAATCATGGTTATGTCTCACTGGCATATCACCTACCTCCTGCTCAAGTATACTTAACTGAGAGTTGGCTAAAAGAAATAAATTTGGACTTGGTCAAAATGGTTAAGAGAATGATGATACTTGGGAAGAACTTTCAAACCAGGCCATCAGGAGAATATGATACAGCCACTCTCCAAACTCCTTATAGGTTTATAGCACTGATGCTGAATAGAGTTTTTCGGAGAGCTCATGGTAAAATTTTCAAACAGGGATGGATACCCATCATTTTCTATGCGGCCACTTAGGGGACTATATTCAATTGGGCAAAAATAGTGTCCAATAGCCTCTCAGCCTACATATCTTCAGCTTTGGGAGTGGTGTCACAGAAGAAGTAGGAGTTCTATACAAGCTCTATCTTAGTGGACTACATATTATGTACCCAGTCATTTCTAGCTTTAAGGTGTAATTGGGATAGGGATAGGACCCCTGTATACACTGCATACAAACTATTTTGGGCACACAAATATTATAGCCACTGTAAAGAGATATGTGAACATTTCATTATGCCTTTGTACACTTTAATCTTCCTGATAGAATGCAACTGCATGTCTAAGGAGGCATTCAAAGTCATTGAGGAACATGGGAGTTACTATTTGACTAAAGAGGGAATGTACATCAGAATGTATGGTTTCTCTAGGGCATCTTCTCTACTCCCTAAGTATTCCACTGATTATGTGGTACATAAAGAAGTAGTTAGGCAAGTACATCTTGATGATGTAGGAATATTCTTGTTTGAACATAAGAAGGCATCCTATCTTGCCATACCTTTCTGGCTGGGAAGTTACAAATTTTCAAAGTTGAAACAAACTACAGAATTCGTACAGGAGTTGGAGCACTTTCATTTTGGGGAGATGAAATTCCACAGGAAGGACTCCCAAAATAAGGTTGCAGAGCATTGCAAAGAAGCAAATGTCTATTTTGAATACACAAAATTCTGGGACAAGGATGAAGAAATCTTCAGAAATGCAAAGAATATGATTGCATTGAAGAATATATTTAAGCAAAAGATCACCATTGTGGGCTATAAGGGAAAAATGACACAGAATAAAGTTGAAGAAGAAGGAGCCAAAAAGATGGAAGAGGATGCTAGGAGGCTAGCACAAGAGGCAGAGAGTTGACTCAAGAAAGAAGAAGGAAGATGAAGAGCTGAAGAAAAAACAAGAAGAGAGTGAAGGTCTGAGATGAGTAGGAGCTAAGAAAGACCAAAAAACTACTAAACAAATAGATACAAAAGTAGCACATGATCATATAGATCAGGGGTAGGGACAAGATAATATTGATTCCTAGGAGCCTACTGGCACTTCTAGTAGCACTCAAGAATAGGCTGTTTTTTCTGGTTTGAATTTGGTACCTTTTATGCAGAAAGAAGGAGAAGAGGTCCCTGATTTCAGCACCATCTTCTATAACAAGGAGAAGAAGAGGATTTTCAAGAGAACTGATAAGAAGGTCAAAATAGGAGGACAATCAGGTATGATGATTACTGATAAAAATTTGGTGCATGGGACAGATGCATATCCACGACTGACAGCCAGATCTAGGGTGGCATTAACCCAGGCCACTGAAGACAATGTGGATAGACTTATGACAGACCTTGAGCAATCAAGGAAAAATGCAACACAATTAAAGGAAACTTTAAAAAATGAGAGGGATGAAGGTTAAAAGATAAAAAGGAAATTTGAAGACATGCAGAATGAAGTAAGGACTTCAAAGGCAGAACTCCAGACTCTGCATGCAAAACAAGATGACCTTAAAGGTTTTCATGGAGAGAATAGAAAAAGATGCTCAAAATAGCTTAGAAGAATTATAGAGACTACATCTAGAGTATCAGGTGTTGAAGACAGAGAAAAATGACCTCAAAGTGTCATATGAAACTCTGAGTGTAGAAAAGGAGCAGGTACAAAAGAAAATTGCTGAGTTGGAGGCATAGAAGGCCACTATAGAAGAAAGAGAAAAGAAATTTCAAGCGTAGGTAGCAATTTTTTAGGGACAGATTACTTCATTAACAACATCATTGAAGGAAGCCAATGAACAGAAGACTGATATCCAACCTTTGAAGCAGCATGTCCTAGCTCAATGAAGAAGAATTCACCAACTACAAATGTGCATTGAAGAAGAAAGATATAAAATATTACAGATAGATAGAAGGTTGGAAGAAATCTTAGACACTACTTCATATTTTGTAGATAGATCTCGGGATATTTTGGAAGTCCTGGTTGGAAGGATAGTGCGGATAGAAACCAATTAAGAAACCCCTGCAGAGCTACCTGCTAAAGATCGACATAGCTTAAAGTAGGATTACGACTTATTAGAGTTTGCAATAAATAATGCAGGGGAATTCAAGAAGACTGTGAAGAAAATGAGAGGAGCATGTATTGAATACTGCAGAAAGGTGCTGGTCACCTACAACAGATGCCAAATTGCTGCAGAACAAAGACTAGATGCAATACCAAAACATCGGTTGTTCATAGAACAACTATAGGCTAGGTACCAGAAAGATGAGTAGACAATTCAATAAGTCAAGGATCTAGATGAGCGGATCCAGAAGAATGCAGTAGCTCATTCAGCATTCAGCATCCATTTACTTGAATATCAGCTACGTTTGAGTCCAGGAAGAATAGAGGTGGTTAAGAATTATGCTACAAAATATGAAATCAACATACTTTTTGTTGAACCCTACGATTTTGAAAGCATAGCAGTAGAGGCCCGGGCATGCAAAAAGTTCATCAATGAACAAGCGAGGACCTCTTCATAAAAGTTCTCTATTAAATTTTTTTCTTAAAAGTAATATATTGTATAATGTATGAGCACTCACTACAAGACAAGATTTTGGATTGAAATGTTGGGGAAGCCCAAAATTCATTTTGGGGTAGTCCAAAAGTTTTTCCTTTTTGTATAAGTATAGGAGAGTTAGATGTAATAAAGGAATTTTTCCTAGATAGATTTGTGAGATTATGTTGTAAGAATAAATATTTCTTTTTGCAATAAGAATTAAAAGTTTCATATTGGAGAAATCTTGGTGGAAGCTTTCAAATGTTGTGCTATGGATTTGTTTAATGTGAACTATTTCGTTTTCAGTTGTTGTCCATTAACTCTAAGATCATTCTAACTCTTTGAACCTATGTTCTTGTTATGAATGAGCTCTAGTTTATTCTATGAAATTTCCACTATGAGTAATGAAGTATTTTCATAAACAATGAGCTATCTTATTGTTCATATATCTATTAATGTTCATGTGTTTTGAATTAAATAACAACTATCTGTGATTTTTCTTAATGCATGTGCAGAAATACATTACTCATTGAGAAATGATAATCTTTCTCCATAGGGATAGGTTAGATAGTTAGTTTTATTTTATTGATGTGTGTGATTTAGATGCGAGAGAGTTAAGATGGGAGGTAAGAACCTGCGCATCACATTTTGACCGCTCCTCATATTCTCTATTAGTCTGCATTCTTAGATAGGCACTTGCATATCATACTTAAATTCAAAAAACTAAAATATACACGGTGGACTAGGCCGTAACAGGTAAAAACGTTTATTTTTGTTACTTGACATATGGTAGCCGGACCGTAAACCGGATGGATTCCCCATACCAAACAGTAACAGGCTAGTTGGGAACGTTTAATGGGGAGAATCCCTAATTGTTGTTACCTGCGAATTGCCAGGCCTCAACACATACTGAAGGTTCCACACTTTAGCCCAAGGTTCATTCATGTAATTGCACCATCGCCACTAGATTTTGGTCCTTTGGATTTTTCCCATGACTTCAGGGTCTTGAAGGCCTAGGATGCCTCTTTCCATGGGAGAGCATATCCTATCCTAGCTGACTAGAGACAACTTGGATTTGGATTCTCTTTCCCCCCATAAGAAATTTTGATGTATACTCCTTATTTCCTTTAATAATGACTTTGGGGCCATAAGCACTAAGAATAAATTGATCATCATGGCCTACAAGACCAATTTAACTATGACCAAACTACTAGGAAATTTAAGGGGTTGTAGGACCCAACTGAAGAGCCTTCCTTAGATCCACAAATTAGCATCGTGTCATCCACAGATTACTGATGCATTTTTTTATCCATTCCCTCATGTAGAGAAAGACCCCGAATCTCTCCTCTTGCCACCTGGGCCTAAAGGAGTCTACTTGGGACCTCCGCCATGAGGATGAAGAGAAAATACAAAAGCGGTATCCCTACCTGATTCCTCTAGAGGGCTTGAAGAATTTGGTCAGGGATCCATTCAACAAAATGGATAATAAAGGAGTAGTAACCAAATTTATCACCCACTCCACTCACTCCAGTCCAAATCCATACATGATCAACATCTTCTCCATATAATGCTAGCTGAGCTTATCATAGGCTTTGGTTATATCCAACTTAATAATCATTCTAGGTCTTTTGGTCCATTTGAGGGAGTGTATTGTCTCATCGAAGCAATGATACCATACAGAATTTGTCTACCTTCAAAAAAACTAGATTCTTCTGAGATGATAAGGGGTGGAAGGAGGGGTTTTAATTGATTCATGATCACCTTGGAAATGATTTTATAGATTACATTGCAAAGTGAAATTGTTCTGAACTTACCTGTTTTTTCTGCATTATCCTCTTTTGGGATCAAATATAGGAAAGCCACATTGAAGGCCTTAAGAACCCCCATTTTCCATCTTGATTCTTCAATGATTTCCAAGACCTCCTCCTTATTCATGTCCCAGAAGAAATGGAAGAAATTTGTTGTGAAGCCATCCGGTCTTGGGGCCTTCCCTTGAGGCATTTGCCCAATTGCTTCCTCCACCTCTTGCATGGATATATGCTTATTTAGCATCTCATTTTCCTCGCTAGAGACTTCCCTGAGAATGAGTGCAATGATCTGATCAATATCTGGACCCTTGTCTCCCCCATCCTTAGTGATAATCTCCTCAATATACTTGCTTAATTCTTCTTCCACTTCTTCTCTAGTAGCCACTTGAGACCCATCATCTTTTTTTATCCTGTGGATCTTCGAGCCTTATCTATTGTGGATAACAAAGTTATGGAAGAACTTTGATTTTTTCTCCCCTTCCTGAAGCCATTTGACTGTGGATTTCTGCTTCCAATATATCTCTTCCTGTATTTTCCAAGCATCCAACTGGCTGAGCAGGTCCTTCTCCTTCCCTTTCATCTCAATAACCCACCCTATGTCCATCCCTTTCTAATGGATGAGTTCAATGTCCCTAATATGTCGTGTTTTGTCTTCAAAGATGTTTCCAAAATCCTCTTTTTTCCACATGCGGATTTTGGCTTTTAGGGATTTAAGTGTCCATTGAAAACTGTACATTCTTGTGCCCTCAAGAGGGACCAAATCCTTCCACCGTTGTTCCACTATATTTTTGAAATCCTTGTGTTCCAGCAAGAATTTCTCAAAATGAGAAATTTTTCTCAGGGAAGCATTCGTCCAGTCCCAAATGAGACTGATTGGCCAATGATCATAACCTTCCACTAGGAGGACACTTGCGTTGATTTCCCCTGTCCCCCAAACAATGTTTCCTAACACAAGGAATCTATAAATTCAATAAGTTACAATATTCTTTCCCCCCCTTCCTGTTGTTCCAAGTGAATCATCCATCTTCTATTTCCACATCAGCTAGGGGGCTTTGGGCCTGAAGCTCCCTGAACTCTTCCCTGGAATTTATCCATCACTCCCTGACACCCCTTATTCTCTCTGAGTGAGGTAATAATATTAAAATACCCCCCTATGATTTATTTTCCCTTATGGGCCACCCTACTCATCCAAATCAGAAGGTGAAGAAAATCCTATTTCTGAGGGAAAGCACTGATCCATATACATTTACCAGTGTCCCTATGATTCCAAATCCTATAATCTTGAAATTGGCCATCAGAGAAAAATGATTGTCCTGCCACTTAGATAGCTCGATGGAGCTCAGATGCCACAACACTACCACCCACCCCCCTCTATCCATACGGTCTGCATCTGATGCCATCACTCTGCTGTCTTTCCAGATCTTACTCCCTAGCTTATCCATGACTTCATAACTGCATTCTGTTTCTTGTTAAAAAAGGACATCGGACTTTTCTTACCTAATTTTTCTAGACAAATTATTAATATTCCTAGGGTGATTTAAATCCATGATATTCCAAGATACTATATTCATTGAGTAACCTTACTTACATCAGAAAAGGCCGCCCTTATCATTGGGTATTGACCTGATTTGATTAGCTAGGCTCCAATGGTTGCAATCCTCTGCTTGTTCATTTTTTGGCCTCTCTTTGGGTCTTCCTTCAATGATGCCCTCTTACTCCCTCTCTGGGGTTCTATAGTGGTCCCCAAGGATTGGTGTGCCTTGGTGTGGATGATTTCCTCCTAGAGAAGTTCCAATTTCTTGCGAGAGACATAGCCCTAACAAGCCTTAGTACATTCCTCCTCAATCCTATCTAGATCCATATCTCCAAGTTCCATTTTCTCCCCATCTTCTTCATCCATAGCAATAGTTGGTCTCATCACCTCTTCTCTGCTTATGTTCTTCCCCGTCTCCACAACCTATGTTTTGATTGGTAGTTCCTCCCCATCCTAATCTCCCACCAGGTTGCTTTCTTCCAAGACCTGGAAAGGATTAGAGCTTGTTGAGGCCCTCCCCACCCCCTCGTTGCAAGTTTTTGGTCCTTTATTGTTCTTTCCTCTATGCCTACTCTTGACTTGCATGAACCCTTCATTTCCCTGTTCACCGCTCCCTTACTCTGTGAAGGTAGTTTTTCTTAGACTCCCTTCGGGAAATTTCTCCCAAAGTGGCCATATTCATGATAGATCTTGCATCGAAATAGAAGCTTATCATAGTCGATCTTCTGGATCAATTCCTCATCTTCCCAATTCATACTTAATTCCTCTGGGAGATTCTTAGGAAAATCCATATAGACATAGATCCAGTAAAATGCCATATACCTCTACTGCTTTATCTACTCAACCACCTTCACAAACTCCCCTAAAGAGTTTCCTATGTCTCTCAGAATCTCCATGTACCAGTACTCACATGGGAGGGAAACCAGACAGATCTAGATCAGGGCAACAGTTTTGTCTTCAGTTTCTAGATTGATTCACTCCTTCCAGGGCTTAAGGTAAAGCCCCACTGAGAAGAATAAGTAAGGCCCACCCTCCAGAACTCTATCTCTATCCTCTTGATTAAAGAATATTATAGTGAAGAATCCTTTAAATCCTAGATGGAGATCATAATGGCCTTTGGGTTTCCAAGTACCCTGGATCCACCAGACTAGATCTCTCTCTGGGCCAAACCCACACAAATTTACCTATGACATTTTTCTCTTTCCACATCGCAACTTTATGTCGAATATTATTCAATTATATATAAATACCTAAGATCGTCATGTCCCTTGGGAGGCATCCTCCTTAACTTGGCCTCCTCCTCGCTCCTAGCCCATCTCTTCCCCCCTCTATGCTCCCACTTTCACCTTCACTCCCCTCAGTAGCCTAGCTCTGGGGTCTCACTGATGCCATGGGACACAGGGGTATTGCAGACCTTTCCCGAAGTCGTCCCATGTGTAGGGCACGTGTCTTCACTGATAATCTCTTGGCTAAACCCTAGAGATCCCTCCTCCTTCAATCATGTGGGTCCCTAGCTTGAGTGTTGGTAGATGTTCAGTTCACCCTAGTCTATGTTTAGTTCATATTGAGTTAGTCTAGCACCACATTTGCATGGATTAAGGAGGTTATGTGCCTTTTCCAACATACCTTTATCAATTAACTAATTGTGAACTGATTTAGTTGTCCTGAGTTAAAATAGTGAGTATCAAGTGGCGATTTTCCCACAATTAGTGAGATCTGGAGTTAGACCAAGTCATGGAATTTGAATCACACTTAGTGGATTCAAATCATCCTTATTGTATCATAATTTTATTACATAAATATCAATGATAATGGTAGTAATGTTATGATGACCAATTTTTGTCTCTTGGTTGTTCAATTTTCACCATGATTATTTGATCACTGTACATTGAATTGCTTCTTTCTCCTTCAACCTTGTTACACAATGAGGTTCATTCCAACCTAAAGGTCCTAATTATTTTCTAAATTATACATGGTATAAGAGAAGGTATTTAGGCCAATGTTGTAATCTCACAGATCACATAAGGTTACCAATAATACATACTAAAACATACATACATAACAGAGACAAGAGATAAGAACAAGTAGGTGAATTAACAGATTATATTACATGAATGGGTCGATACAACACAAATAACTGAATCAAGTTCTCATCTAGCTCAACAGCCTAATATATATGATTACAAAATAGTTACAAAATAACTACCTATTGGTTCGGTGAACTGACATGACCTTAGGTGGCTGACCTAATCTCTAGTTTAGTTGGCCAACCAACTTAGTCGGCTGATCGACTAAGTCGGCTGATTGACTTAGTCAGCTGATCGACTTAGTTGGATGATTGACTAAGTTGGCTATCATTCAAGTTGACTTATCAACTTGTTCCTCCAACATTTCCCCCACAAAAAAAATGTTTCTTCGTCCCAAATAAACAGGGAGGTACAAAATTCTCCCTGTCTGGTCTCAGTAGTCATTATGATGTGCTTGGTATTCATGGGCTGTGAAGTCTGATGGTCAGTCTTTTCTGTACACAGAATTCGACAATGGCTGGGGCTATCACTGCTAAGTGATGTGGGAAGTCTGTCCAACTTTGCAATATCTTCTGGATGTCAATGGTGATTGTAGTCAGACTTGATAAGATCGACATCTTCTCTAAAATGGAGACTTCAGCTATTCTCTCCATGTCGGGACCCATAAACTGGTCTTTCTCTTATGCAGTCTCGATAAGTCATTTCATCTATGGTAAAATGATGTTGAATTTTTCCAAGTTAGGGATATCTTGTTGCACCCACTGATGTGCTTCCCTCTCAAGTTTCTGTAGCTTGGTTGTTTCAAGCACTATTTGTTCTTCTATTGTGGTTCTAAGTGTTTCATCAGTGGTTTTCCTGTTTTCGAGTGCTTAGATCCCTTGTCATATCTACCGAGTTTGCTGATAGACTTGCCCGGTGTAAGAAGGACAGTCATGCAGTATTTCTTCAGTGATGACAGACTACTCCATGTGATCTTGCAGCACTTTATAAGCTTCAGTAAAGGCTATGTGTTGTGCCATTAGGAGGCGGGCAGTTTCTTCTTTTTGCTCCTCCTTTGTTTCTTGAATGTGTGCTTGGAGTGCCAACACCATGCTTTCAAATAGCTGAGTTGTCCTAACTCTGCATTGGTCAGTGAGGTTTCATATTTAAATTTGATATGGACCTTTGATGTCTGTCCATGATGCTCCTTCTTATGTTTCTCCTTCCTCTTCTTATGCTTTTCTTTCTCTGTTTATGTCAGCACCTGTGTACCTACAAAAGTCGAGTCAGGATTTGCGGTTTGTGGGATAGTGGTTGATGGGTTCTCTGGTTGGGGAGGTGGGATGACTATTGCCTCTAGTTGGTTAGATGCAGGGGGTTCAGAAGTGGACACAGTTGGTGCTGATGGTTTTGGTGGGGCTTGCTCTGAGTCGGGGGGTGGAGGTGGTGGTGGTGATGGAGTTGGTGAATGTTCGGGGGTGATTGGGTTGGGGGAAGTGTGGATAAGTGGTGGGTTGTCGATCTGAGGGGTTGAATCTAAGTCGAAGAAGAATTGGTTGATATCTCAATTTATGTCTGTGATAGTTTCTTCTTCTTATCCTCCAGTCGGTACAGCGACTGGTAGGTTGGTTTGGGGTATAGTCAGAGCGATAGTCGCTATTCGGCATGCGATCACTTCAGCTTCCTTGTCGGGATTTATCTCGAAAGTCAAAGTGATAGTTGCAAAGGTTCGAGACTGGAATTCATGACCTGGTTGGTATCCATCGACCTAGAAGAGAGGTGATTTTGTGGATATCTTTTGTATTGATGTAAATATGTTAGGCAGTTTCTCAATGAATGCCTAGAAATTTTTGTCTTTATCGAACTTTGCCTTCACAGCTTTCGACATAGCACTTTTGCACAAGTCGAGTGGGCTTACTGAATGTTGTTCTGGTACTTTCTCCTCAGTTACTTTTTTCAGGGATGGAGGTGGAGGCGTAGACACAAGATCGAGAACGTTTTCAGGTGTCATCATGTGGGTGGTCTTGGCTTTATTTGGTCGACTTGGTAGTGTTCCTGCCTCGACAAATCTTTGGAACTGGGTTTCCACTGGCACCTTATTTGCTGTGGCATCTTCTATTATGTTTATGGTCATAAATCCCAGTTCATCTTCATCATCTGAGGATTCTGTAATGATAAGCTTGTGCTTACCTTTTCCTTGTTGTTGTTGTTGTGTCTTTAACTTCTTCCTTGCATCTGTTATCTCTTTTGACATTTTTTTTATAATTCCTTTCGTGATAGCATACTTTGGGTTTTCTAGTTCTGTCTCTCCCCTAGGATCCTAGGTCGAGATGGCATTTTCTGCAGCCAGAGTGATTACTTGCTGATTTGTCTATTGTTCTGCCCTCTGTGCTGTCAGAGGTTTGATGATGATTTGAATTCAGCCAGTGTGTTCGACTGGTGTCTCCTCCGACAAAAAGGTGCTGATGTAGAGGTTCAACTCATAGTCTTCCTCTTTCTCTTGGTTGGTTAATGGCTCCTCGATCGAGAAGTTGATATTCTTTACTGTTGCTGGTACTGGTATTTTTGTTTTAGCTTGTCGAGATAGCTCCTGAAAGATCTAGTCGACTTATGGATAATAGTCAAGGGATTTTGCATTTGAGTTGGCGCCCTACATGTACCACACTGAAGTATGGTTGAGCTCTAACTCGATGTGGGACTTTTTCGATAGAATTTGTCGGATGTTTTGAGGCACCCTCCATATAGTCGTCCAGACTTTAAGCTATTGGAGCCAATTCTCCAATAGCAGTTTCCGTCTTCCAGTTCCTTCAAGGTTCCTTTCAGGGAGAATGGTTTGAATCTCCACATGTGGAATCTTGTCGGTTCTTGAAAAATTGGTTTTCTATCGAGGCATATATGGTACATGACTATCCATATTATGAGGGAGGGGAACCTGATGATTCCTCCCATCTCTTGGCATCTTTCACAAATGGTCTTGACCATGTCGGTGACATATTCAGCTCATCTGTATATTTTCGTATTTGTCACAATGGTGTCAACAGCTTCTAACATGTCTAATTTGAGGTTTCTACCTCTAACTGCCAAGGTGAGTGTTATGGCTATTATTTTGGCCACAATTGTGGCCTTCGGGCTGTGATTTGACTAATCATCAACCCCTTTGAGTTTTTTCCTGAAGTTGACCCAGTTAGTTCTTTGACCAATCCTTCTTTAATACCAACTATTACTGGGTCTCCTATGTTTGAGAGACCTGTCAGCTTGGAGATGACTTCCCCAGAGATGTCGACCGGTTGGTCGAAGTAGAACCGGCCATTGTGGTACCGACTTATGATAAATTTTACGGCTGTTTCCTTGGTACCACCGAAGTTGGCCATGAGCGTTGCATTGACATATTTGAATATGGTACTGTATTTTATTTTCTCAGCTGCTTGAGTAGGCTTCTTGTTGACACAATCCCATTCTTGCATCTCGATCCATAGTTTTTGCCATGAGCCTTCGTGCACCTTAGCATTCTTAATGTTCTTTAGCCTTTGGACTAAAGGTGTTTCTGTAGTCTGTAATTCCTTGGCTTTGGTTGAGGCTCTAGTCTGTTTGGGTGCCATCTTATCAGTTTGGTGGTCTATTGCACTAAGGTATTCTCGGCTTTCAGTTATTTGGATGCTTTGATGCTCTCTCGGTATGAATTGTGGTGAATGATCCTTCGATGGTCCAGTATTTATAGGTGATGCTTTGGATGTTTTCATCGATGAGTGTATTAATGGAGGACATGATGTTCCAGCTGGAACACTTGAGTGTGCGTTAATGGCGAATTTATTTTGGCGCTCAAGGTCATGAATGCGCGATGGGGCTATCGAGGTTGTCGGTCGATGTCAGTTATGAAAATGGTCGGTCGGTGAAAATGGTCAATGGCGTTATGTCAATGGTCATGATGTTGGTTGTTGAAATGGTAATTTGTTGTCATAGTTTTCTGCATGTTCGGTATTATTTTTCTTTTTTCTTTTTAGGTTTTTATAGATTTTGGGTGAACCGTTATGGTCGTTATAGGATTTTTATTTTTATTTTTATTTTTTTACTATGTTTATTTCTAGTTTCAGTAGCGTTTTAGTCGGGCTCCATTAACGAGTTTCTGAAATACTATGCCTTGTAACGTCCTTATTTGGACTGATCCGTTGGTATGTAGGTCCCATCCATTCTGTATGGAGATTTTTAGGTTTACCTTTTACTCGACTATTGTATAGTAAAGAAAGGTCTCCTACCGACAAGTTTTTGTTCTTGATGTTTCTGTCGTGCCATGCTTTTTGTTATTGTTTCTATATTTCTTGATGTTGTATTGCCATTAATCGGTGTTCTTTGAGTTTGCTTAGTTGCAATAGTCGCTCCTTTATTCCTTGTTCAACATCGACATGTAGGATCTCTGCGATGATAGGTGACTATTGTCAAAAGTGTAGTGGAACTACTGCTTCTTGTCCATAGACTAGTTGAAAAGGAGTTTGGTCGGTCGAGCGTTTATATGTTGTTCTGTATGCCCATAATACTGCAGGTATTTTCTTGTCCCATTCATCCTTATCAGCATTACATATTTTGGTTAGTCCTCTTGTTAATGTTTTATTAATTGCTTCAATTGCTCCATTCGACTGAGGATGGTATGATGTACTCCGATGATGGTCAATTTGGAACTGGTTGGTTAGGGTTTTGATAGTTCTATTGATGAAGTGTGTTCCGTGGTCACTAATTAAGGTTAGTGGACATCCAAATCTAGTGATGATATTCTCATAGATAAACTTAGTATCTATCTCACTAGAACATGTGTCGATTGGTTCGACCTCTGCCCATTTAGTTATATATTCGACTGTAATTATGATGTACCTTGCACCTGTCCTTTTTGCTGGTATAGGAAATGGTCCTATGAAGTCTATGGCCCAAATTTCAAATGTCAAACTTGGGTTTACTGATATCAAAGGCATTTTTGTTCTGGGAAGGGGTCGACCTAGTCATTGACATCTGTCACATTGACTGACAAAATTTTTGCAATCTCTGTGAAGTGTTGGCCACCATAATCCTGACTGTTGGATTTTCTTTGTAGTTGTGTCTGCTTGGAAATGTCCTCCTGCAAGTCCATAATGTGCTTCATTCATAATGTTGTCTCATTCATGTTCTAGTACACACCTCTTGAGGATGTCATCTAATCCCATTTTGTATAAGAATCCATTTATAAGACTGTATGGTGTAGCCTTCATAGATAAGATCTACTTCTTCTTTGTACTCATTCCTTCTAGTGCATGTCCATATTCTAAGAACTGGGATATTTCTTCTAATTTTGCTGGGAATGCTTCTATTTGAAATAGATGTGCATCAGGTAAGTCATCTTCGACTCCCATCGGCTCTTCTCCTGTGTCGATTCGGGATAAATGGTCGGGATCGACATTTAACTTGCCTGGTCTAACAACAACTTCGAATTTGAATTCTTGGAATAATAGTAGCCATCAACAATTCCTTCCATGATGTAGTGGTTTATTGACAAGATATTTAAGTGCCTAATGGTCTGTATAGAATATAAATGGGTTAGGTAGAAGATAATGTCAATATTTTTGTAATGCAAAGACCATTCCTAATGCTTCTCTTTCTGTTGTCGAATAGTTTCTCTCATCTTTGTTTAATTTTCTGCTACTGTAAACTATGGGATAATCCATTCCATCCTCTCCTAGTTGAGTTAAGAATGCTCCTATTGCTAGGCCTGATGCATCAATATGAACATGGAATTTGATCGACCAGTTTGGAAACTTTAGGATTGGTGCTTCGACTAGTTTTCTTTTTAATTTTTCGAATGATATGTGACACTCCTCTATCTAGTTGAACTCTTTATATTCCCTTAATAGTTCTTCAACTGGACAGGTCATATATGAATAATATCTTATGAATTTTCTATAATAGCTTGTGTGGCCAAGTAACAAACTAACTTGTTTTGGGTTTATTGGTGGTTTTAGGTCAAGGATAATTTTGATTTTTGCAAATTCAACCTTAATACCTTCCTTACAGACAATGTTCCTTGATAATATCCCTATAGGGGTGACAAATATGCATTTCTTGATATTTAGGGATAGTTGAATTTGTCAACATCTCTCCAACATAAGGATGAGCCATTTGCAATGATCCTTTAACATGGAGTATATTGTCCAATCATCAAAGTATACTTCCATGGTCTTGTAAATATAGTCTTGAAATGTTTTGACAATAATTCTAGAAAATACTACAGGTACATTTTTTAATCCAAAAGGCATAACCTTGTAAGCAAATGAGCCAAATTCACATACAAATGTTTTCTTTTTTTGGTCTTCTTTAGCTATTGGAACTTGGTTATATCCTGAGAATCTATTTGTAAATGAGTAGCATTCATGTCCTGCAACCTCATTTAAGATTTCATTTGCATAAGGAGTTGGAAATGGGTCTATCAGTGTTACTTTATTTAGTTCTCTGAAGTATACACAAATTCTTAATTTGGTCAGATCATGTTTCTTAGGCTGTACAACCATTGGACTTGCCCATTCTGATTGGTCATTAGGATAGATGATCCCTGCTGCAAGCATGTTATCAATTTCCTTTTTGACTATCTCTTTGTATTTGTGAGCTAGATTATATGGCCTTTTCTTTACAGGTCGAACATCGGGTTTAGTATCAATCTTCATTTATCCCATTTCATGGACTAAGCCTTTGAGGTCATTATAATCTCTAGAAAATAAATCTTGGAACTCTTTTAATAAGTTCACTATCTCTGTGGTTTTCTCTTCACTCTAGTAGTCACCAATATTTTCCATTTTTGGTCAATCATCATTTGAGATGTCGAATTCCCTAGTTTTGACTTTAGCATCTAGCCATTTTGGTGCTTTGGATTCATTGATTGGTTGACTTCCTTCCATAAACTATGAGAATGTGGCAGGGAAGTCAGCTGCAGTCATTCTATCGGTATCCTGTTTGTCGGTTGTTTCCACTTTAAGGACTGTACAAATAGGTTTGGTCATTTTGACATGGTTTGATTTCAATCTAAAGATTTTCCCTTCTGTATTTTCATTTTCTAACTGTAGTCTTGTCGACTGTGGTTTTGTCTTGGTTTGTATATTGTTGCATTTCCTTCTCTGTCGGTTATCGTTGAAAGGTTTTTTTTCGGTCGAATGTATAAATTCTTTAATCTATTTTGCTGTTTCGACCAAGTTTTCATTTTGTGGTATAAAGTTGAAATATTTAATGAAATTTTCTCTGAGTTCATGCCATAGGAATGTTTCACCTCTAGATTCTTCCATTTTATACCATTTGTTTGGTAAGTCGGCAAGGGTTGATGGGAACAGGTGTGGCCATGCTCGTTCATCCTTGTATCCAAGTTTTCTCCACTCTTTTTCACATGTCTTAATATGATCTTATGGGTTTTGTCCTTGATTAAATATAGGTATCTGAGCCTGTTTGGTTAACTTCTTTCCTCTTTCGACAAAGTAAGTCGAAGCTGTTGTCTAGGTTTGTAGTCTTGTCTGATGGGTATCCCACCATCGAGTAGCTTGTCCTGTAAAAGTTTCTACTAGGATTTGAAGTCAGCCATGGTCACCAATATTTTTGGAAACTTGTTCTACATGCATGACTGGTGACTCTCTTTCCTTGTATCTTGGTATTTGTGTAGTATTTACATTGGTAGGTTGTAAGGTAGGGTATTCCCTAATTTTCTTCTCAAATATTTTTGGGACAATGGACACTACGAAGCACTGTTTGGTGGGCTTTTTCTGCACTTTTTGAATAGTCCAACACCCTATTGCTTGTGTTTCGTAGTTCTCAATTTCCCAATCATATAATTCTATGTCTAAATTATAACCAACTGAGTCTTGGTTTCCTAAATGAAGTTCTCCATAGATATTAGGTTCGGTAGAATCTGCATTGTTCTGAATCTGGTAGATTTATCGGATGTCGACTTCTTCATCGATAGGTTCAGTCCAAGGTTCTCCTTGAGATGGATGAATAGGTACAATGACCTTTTGTCCATTTCCTTTTAATTTGATTCTCTATTTGTCCAGGGATATCGATGCTTTCATCTTTCTACCCCAAGGTCAACCTACTAACGCTGGGAAGGAAATGGATCCTTCCTTAGGGTTAATGATTTCGAAGTCAACTTTGGTAGAAATTCCTTTTATAGTTGTGTCAACATTTTTCTAGACTCCAATAGGTTCAATTAGGCCCTGGTCGGCTAGTTTCAGGTATATGCTTGAATCCTATAGTCAAGGTCTGCTTATTTGTTCCCAAGTGTCATGAGTCATGATGTTTACTTGTGATCCAAAGTTGAGCACGACTTGTCGGACATGGTATCCTTCGATTTTTAGGTCGACAAGTGGGTCAGAATCACCTTTATCTTTTTTATTTAAGCTGTAGATATTCTTTGTTTGTTTTTCAAAGTTGTTATGTTTTATTTCATATAGTAAGTCGATGAACTGAGATACTGAGTTGTCTTTTTGTATGAGTTGTATTAATTTGTTTATTGTGTTATGCCGATTGTCGTTAGCGTGTTCCTGTCGTGCAAATTATTTGAATACATTTGTTGCTTCTTTATATGTTTGTTTTTCTTTAGGTGGATCAAGGTAGACATTTTTCTCTTTTATTTTGCTGATTCTTGGGTTATAACTTCCTGTTTTTGTTCCTTGTCAAGTTACAATATGCAATTTTTGTGTGTTTATTACATCATTTGTTTGCACACACGACAAGACATTAACATTTTTCTTTGTAATTATTTTTTCCAACATGGTAGGGAAATCCTCTAGTGAGTGATCCCCTATTCCACAATGAGTTCAAAATTTGAGGTCAGTTATGTCTTTATATGGACAATCTGCATACCGATGTCCCTCCTTATAACATGTAAAGCATTGGATGGGTTGACGTGGTCGGTTGTCTCGATTCCCAGGGAATTGACCTTATCCTCTGTAGCCTCCACGTCGATTGTCATACCAGCGCTCATATCTTCAGCCTCTGTATCTTTGACTATTTTGATCATTTGGTAAGTTGTTTTGCTCATTATTTTGTGCAACTATAGTATTTTGGTAGATTGAATGATAATTTTGTCGATTCTTCAGGTTCAAATGGTAGTCGGCTGTGTTATGATTTTTAGTTTCATAGATTGCACACTAGGATTCCTTGCCATTCTTCATGTTGAACGAGAAATATTTTGTCGAGTGGTCTCCATGCTCCTGTAAAATGTTGCAAAAACATTTCATTTGCACAAATCGAACGTCCTGTCGGCCATATTCCTATCAACAGTTGTCTTTGGAATGTCTGGGCGTCGAGCACTTGGTGCACCAAATATGCTGATTTTTTAGGTTTAATTCCTTTAAAGACTTTTGTACACTCTCAAGCTATTCTTCTAGTCTATGATCAGTGGAGTATGCTGGTATGTCCTCATCCATTTCCACTTGGAGAGATTTTGTAAGTGCATCTTCGTAAGACTTGAATGTTTCCAGACTTATGTGTCGGTGGACTTTCTGAGATAAACCTACAAGAAACCACTGGATTAGTAATTGTTCATCTATAACATAGTCCAACTAGATAAGAAGGTATTTCCATCACTTATCATAGTCGTGGACAGTTTCTCCTGGCTTATGTGATGTTGTTTTTAGTTTTTTCGTTGCCAAATGTTTTACATCTGGAGTTTTGAAAAATGATAGAAATTGCGCTTTGATATCGGCTTTGGTTGCTCAAGGTTTTCTTTCAGAAAAGGTCATATAGCAATTTAATGCCCTTTTCCTCAAGGCACCGATGAACTGTTCCATCTATCTGTCTTCGTCCGTAACTTGGTTAGCCTCCCAAGTTGACTCACAGACGAACTAGTGTCATCTAGGGTCCTCATCCCCCTCATATAGAGGAATGTGTGCTAACCCATGACCCATGTCGGAATCACTGTAACTGCTTTCAGGAGGTGGTGGTGGTGGAGGTGGGGGTGGGGGTGGTGGGGGAAGTGGGGTTATTAGCTTATTCATCTCTATGGAACTATGGTCAACGAAACTCTTGTTCCCGTCAGTTGTTGATTCTTCATTGACTAGTAGTTGGTTAGTGTTGATTTCTCTTGTCAATGTCACACTGCTACTATTTGTCTGTAGTTATAAATGTTTTGTTTCCTCCAAATATGTATTTGTCAAGGGGGGTGCTCCTTCATGTGTCGGTTAAAGTAAGTGGATACTTCGGTTGGAGGGTACCTCTTGAAAGGTAACCCAATTTCCTTCTTCTGGTCGACGGATAATGAGGTGTCGTCCAGTGTATGTATCGTTGTCTAGTCGACTCCATATACCAAAGTCACCAGCTCCTAGTCAGAGGTCCTCTTCGACAATAGTTTGTATCCGAGTACATGGATTCAACAGAGAGAGAGTTGTTCCTTCATGGGGAGCTCTTAATTGGAGAGCTTATGGTTGCTCTATCCAAAATTCTTCCTTCGTAGGGGATGCCTCTTCTTTCCTGGTCGGTCTCCCTAGGAATCCTTCCTCTGTGCTAAGGCTCTTTCTCTTCTTGCTTCCCTCCTTTGTTGTCTCTCTTCCCTCTCTATTTTGTGAATTTCCAACATACCATTGTGTGATACTATTTTCTTGACTTCCCTTTTAGTCGACTTCTCATTACTGGTGAATGGTATCTGCTTCTAGTCAACTAGAATCCTCTCCACTTTATCTCGACATATGACGAGCTACCCCGTCATAGACTACCCGATGCTTTTAGAAATCCCAAATAGTTTGGTCTACTTGCTTAGGAAGTATTCCCACTCCCTTTCTGCAATGAATTTTTCCCACCTGTTTTGCTTTTATTCCCAGTTAGGTTTTAATGGTGGTCCGTGAAGTGATGGACAAGGTTTGACAATATGACCTACTCCTTTCTCAATCAAGAATTTAAACAGCAAGGTCGGTAAGGAACACAAAAATTGCTCAGTGAGTTCTGTGTAAAATTTCTCCTTGATGGTTTCCACCAAAGTTCTATCTTCTACTACTTGCTCCTCACAGAAGTCATCGATGATTTTTTCAAACCACTCCAACAAGTTTGTTCTTCCTCCCTGGATCAGTTTTTCTAGAAACAGTTGGTCTTTAGTCCCTGCCGGATTTTTCATCTAGGAGTTTCTTTAGAAGTTGGTGCACTGATTCTACAAACTTCTCATGTGTTTCTGTAAAGAATCTTTATTTTGCTTGTGTTTTTGTTAATTTGTTCCTTCGTGCGTAATTCTACAAATAGTTTGCAAATTTACTGTCCCAATAGTCCTTAATCTCCTGTTCTGATATCATTTGTTTTCATACATCTCAGACATGTACTACCGGCAATGGAACCAATGTTGTAATCTCACAGATCACATAAGGTTACCAATAATACATACTAAAACATACATACATAACAGAGACAAGAGATAAGAACAAGTAGGTGAATTAACAGATTATATTACATGAATGGGTCCATACAACATAGAGAACTGAACCGGGTTCTCATCTGGTGCAATAGCCTAATATATCTAATTAAAAAATAGTTAAAAAATAACTACATGTTGGTTCGGTGAACTGACACGACCTTAGGTGGCCGACCTAATCTCTAGTTTAGTCAGCCGACTGACTTAGTCGGCTGATCGACTTAGTCAGCTGATCAACTAAGTCGTCTATTGTTCAAGTCGACTTATCAACTTGCTCCTCCAACATCCAACTTCAATCCTCAGAAAATTCCATTGATGCACCATAAGTAATTGGGTTCCACATAATTCCTGGTATCTGTGCCTTTCTCCCTCTAGATTTATCTAGAGAAGTATATCCAAGTGTGAAGTAAACTGATAATGTGCACATGTCAAAGTATATAATGATTGAATTGGTTTTCCTTCGAATTGAAGTGTTTTTTGCAGGTAAATTGAATAATTCAGAAGAATTGTGTTGCTCCTTGAAGCTACAAGATGGAGAATTCAATAACCTCGACACCTAGGATCCTCACACCCTTCAACTATCTTGATTGGAGGGATGGCATGAAGATTTTGTTAGACAACAAAGGTCTGTATAGGGTCACAATGGGAAATGAGGTCAAACCCCATCAACCTCTTGAGAAGTCAAAGTATATGAACAAGATAGGTGAATCATTTGGTTTCATGTGCATTCATATCTCCAGGGAGTTACTCTTCCACCTAGATGGATTAAAATTTCAAAGAGATGTATGATAGAAGCTCAAATCACTATTTGGAAAACAAGATGAGATGATAGGTCATATTCTGAAGAATGATTTGATTTCTATTTAACCCATCAATTTCAAAACCATCCAACAATTCTTATTTAAATTCAAATACTTGGTCCTGTAGTGTAAGAAGTGTGGGATTGACAACAATGATGAGCAATTGGTGCTCCCTTTGTGAAGAAACTTGTCCCATAATTCTCAGTGTTCATATCCACCTTTCAGTCCAAGAAACTGACAACTTTAAACTAGAAAATTCCATATCTTGATGCATTCACAAAATCTTTTCTTCAGGAACAAGATAAACAAATACATATGGGATCCCTCAAAGCCTCCAAAAATCAAGCTCTCTTTGCTAGGGAGACTGAGAATGTGTAAGAAAAGGGGAAGAAAAAAGGAAAGGATAAAGAGGAACACTGAATTTGAACCAAAGGAGGAGTTTGAACCATCAAATGGAGCCTCAGGCTCTAAGAAGGACACACATTAGAGGTTTGACAAGGGAAAGTGCTAGTATTAATAATCCTCCTTTGTCCAATATAGTATATTTGTCATTATTTCCTATCTTAGTAATGCATTTATCACCTTACTCAATTTTTTGTGCCACCATGAATGTTGGTGCCATTGGTGCCACCGATGCCAATTCCTACATTATAGTATCCCACTCTGAGTTCCACCAATAACCTCCATCAGTTGGTTGTGGTTTGTAAGAAGTTATGCTGAGTCAACCTCTAGTTACAATCAGTTAGATCAATTCCAATTAGCCTAGCACTAGTTGTGCATGCATTAAAGGGATAGTAGCACTTCTTCCCACCTACCTCATTAGTTAACTGATTGTGGACTGATTTAGACATTTGGAGTTAGACTAGTGAGACTCCATCAGTGATTTAGATACAATGAGTTAGCTATTCAGTCAACTTTAGTTAACTATTGGTCAAGCTGAGCTGGTAGATTCGAACCCTATACATAGAATTCAAATTATATTTATTGTATAATAATTGTATTATTGATTAATGAACAAATATTAATGTTATAATTAACTGATCAATTCTTATCATATTTGTCTCAAATTTGTCTTGTTAAGTGTACATTGTTTTTTATATTCCACTGCATAATTATACTTTCTAATTTCTCTCAATTTTCTATAGATCAATAGTTCACAAATTTAACATGGTATCATAGCCTTGGTTAGGCTAGCAGTAAGTCTTGTTCGATCTCCATTGTACACTAGAAGCAACTGAGTTTCCACATAAATCCTAGAATCATAGCATTGCTCCCTCTAGATTATATCTAGAGAAGTCTATCCAAGTGTGGCAGACTCTGAGAAAGTGTACATGTCGAGGTGGAAAGGCTTGTACTAACATATTATTGAGAATTGGTTTGTTTTGTAGTGATATTTTGTAGGTACAACTTCAATATGGATTCGATATTATCAGTTCCTCTCCTTACTCCATTCACGAGATATTCAAAGTGGAAATTGAAGTTGATTTCATCTCTAAAGAGACAAGGTCTCTATGAGGTATCTATAGGACTTTGTAAAGAGTATTATGAATATGAGAATGAATGGATAAATGACGCTGATAGATCTTTTGGAATGATATGTCTGGACTTTTCTCCAAGCTTGCGTTTCCTTATTGATTCTATTGAATACCCAAAGGATCTCCTCATAGAATTGGATAGAACCTTTGGCAGGACCAATGAGGATCATTCTAGCAATCCAAAGAGTGCACCCAACACCACAAGAGTTATTTCTTAAAAATTCTTGGCCTCTATTCTCTCCAATAAAGTTGTTCAAGATGAAGAAGAAACAAAATCTTCAACACAGTCAATTTGTATTGAAGAAAGTATCCTTGGAGTGACTCCTTATCTTGCTGCTCCAGAAGTTTATGAGATCTCTGATATCTCATATTCTCATATAGCTGATCCAGAAGAAGAAATTTGAATCTCCGTTATTAAAGAAAAACTCTCCTATTCTACTCAATCATTTTCTAGTTATTTTTCTATTTTAAATCCTGTGTAAAGTTTTCCAGTGATTGCTTCATAAAATTAAGAGGAATTCGACTTCTCTCTCTATAATGTTGTTGATGGTGTGAAGAAAATTGATACTTTGGATGTTTTGGAAGGATTATAATATTTTAGGAGTGATCCATTCACTCTCATTGATATAGATATTCCAACAAATTCCTACATGATTGCTTGCAACAATACTCAGATTTTTGTTGAAGAAGGAGAAAATTGTGCATCTACCATCTCAATGGAGCACTTGGAACCTTTGTTACACACTATTGGATATGATATGAGCTTATTTGGTTCAAATTTTAAGTTTCAATAGCCTCCAGTCATGCTTGTAGTTGTTCTCATCAATTTTGTTGTGAAAAATCAAGTACCTCAAGTCTCTTTCAAAATTGTTGCTGGGGATTTGATGTTAGTTTTCTATCATGAGTTTGCTAATATTAGATTTTTTGAATCATTGGATAATTTAGAAGCTATATTATATTATGGAGCTCAATCATTCTCTCTCCGCGGTCCCAGGAATTCTACCTTTCTACTTGATCACATGCTCATCTGCTCATAGTACTAGTAAAGATCATGACATCATGCATTCGCCAGGACACTTTCTCCTAAAACTTGGAGCTGATTTTACCTCACATGGTTAAATGTTGAAGGATGCAACATATAATTTTCTTGGTTTTACCTTACATGGTTCGAATTATCAAGCATTTTTTCTCTCTCATTTGTTGATCTCAATTCCTCTACATGGGTCCATTTTTCATCTTGTAGTCGTTTATGTTCTTGATTCAGTTGAGCACATTATTCTTCTTCCAAAGATGAAAATCCCTCCAGACATAATGATTTAGTTTGGAGAGTTTCAAATGCATAGTCCTAGGATGATGATGCATAGAAGAACCATGATTCTGCATTACTACTCCATAGAGTTGTAGATTGCAACAAAAAATCTTGATTCTTGCTTATTTTGACGGGGGGATTCCCATGAGGTTTTCCCCATTTTCCTGGTTTTATTAAGCAGTTTATTTTTCATTTCGATTGTATGGGTGACTTTTTTCCTAGGTTTCAGGGCCCAAGTTTTCCACAGTTAGTATTAAAGGGGGGGTTAGGATTAATAATCCTCCTATGTCCAATATAGTCTATTTTTCATTATTTCCTAACTTAGGAGTTCATTTATCACCTTACTAGAGTTTTGGTGCCATCAGTTCCATTAGTGCCACCACTTTCATTGGTTCCACCAGTTCCATTGGTACAACTAGTTCCAATCCCACACTAAGTGCCACCAACAACCTCCATCAGTTTGTTGTGGTTGGTAAGCAGTTATGTTGAGTCAACCTCTAGTTACAATCAGTTAGATCACTTTCATCTATCCTAGCACTAGTTATGCATGCATGAAGGGAGAGTGGTGCCTTTTCCAACCTACCTCATATGTTAACTGATTGTAGAATTATTTAGACATGTGTAGTTAGACTAGTGAGCCTCCAACAATGCTTTAGACACACTAAGTTATCTATTTAGTCAGCTTTAGTTAGCTATTCAATCAGCTTGAGTTGGTAGATTCAAATCCTATCCATGGAATTTGAATTCTATTTAGTGTATAATCATTGTATTATTGATTCATGAACAGAGAATAGTGTTGTAATTAACTAATCAATTATTATCAGATTTGTCTCAAAATTGTCTTGTTTAGTGTACACTATCTTTGATATTCTACTGCATAATTCTACTTCTCAATTTCTCTCATTTTCCTATAGATCAATGGTTCAAAAAATTAACATGGTATCAGAGCCCTGTTCAGGATAGCAGCAAGTCTTATCTTATCGCCAATGTACACTAGGAGTAGCCTAGGTTACACATAAATCCTGGGAACATAGCATTGCTCCCTTCGTATTATGTCCGTAAAAGTGTATCCATGTGTGACAGACTTTGAGAAAGTGTACATGTCAAGGTGGAAAGGATTGTATTGACATATGATTGTGAATTGGTTTGTTTTACAGTGATATTTTGCAGGTACAAATTCAATATGGATTCAATATTATCAGTTCTTGTTCTTACTCCATTCATAAGATATTCAAAGAGGAAATTGAAGATGATTTCATCTCTAAAGAAAAAAGGTATCTATGAGGCATCTATTGGAATTAGTGAAGAGTCTTATGAATATGAGACTGGCTAGATAAATGATGGTGATAGATATTTTGGAATGATATGTCCAGACTTTTCTCCAAGCTTGCGCTACCTTATTGATTCTGTTGAATACCCAAAGGATCTCTGGAAAGAATTCGATAGAACCTTTGGCAGGAACAATTCGGCCCCTATTCTCTTTGATGAAGTTGTTCAAGATGAAGAAGAAGTAGAATCTTCAACACAGTCAATTCGAATTGAAGAAAGTCTATGTTAAGAACCCATGTCAACCCTCCTCTTTATTTTGTTAGTATATTTTATTGGATGCATATGCTTTGTAAGTCATCCCATTAGTATGTTTTATTATCCCACATTTATGGGGAGTAATAGTTCTTTAGATTAGACTTAGTATATAACTAAGTGTTGAGGCCAATGAAATCATCCAAGAGTTATTTTGTATTGAGCTTACTAAAACGAGGTTGCCCCCTCAAAGTGGCCCATGATTAATAGAATCTCTTTTGTGCTCCAATTTTTCTGTTATATCATGCATTGTTATTGTCTATTGTAGGAGGTTCTCCACATTTGGTATCAGAGCACTTTCCTTGGAATAAGTGGGATTTTTTTTTTTCAAAAAAAAAAGAAGGAAAAATTGGGCGATGACTTTTAGATCAAATTCTGAAACTTTCTACATAGAATCAGAAGACATAGGTTGCATATCTAAATTCCTCTTTAAAAAATATGCAGTTTCAAAAAAAACCATCTCGTTTGGGGTTCTGGAAGTGGAGATATCGTGGATTTAAAATCATCAATTTTTTAGAATTTTGATGACGGCTGCAAAAATTTTAGAGCGAAAATATTTTGACCGAGTGCCCAGATTTCTATTTGGATTTCATGGGTAGAAGAAGAGTGGCTATTCTAGTTCCAAAAACGGGTTATAATAGAGGTTCTGAGTAATATAGATCAGGTTATGTTGATTTAAAAATTTCATCTCAAAACCCTTACTCTAATTACGGGTTTTTTTTGGGCATTAGGTGGAATTTCTGCCACATTTTTCTGGCACTATGATTATTGCAGTGGTTCTTCTTCTTACAGTGGTACTATTCATTTGGATTAGGAAATAAACCCTATCCACTTAACTGTGGTAAGTACTTGGGCAAAGCCCTAAAACTCATTGTGAGGAGTACCACAGGAGCCCCGAAGTAGCTGGCCATCGAGAGGACCTTCCAATCGACAAGGGAAATGACCCTTGCTAGATTGACTAGATTCCCATCTATGAGGAAAACCAAAGAGCTGTCATTTTTAGCCAAGGGGTTAGCATTTTTACTTATGTCGTGAAGTGAGGGGTACTACCCCAATATTCAAGCTTGAGACAGGCTTGGTGGCTGAGTGGCTATCTTTGAACCATTAGGAAGCCGAATATAATTGGGGTCCATATCTATTTACACTTGATAATACACATAATTCCAAAATTGTCATATATTATTTACTCCATTTGAAATTGATAAAGCACAACTTTCTTTCACCGCCACAGATCATTTCTTCAAAAAAAAAACGAGTATAAATTTCTATTTTTTTTAGCCGTATCGTCCTTGATTTAGCTCCATTTCCCTTGCAAATTCATAGTCACCCCCATCATTCCATTCTGCATATTTCATTCATTGAGAACCTGTGGAGGCCCAGAAATTCGCAGGAGACAACAGTAAGGGATTCTCCCCAGTCAACATTCCCAACTAGCCCGTGACTGTTTGGTATAGGGAATCCGTCCAATTTGCGGTCCGGCTACTGTAGGTCAAGTAACAAAAAAAAAGGTTTTACCAGTTGCGGCCCTGTCCACCGTGTATTTTTGTGTTTTTTTTACTTAAGTATGACATGCAAGTGACTATT
This sequence comes from Pseudotsuga menziesii, assembly GCA_001517045.1. NCBI lineage: Eukaryota > Viridiplantae > Streptophyta > Pinopsida > Pinales > Pinaceae > Pseudotsuga > Pseudotsuga menziesii. The sequence goes on from LPNX010225311.1 coordinate 73,830, forward strand.
TAACTGTACAGGGTGATAAGGATGCAAGGAACAGTCACAACGTGATGCGCAGGTTCTTACCTCTCGTCTTAGAACTCACAATCATCTCGATCACATATGCAGTAATAAAATAAAACTAACTATCTACCTATCTATCTATCCCCGGGGAGAAAAATTGTAACTTAGTTATGAGTAATGTGTATTGTGCATGCATTATAAAGAGAAATTACAGATAGCTAATATTCCTTCCTACAACATATGAATGATTAGAGATATTTAGACAATTAGATAGCCAATTGTTTATGAACATCATACATTACTCATGGTGGTAAATCCACAGAATGAACCAGAAAACATTCAAACAAGAACATAGGCTCTAAGAGTTAGAATGATCTCACGGTTTATGGACAAAAGCTGGAAAAACAAAATAGTTCATCTTTCCGCAATCCACAGCATAACATTTGAAATTCCCACCAATCTTTCTCCAAAAGGCAAACAATAATTCCTTATTGCAAAAAAAAGTAGTTCTTCTTACAATATTGCTTTTCATGTCTAACTGGAAAAAATCCCCCTATGTTCTTCTAAGTTTCCTATATTTATACAAAAGGATGAGACTACTGGGCTGCCCACAAATGACCCATGGGCTTCCCAACTCTTTGCCTCCCAAACTTTCACTTTCCTCAAATGTTTACAAAAGCGTTACACATTACAAAAGTGAATGATCATTCATGAAGAGGGCACCACTTGGGTATTCAAAAATTTCTTGCACGCCAAAGCTTCAGAGGCAATGCCTTCAAACGCACAAGGTTCCAAGAATTGAATGTTTATCTCGAACTTAGCAGCTTGGTTCTTGATGGCCTCAATTCTGGCCGCACTCAAACGAAGCTGGTCCTCCAATAGCTGCACATTGATGGCGGAATGATCTACTTCACTCTTCAAAATCTAGTCGTCAAGGGCCTTAATTTGTTGTACTTTAGCTTCTTCCTCTTGATACCTCCTCTACAAAATTTCCACAAATGAGTCGTGGTCAGGAAAAACCTCTAGCCTCTGCTCGGCTTCTACTTGACACCGGTTATATGTAATCAGGAGCCTTCTGAAGAATTCTGAGCATGCTCCTTTTGTCTTCCTGGCAGCCTTTTTAAAATCTTCTCCTGTGTTTATAATGAATTCTAATAAGTCATAATCCGGCTGAAGGGCTCACCGATATTTCAAGGGAAGATCTACAGGAGTTTCCTCATTATTTTCCAACCTTGTCATTCTTGCTTTCAATACTTCCATGACGTCCTGAGGTCTATCAACAAAATAAGAGGAAGTCTATAGAATTTCCTCTAATCGGCCATCTATTTGCAAAACTTTACATCTCTCTTCTTCTACGGTGGTTTTCAGCTAAAGCATCTTGGCCTTTTGTGCCAGCACATGCTCCTTGAAGGGCTGGAGGTCAACCTACTGCTCTCTTGCTTCTTCTAGAGCGGTTGTTAGAGAAGAGATCTACTCTCGAAGCTTCACTTATTGTTCTTGAGCTTGCTTCTCACTTGCCTCCAAAGTGGTCTTTTGTAGCTCTAAGTCTTCTATTTTTCCTAGCAGCTACTCCTTCTCCACCATAAGCTCTTGATACTCTTGCTGCACTCTCTCCAGACACTCCTATGTATTTTCCCTAATTTGTTTCTCTGCTTGGAGGAGCTGCAGTTCATCCTTCGAAGACCTTATCTCTTTTTTCATGTCCTCATATTTCCTTTTCAGCTTATTGCTTTCCTCTCTCTCCTTTCTCAATGTGTCCTTCAGTTGAGTAGAGGACCTCTTGGATTGCTCCAAGTCTATCATAATTTTGTCCACATTATCTTCCAAAGCTTGAATCAATGCAGCTCCAGCTCTAATGGTGAATCTTGGATCTTGGTCTGTTCAAAATACAATGGGCGTATCCGTTATAATTTTCCTAGGAAGACCTCCTATTTCAACCTTACTCTTTGTTCTCTTCACTATCCTCTTTCTTTCCTTGTCTTAGAAAACAGTGTTAAAATCAGGTATTTCTTCCCCTTTCTTCTGTTTAAAGGGGACCAGCTTCAGTGTAGGGACAACATACTGTTAAGGTGTGCTAGTAGTCGGTACTTCTGGGTCCTGAACCTCAGGGTTTTCAATGTCCTGGGTCTATCCTCTAGCTGTGTCAGTGGCTGACTGTTCTATCTCTGCTTGCGTCAGCTCTAGCCTTGCTGCTTCTTGCTTCTATAGCTCCTCATCAAGATTCTTCTTCTTTTCTTCTTCTTCATTCCTTGCATCTTCCTCTGCTTTTCTAGATGCCTCTTGCATAGCTTTTCTTTTATCTTCCTCTTCTCCCTGCAACCACCCTACTGCTTCTTGTGCCAGCCTTTGGGCTTCCTCATTTCATTTCCTTGATTCTTCATCAGCTTTGGCTTGTTCATCCTGCCCCTTCCCACCTTTTGTGGCTATCTTCTTCTTGAACCTTCTCCTTAAGGTTGTCAGTTCAAAGCACTGTGGAAGATAGATTCTTCCCTATCCCAATGGTGGGTGTATTCGAAATGGACATTGTTTTCTTTGCAGTGTTCAGCCACTTTGTTGTGAAAATCATTTCTATGGAAGGGCATCTCACCAAAATGAAACCTTTCGAACTCTTCTACAAACTCATCTTCTTTCTTCACCCTGGTAAATCTATAAATTCCTAACTTGAAAGGCAAAGGGGGATAGGAAGTCTTCTTATGTTCGAACAAAAAGTTTCCTATGCCATCCAGGAAGACTTGCCTAACTGCCTCCTTGTGAATGATGTAGTCAGTGGTGTATTTGGGGAGTAGGGTCGGTGCTCTTGAACCTCCAAACATTCTAAAGTAGAGGCCATCCTCAGTCAGATAGTAATCTGCATAATTTTCGATTACTTGTAACGCCTCCTCTGACATGCAATCACACTCCTTCAGGAAAATGAGCATATACAACGGCATGATGAACTGTTCGCAGACCTCATAGTAATGACTATGGTATTTATGTGCCCATAGTGGCTTGTATGCAGCATAAGCAGGCATCCTCTCCCTATCCCAGATGCACCTTAGTCAAGGGAAAGGTTGATTGCACAATACACAATCGACGAGTATGGAACTCATATAAAATTTAGACCTCTTTTGGGACACTCCTCCCAAGGCTGAGGCAATATAGGCTGAAAGACTGTTTGATACTATGTTAGCCCAGTTGAAAATGGTCCCCTAGGTTGCAACATAAAAAATAATGGGTATCCAATCTAGTTTGAAGAACCTGCCATGAGCCCTTCCAAAAATCCTGTTAAGCATTAAAGCTATGAACCTGTACAGGGCCCTTAAGCTTGTTGTGTCATACTCTCCTGTATGCCTGGTTCTGAAATGTTTTCCTAATAACAACATCCTTTTGAGAGTCTCAATAAGGTCCATTCTGAGGTTATTTAACCAATCGTCAGACAAGAATACTTGTGCTTCTGGCAGGTGGTAGGCCAGGGCTACATATCTGGGGCTATAGGCAGCATAGCCCTGTTTTTCAACATTCTCCAGGATCATCGTGGTTACATCTACCCAGGGAAGAATCCAACCTATCACTTCAGAGCATGGGAAGAGATCTGGTCTGGTGGAAATATTCATCAGTGAAGATATCTCTATGTTGGCATAAATTCCTTCTCCTTCCAAGCCCATATCAGGCACCTCTCGGTGCGTGACCAACCTGTATATCTCTCCCCACTGGTATTCAGGTTCTACACCAGATATGCACTTGGTGTCTTCATAGATGTACTCGGTTTTGGCAACAACTTCTACTTCAGGGTCCTCTTCGACCACAGGGGCCTTCTTCTTCTGTCGCTTTGACATATTGAATTAGAAATCTTCCTGTTATACATGCAATTATCATCATTAAGACATTCTTGAATACATTGCAAACATTGAGACAACATGTGTATCATTTCACTTTAACTATATTTACCCTGACAGCAATTAGTTAAATGAAGTAAAAGGTATGCAAGCTAACACTTCTATCTGCTACTAAAACAATTTTATCAATAACATCGAGCGGGGAGCAAATCTACATAAAAATGAAGGAAGCTCGGGCTATTTATGGGCGCCATGCTCATCGCGTTGCGCGAGAAAGACAATGGAAATTATGTGAGTTCTCACGGTGTGTTTTCAAGAAGAAACGTTGTCAGTGCAAACTATGGTCAATAACTATATGCAGTGATAAATCCCCCTCCATCGGCTTGGGTTTGAAACCGGCCATGAACCGATTTTGCACGAAACAACGTGACGGAATGCGACTGTGGTTTGACGAGGCAGGTAGCACAAAAACTAAAAGGGGGGGGGGGGGGGGGGGGGGG
>LPNX010225311.1:78213-90123 GCA_001517045.1 Pseudotsuga menziesii
ATGGTCATCTGCACCAAACCCCCAACTCTCTAAGCTTAGGGTTGCATAACGAAAAGGCAATGGAGTAAAACCCCCTATGGGCCAAACGCCCTCCCAAAAAAAGTTACGATACAAATCCCCAACTATATATACAAGCAGATAATAGGGCCAAAGGTAAAACGGCCATGGGAAAAACCCAACCGTAGAAAAATCAACCAAAGACTTCGAACGGAACGGGATAATGCAATGAGGAGCTTACCTGGTAATGCTGCGTGGATGGTGAGAAGAAGGGCGGTCAAGCTTCCACAGTTGAAGCCACCTGAAATGAGCATACACCGATAGAAAGGTCCAACCAAGCTTGATAAAATGACAGCACATGAGAGAGACAGTCGAAATAACAATAGGATAATCCAAACGTCTGGTCCCATATATATATATAGGCGGAGGGGAAAAATATCGGACAGAGAAAAACTATGGATCGGAGGACGCAAGGATAATTCCCTCCACAACGACGGGCGGGAAAACCACTAGGCTGTCTGCGGGGAAGAAACGGATAAGAGCTTCGCAGGACTAATCATCGGAACCATGGTGGAATCGGGAGCCGCAACGGCGGAGCCACAAAGAAAAAATCAATCCGCAATAGGAAAAGACTTCATCAGAGGAGAAACGACTAAACGGCCGAAAGGATAGTGAATTTCTCATCCGCAACGGTGGAAGAATAAAGGCCATAATGCCCCTCTATGTAATGTATGAAACAGAAGAGAGAACGACTAAATATTGGGAAGTTTAGTGCTTCTTTCATCTGCAACAACGGAACTGTAAACTTTAAGGATCAGCAAAATCAACAAAGCAGGGTCCAGAAATTCAATACAATAGTCGGGAGACTTCGTGATCTATTCTCTGCAATGGTGGAGAATGGAAGAACAAAAAGTTCCAACGTGAAACCAACAAATCTGCCGATTAAGCCAAAAGCATCGGAGAAAAATAACAAATCCAAAACCTGTTATTTTTCAGCAACAGTGGGAGCACCAACCAAATAAACTTCTGATTCAAACGTGCCGAAAATGTAATTAAAAGCAATGATAAAGTTTGAACACACAGTGGATTGTTTCAAGCATTAGAGGAAAAACTAAAATAAGTGGTAGATCAATCCAAAGCCTTAGAAAGGCCTTTCTGAAAAATCATTAGATCAAATCAAAGAAGAAAATCAAACTAATCTAAGCAAAAGGAAGGTCCCGAAATTTTTTGGAATTTTGGGAAATATTGTTGCAGCTGCAACAATTAGCGATTACCTAGTGAACCCAAGATTTCTAACTTAACTTCTTCTGAGTGCAAGACCGTCTAGATAAAAGTTGAAATCTTCTAGATACTTGTATCCCTAGGCAGGCCAACCTATGAATTCAAATCATTGAGAAGTAGTCCATTCTTTGGGAAATGGTAACATCATGAATATTTGCAAGTCTGAATAACTCTTTTGAGGCCAAATAAGTGAGATTTATTTTACCCATCCTTAGGTAGTTTCTAACCTGGACACCACAGGATTGTAACATATAGTAAACAACACTATCCATTTGTTCTTCATTCCCATGCCAACTGCACTTTTGTGCCATTTGAACTTTAGTTCTTTTGAGTCCTCCATCTGCCTTTCTTTCTAAATTTTATTCAAGCTCCTCTATCCATAGTGTCCTTTTGTGTGAGAGAATAATTTACTTTTCATCTCATGGATGGAGAGGAACTTTTGGCAATTTGAAATTCATGCTTTTGATACTATTGGAATGAATAACTCCTGATTCATTTATTCCATTGCAAAATCATTTATTTATACATTACATATGCTGGTTGAGTTTCATCTTTCACCCAGCCTCTTCAGCTTCTTACATAACTATTCATTTTCCTTTCTTTATTTACAAAATATAATCCCGACGGATTATATTCCAACAATCCCCCCCTTAATCCGAAGGGGTGTTAGTAAGTCCGAGCATGTTTCTGAATCTTTCAAACTTTTCTTGTCCAAGCGCTATGGTGAAGATGTCTGCAACTTGATCATTTGTGGAACAATGTCGAAGATGGATTGTCTTGGCCTCTACATGATGTCGAATCAAATGATACTTTGTGTTGATGTGTTTGGTTTGATCATGGAATCTGGGATTCTTAGCTAGCTTGATTGCAGAAGTATTGTCGATCAATAATGGAGTGGAGTTCTCTTGTTTTTCTTGCAAATCTTCAAGTATCTTCCTGAGCCATACTATTTATTTCATTGCTTCAGCTGCAGCCACATATTCTGCTTCTATTGTTGAATCTGCCGGAACTGACTGTTTGCATGATCTCCATGAGACAGATGCTGATCCAAGACTCATAGTGTATCCAAAAGTTTATACTCCTGTCTCCTTATCGCCATCAAAATCTGAGTCTGAGTACCCAATAAGTTTGAAGTCATCCACCTTAGAGTACTTGAGTCCAACGTCTTGAGTCCCCTTCAAGTATCTTAGAACTCTTTTTGCAGCTGACCAATGTCCTTCACAAGGTTTATGCATGAACCTTGAAAGTATGCCAACAACATAAGAAATATCTGGTCTAGTTGTTGTAAGGTAGATAAGTATTCCTACAAGTTTTCGATACTTGGTCACATCCTCAAATTCTTTTCCTTCACTTGATGTGAGCTTCATTTTCTGTTCCATTGGAGTAGAGATAGGGTTGCATTCTATCATGCAAAATTTATCTAGTAGTTCTCCAACATATTTTTTCTGAGATAGGAATATGTACTTAGGATGTTGAGTGACTTCAATTCCTAAGTAATAGTGGAGATGTCCCATATCTGTCATTTCAAAGATATTTTTCAAATCTTTCTTTATGGATGCTATATAGCTCTCATTGTTCCCTGTCATCAAAAGATCATCTACGTACACCACAAGATACACAATAGATCTTCCAACTTTCTTTATAAATAGTGTTGCATCATCAAGATCAAAATGTTCGAAATTTAACTTCAAAAGATGCTCGGTTAATTTTTCATACCATGCGCGAGGCGCTTGTTTTAGGCCATACAAGGATTTGACAAGCTTGCATACCTTTTGTTCTTTTCCTTTCACAACAAAGCCTTCTGGTTGAGACATGAAGACATTCTCTTTCAAGTCTCCATTCAAGAAAGAAATTTTCACATCCATTTGATGAACTTTCCACCCATTCTGAGCAGCTAAAGAGAGTAAGGTACGGATGGTAGCCCATTTTGCTGTAGGAGAAAACGTTTCTTCATATTCAATTCCTTCCTTCTGTGCATAGCCTTTTGCTAGAAGCCTCGATTTGTGCTTGTCAAGTGAGCCATCTGATCTGTATTTGTTCTTGTACACCCACTTGCAGCCAATTGGTTTGGTTCCAACTGGAGGGTCAACCAGATTCCAAGTTCCATTCTTCATGAGTGCATCATACTCATTCTGCATAGCTTCTTTCCACTCAACTTGAGTAGAAGATTCTTCAAAGGAAGTTGGTTCAAAGTTAGCAGATAAATTAAATTCACAATCAAATGATACATCCATGTCATCATCTGAATTATTTGCTTCTCCTCCATCTTCATGTCTTTTTGAACTTCTCGTTCCTGTCTTTCCAACTTCATCCGGATGGACACTTTCAAGTGTCTTTGTGGCCCATTTAGGAATCTTCTATGATGGTCCTAGTTGATTAGCTGGTGGTGCTTCATTTCCTTCAAGGTTGAGTCTTCCAAGTCTCTCAATCACATCATCCAGTTGAATCTCTTGTTTAGGTGAAGTAGCAGGAACTTCTTCATATGGGGGAGTTGGTGCTTCATATGGAAATTCCAAAGGTTGATCCAGAATAGGAATCCCCCCTTCAAGGTTTGGAATTTCATATTCATTTTCAAAATATTTCTTTGGATGAGGATAATTTTCCAAAAAATCAAGTTGTCTCTCAATGGACTGGTCATTTTTATTAGTCTCAAGAAAAATGACATCTCTGGAAATAACAAACTTCTTGTTTACCTCATCATACAGACGGTATGCCTTGGATTTTTCTTCGTACCCCAGAAAAATGCATTTTCTGCTTCGAGCACCAAGATTGTTTCTTTGGTCCTTTGGAATCAAGGCATAATAGGTGGAAGCAAAAACTCTGAGATGCCTGAGTGAAGGGAGATGGCCAAACCACATTTCATGTGGAGTCTTGTTATCAAGAGCATTTGAGGGACTTCTATTTCTCAAATAGGATGCAAATTTCACTGCATCACCCCAAAAAATTAGTTTTACATTCTTAAAAAACATCATTGAGCGTACCATTATGGTTCTGTTCATTCTTTCTGCTACACCGTTTTGTTGAGGATTGTAGGGAACTGTAGTCTGATGTGCAATTCCATGTTGGTGAAGATAATATTCAAAAGCATTTGAAGTGTATTCTTTTCCATTGTCAGTACGAAGTGTACCAATTTTAGATTGTGCTTGTTTTTCTATCAATGCATGAAAGTCCTTGAATGTTTGAAATGCTTCTAATTTTGTCTTTAATGAGTAAATCCAGCACATTCTTGAGTAGTCATCAACAAAGGTCATAAAATACTTATTCCCATTGGCAGAAGGAGTTGGCATTGGGCCACATAAATTAGAATGCACTAATTCTAATTTCCTACTTGCTCTGAAATTAGATTCATGGAATGGCAGCTTACTGTGTTTCCCTGATATACATGCATCACATTTTCTCTTCTCTTTGGGAATGCTGGGCGAACCAAATACACCGTTCTTTCTCAACAAATGAATACTGTTATAATTCAGATGACCAAATCTTGCATGCCACAATAAAATTGATGACAAATTACCTTCTCCATGCTGAGAGAGGTAAGCATAGTTCTAAACCCTTGCAGATGAACCCTTTAGCTTCAGCAGCTTCCCATCTTCGTATCCAGTCATGATGACTTGGTTGTCAGAGGAATTTCTTATTTCTATGATTCCATCAAACATGTGGATGGAATGGCCTTGCTGTCGAATCTGCACCAAGGAGAGCAGGCTTCTCTGCAACTCTTGAAGATAAAGAACATTCTTCAACAAGAAATCAGAGAATCCGGGCATCTTTAGCCGAATGGTGCCCATTCCCTTTGGTTTAAAACTTGACTTATCTGCAAAGTAAACTATGCCATTTATTATTTCATTAAGTTCTTCAAAACAGTCTTTTCTAAAAGTCATGTGTGATGTTGCACCAGTATCAAGTAGCCAACAATATGTGTAAGAAGAAAGTGAAGTCATTTCATTAATACCAAGATTACAATGTGCAACAGCAGAATCTGAAGATTTACTAGCATCTTGGTTCTTATTGTCATCTTTCTTTTGGTTATGTCTGTCTTTGATGGAGTCCCACGAAGCCCAACACTGATCTGCTGTGTGTCCAATCTTTCCACAATGCTTGCACTTCAAATATAATCTTTTGCTGCCTCCTCTACCTCTAAAGTTTCTTCTTCTTCTGACTCTCTTGCTGCTTTCTCCTTTAGGAACATCTTTGGATGCTATAGATTGCATCTTCTGTGATTGAATCTTGCAACTACAACAATAGGAGAAAAAGAAGAAAGAGTAAAGGTGTAGGTCTAAGTCTCTGCCACCTCCCTCAAGATTTACAACAATGTCAATGTCTCTGCTATTGTCATACAAATAATTTTGCATCTTATCAAAATGATTCAATAGCTCTATATCATTTTTTCTAGAGTGTTATTATATAAACATTAAATTTAAAATCTTCACAATAATACAACAACAAAGTCTCTTGTAACAGACTTGTAGTAGCACTCACACAAATGAGTTCTCAACACTTTTACACTATTCAAGTAGTCTAGACATCAACACAGTCACAACAATGGTATGGAGCTCTTGAGATCGCAGCAACTTAGGACTCACAACTTCCAACTTCCATATATACTCTCAGCTTCAAATGGTGGAACAAATTGGGTCGCACCACCTCAACACTCAACGCAACATGTTCATTCTTTTTTTTTTTGCAGGTCATAGGCATGATATTCCACGAGCTTACACGATATTCATAGAATGGTCACAGTTTATCAGCATGAACAGTTCACATAGAAAATTAGGGTTTCCACCCTAGTAATAGCAACACTTCTTAATGCAAAAAGTCGTAGCCCTACACAACGGTCTTCACGTTCCGCAAATCTTTCAGAAGATTATCTAAGCTCTCACAGATAGTTAATGTAGTGGCAGAGAATGGGATCAAGGCAATGAATGGTGAGATGGTCTCCACACAAATATATGGGGAAATCCTTCTATTATCTCTAAGGTTGTTTCACCTGTTTATTTTTAAATTTTTTATTATGCTTTGTTTTTATTGTTTTATTTTGTTTTGTTTTATACTTTGTGGTTGATTGATTGTTATTAGGGTTTCTTTTATTACCTAAAATCATCAAAAGCTTCATTCATAAGCCATGAGCCCATATATGTGCATGTTATATGGGGAATTCTTACAGCTGGCAACATATCCTGAACTAGCAGCATTTTAATTTCTGATGACAGAATGTCCAAATGGAATTTTATTGAAAAGTTTATTATTTATTTCAATATAAAATGATAATAAGCTTTTATCATATTAAGAAATATAGGGCATTCAATATGGACATATTTTAAACAAAATGAATCCCTGTCATTTTGAAGTTTGAACAGTTCATGTGATGAGTGCTAGTACTGGCTATGGTAGAATCGAATTAACTCATGCTTTTCCAAAAAATCTATCTCATTATTTGGCTCGTTAATGAAAGAGGGACATTCAGAGGTTTGTTTTGTATATTGTAAATATCCATTGGTTACGAGCAGCTACAGGACTAGAAGGATAATTTATCAAATTTTGAGAAAGGCAGTGAAATTATTCACTTTCCTTTGCAAAAAGGAAAACCGATGTTGCATCTTTTCAGCACCAGCGATAGTGGAGGCCATAAAATACTAAAGCTGCTAAATTTTGCAAGAAGAAGCTTGGATTCACTATTTATCCTTCGCCTCAGGTTTCTACTGCAGTTGTCGAACCATACAACAGTGTTCTTTCAACACATTCTTTGCTGGAACACACAGATGTTGCAATGCTTCTAGACAATGAATCCATATATGACATTTGTAGAAGATCCTTGGATATTGAGAGGCCAACTTATACCAACTTGAATAGGTTAATCTCTCAGATCATATCCTCTCTGACCATGTCTCTTAGGTTTGATGGGGCCATTAATGTGGATGTGACAGAGTTTCAGACTAATCTTGTACCAAATCCTCGAATTCATTTCATGCTTTCTTCCTATGCTCCAGTAATCTCTGCATCACAAACGCAGTGTTTGAACCCTCAAGCATGATGGCCAAGTGTGACCCTAGATATGGGAAATACATGGCTTGTTGTCTCATGTATCGGGGGGACATTGTGCCAAAGGATGTGAATGTAGCAGTAGAAACCATCAAGACTAAACGGACTGTTCAGTTTGTAGACTGGTGCCCCATAGGATTTAAATGTGGTATCAACTACCAACCACCCACAGTGGTGCCTAGAGGATACCTTGCAAAGGTGCAACATGCAGTGTACATGATTAGTAACAATACTGTTGTGGCTGAAGTTTTTCTCGGATTGACCACAAGTTTGATTTGATGTATGCCAAACGTGCATTTGTCCATTGGTACGTTGGTGAGGGTATGGAAGAGGGTGAATTTTCTGAGGCCCGTGAAGACCTGGCTGCATTGGAGAAGGATTATGAAGAAGTTGGGGAAGAGGCTTCTGACAAAGCTGATGATGGAGAAGAATATTGAATTTCTATTCACTCTGGTTCTTCTATTGATTGAATTGGAATAAACTGTAAGAGTGGATTGTATGGTAGTTTACAATCATGAAAATATTGCTGCTCTTTCAAATCCTTTTCATGCCATGCTCTTTGGTTGCTTCACCAAGTCACAGAGAACAAAAATAGATTTTTCTCATAATGGGATCTCCGTTCAGGGTATGTATGAGGGCCGTGGATGAGTTTAGTAAAACAGGTTGTTTGGAACAATTTTTACCAGAGGTTATGCTTGAGCTGTTAACATTTGCCAACAAATTATGTTGTAAAAAGATGAAATCTGCATGTGACAAATGTTTGGCAACACTGGTTCGAAATATGCATGATGCGGTTATTTTTGTTGAATATGGTACAAATAAGCAGAATATCAAAAGCTGCTGGTGATTTCCAAGGATATTCTCAGGGAGAAGCAAGCCATTCAAAGACAGTTGGAGAAGGTCAAAGCCCAGTACAACGAAAATAATAAAGATGTTGAAATTGCTAGACTTCAAAAGCATTCACAGGTTCTTAGTGACCTAGCTACATTAGCAAAGGCTTCTAGAAGCCTTTAGGTGTTAAATTATTATTTGATTTTGAACTTATGTTGTTATTTTTGACACATGTATGACACTTGTAGTTTACTACTTTGTAAGGGATTAACTTCCCAATTTTGGAGGAGGTTCAATCCTGAAATATAGGATCTATTGTTAGTTTGTAGATAGAAGATTTTTGTATAAGAAGGAGGTCCCAGCTAATGGTTCGGGGGAGAGAGTTCTTCCTTTCAGAAGGAAGCAGGGGACAGGTTGGCAGTTTTGGGAGTTATGCATGATCAATTGTAAGCACTATCTGTGTAGCATAAGCATTTTGTAGCTTCAGTAACAGGTTCTATTTCTGAATGAACATGATGATTATTTGCCCATGTGTTGTATGAATTGTTTTTTCTGATAATTTTGTTATGCTTATGGTCATTCATATTCCATTGCACTAATTCTTATTGTGAGAAACAATTATCTTTATATTTTTATAGACAGTGGCAGTTTCACTTCTTGATTTATGATCATAGACCTGGATATTGAACTTTGTAATTGATTCTATGTTATACAGCATCTGTTTGATTCTCCTGTAGCTCTGATTTCATACCAGCCTATCACTTCAATCCTTTGATTTTCTTATAAATAATTGTATTATACCAATGCATGACATATACCAGCTTAACTTATTGTAAACTATGTGATGCTTTTTACAGCTTTTGATTTCATACCAGAATTGTGTAATCTATACAAACAGTTTTGATTTTATACTAGCCTAGTTCTTTATAGTGCTGTGAAGTTCCATTAGCCCTGGTTTCATACCAGCTTGTGTTTTCAGTTTTATTTCATTTGATTTATACATTTTTGAACAAAGATTTCCTTAAGCTTGAATCCTGTAGTCTAGCTTCAACTTTAGGGATAACACCTTTGCTCTTCCCACAAACTATGCAGTGACTTTGCTTTGCTCAAAATACCTCTTCCACTTGAAATTCACAGTTCACGTCTCTCAAAAATACATCGCACACTATTGTATCACATCTTCGAATATAGCTTAAAAACTAAAACTCAAAACTTTGATAATTTTGTTTGAGAGATGGGAATTTGCAGAGAGAGTATGCATTAACACAATGAGGATACCCACAGTAGTAGAGAGAGAACACGATGGGGTGGCAAAAAACTAGTAATAGTAGACTGCAAGGGATAAAGATACAGAGAGCGGGCTATACCCAGTGGTGGAATGATGTGAAGGGAAAAATAGAATGGTGATTCAACTTAGGGTTAGGTATTTATTAAATGATTGAACAAAATTTCAACCGCTCATTAAAAATTGTGCAGTGATTTGAGTAATACACAATTTATGGATTGTTTCATACCTCATTCCTCATCGCAAGTCTGGAGGAGCATAACACACAATGAATGCGCACAGGCTAGAAAAGAGAATGCATGCAACTGGCAAATGATGAGGCAGAATTGATTTTGAGTGTGTGCAGTAGAACTAGAGGAGAAACGTTCAATTATGATCAGAGGGCAGACACATTAATGGGCCAGCAGTCTGGCAATGCACTGGCAAGCATACAGGCTGCCAGGACTGAAACTTAACAGTAGGAGTTATGGAAGGTGGTGCTCTGATACCACTGTTGGAATGAATAACTCCCGATTCATTTATTCCATTGCAAAATCATTTATTTATACATTACATATGTTGGTTGAGTTTCATCTTCCGCCCAGCCTTTTCAGCTTCCTACATAAATATTCATTTTCCTTTATTTATTTACAAAATATAATCCTAACGGATTATATTCCAACAGATACTTTGCTTTGATATGTATAGTTTCTTTAAGGAGTTTTGACTCTTGATAGCTTTTACATTTTGTGAACTCATGGCATGGGATCATTTATATATAATATACTGTTTACCTTGCTTCCTTTCCATGGGTCCTTTGCTGTCACTTCCTTGGACATTTTAGATGTGAAATGGATGGAGCCTCGAAATAGTATTCCAGACCTATTAATTCTGAGTTATTTACAGGGATTAAGCAGGAACTTTAATGAATGCATGGCCAATTAGGAACACTGCTACTAGAAGACATTCTATATTTAACATCACAGTCCTTTGCTCAAGATTCCAGTTAATTAAGAACCCTGATGTTTTCATTGCAACCAAAATTTTGCCTCTTTATTCAAAACCAAAAGAACTGATAACAAAGCATTTAAAAGAAAACATCATCAACGCAATAAATCAAAAGGAAATATCATTAAAGCATTAAAGAAAAACAACTCAATTTATTTATGTACAAAACAAAACAAAACAAAAAAAATGTGTGTGCCTGCCCTAAAATTCTACAATCTAACGAGTTAAAGGGCTAGGCTATAGTGTAGGCCCAAAAACCTATCCATGGTCTAAGTGTACCATTTTTGAAATCAAAACCATGTCTACTAATCTACCATCATCTTTATCAGCCTGAGGAAGTTGAAGGAGCCCAGGCTGATTTTCAATCATAGAACTGGCCTTTCTTGGGGTATGATGTTTTAGTTTAAGCTCAGTTAGATAATTTCCCAGGATAGAATCAACAGACTCATTACCTGCTCCTAGCTTAGTGACAATGTGTTTCATGTAAGGTTCTCTCAAAATTTTAATCTGATTTGGGGTACCCTTGAGAGGTAACAATAAGTGAGACCAATCTAAAGCAAAATAACCTTTTAATCTGGCAGACCAATCTCGGTTGAGAATAAGCCCATATCCACCCGGTATGTCATCCACCATAATGTCAATAAATTGACATATCTTGTTATTTGCAGAAAAGAGAATGAGAACATTTTTCATTTCTCCCACTACTTTGACACCTGTTCTATCTAATTGCACTACTTACCATGTTGTGGGATCTGGTTTTCCATTAATATTTTTGCAAACCTCAAGTGGCATAACATTCACCGATGATTTAGAGTCTACCAAGCAATTATGCACATTATGATTCAGCATTTCTAAGGTCAAAAGAAAAGGCGGGGTTTCAGCTTTTTCTTCCCAACCTGGTTCTATGTCTTCTTCTCCCAGTTGGTTTTGAGTGGGTATATCTTCTTTAAGCTCCTTGATTTCTTCAGTGTTTCATTGATCAACACCTGCCTGTTCTTCCACAAGTTTGACAGGTTCACTGATTGGTTCGGTTTCCTAGTTGATAGTAGTGACTTTAGGTGTTTTATATTTAACATTTACACCAATATGTGTCTTGACATTCTCCTACAATTTTTTAATATTCAAAATTATTGCATTGTCTTTAATTGTTAGGTCCATATCTTTTGTTGATGTTGGTGTGCATTCAGATTTAAGAGCATTTTCTTCTGTGTTGAAAAGCGAGACACCATTCCATAAGAACATGGTATCTGTTACCACCTAAGTTGTACTTAGTGGTTTTTATCAAGTGAGCCCAGTAAACCGGACAGGGCTAACTTGTTCGGACTTCAAAAAGACCTTTGGAAGTACTTCTGGGAAGTGCTTGTTGTACTATATCACATATTAATACCCCATGAGGGAATTGTAATAAATGTTCTAGCATGATAGTGTCTGTAAAAGACTCGGTCTCTTAGACTTTATTTGTCAATCCGATCAGCCCTGGGTGTTTTTTCCCT
>LPNX010225311.1:90238-310382 GCA_001517045.1 Pseudotsuga menziesii
TCATATCCAGAGTTGATCTTGAGCATCCTTTATGAGAAATTTCACCCTCCCTCTCTCCTCAACACGTTTTTGGCTCAACTAGATGATTTTTGGTGGATTCTTCAGTCAATAGGTTGAGGTGTTAGTCAGATCATCCCCCCGATTGATAGTTGCACTGAGTGAGACTTAGATCTGGCTCAGCTAGACACAGATCAGGCATTGATGGACTCTCCATCAGTTGATTTCACTTGATTCCATGAGTAATTGCACCCCCCCTAGGCTAGATGGCTTGCAAATTGTATATATCCAGGCACAACCTCCTCTTCCAAGCTAGTTAGAACTGGGATTGAGGTGTTGTTTCTCTTGTACTGTATTGTTTTTTCATTCTAGAATAAAGAAGCTTTGGAGGCAAGATCTATGGTGTAATGCTCTTCATGTGTGGATGTTGATTGTCAAATGCTTATGAGGTATAATCTGCTTTTGTTTATCATTGCTTTGCTGGTTAATTGTTGGCCTTGAAGGAGAGAGCTCCCTCCTGTTAGGGTAAGATTTTATTCTAGTTTGATTTATGCTCTTACTACTGCTTGTTCCAGATCTATTGGATTTGTATGTATTTTAAGTTTAATTGCATGCTTTCCAATCATCTCTTTCGGCAGCACCTATGTTTTAACCATCTGTTTGTGCAAGGGTTTTCAAGTTGCAGGTGACCTCGCTGGTAGAAGAGGTTGAGCTGGTTTGAATATTCCTCATATTCAGTATCTTATGAATGACATAGTCCCTCGGTGTTTCACCAAAGCAGAATCCAAAGCCCAACATTCCCAGGCTTCAAACACTCTTTCTCTCTCTTCCTCCTTTAAAAATTATTAAACTTTCCTCAAACTGTTACTTCAAGGTTTCTTTTTAAATATGATCTATCTCATCAATAAAAGAATACATAGATATAATTAGCAATATCCCTTCAAATTTCTATATCTTAGTTTCATTGTGCACATAAAGTTCAAATTCAAGAGATCTAGCTAAAAGTACCTTAGTTTCGCAAGTAATTTAGTGAAAATTCATAGCTTGCTGTTAAGGTAGTTTCTTTTGCTGTTCGATAATTTCAATATTCTGCAATATCATTGATTTTTATTGGCTGCACAAACATCAAGCCAATATCCCAAGGAAAGCTTGCTTTCCTTGGTTCCCTGTTCGCTGTTTTAGCTAGTTTAATTTCATCATTTTTTGAGATAAAGTAGGCTGACCCAAAGGTACTCTTAAAGTGATTTTGGGCATTTTTTATTCTAAATCACTCACTTTCATTTATCAGGTATTACATAGAATAAAGGAAGCTGCTGTCCAAAGTGGCTTTTGGAGCGCTCAAATCCCCCCAGGGGTCTCTCTTTTGTCACATAATTTGTAAATTTTTTGTATAAACTGTAATATCTTGGTTTCAGCCTGTATAAAGACCAATAAAGCTCTATTTTATCAGTGCTTTGATATTGTAACCTATGTAATAAAATCATCCTTTAAATAGGCTCTTTTGAGCCCATTCCCCATCCCCCTGGGGGGATTCACGTCGATGCCATTTTCGTCGTTCTCTGCTTATTTCCTTTTACTAGTATTGATCTGATTTTCAGGGTAGTATATTTGATCTTGTTGTTAATTCCATATTCCATATCTTACTTTCAAAAATAATCATAATACTTACCCCACGATTTCCCGAGTGACCCGAAAGGGGAAAGAGATTCGTGGTAGGATTAATCAGAAAACCAGATTTGTATAGTTGTTTTATTTTTTCTATCATTTGTTTATCAACAGCTTTAAAATTAACCCCTCCTTGATTCCCTGATTGAGATCCACTTGGATCGAAAGAGGTTCTTGGAGGCTTTTCTTTTAAACAAGAACACATCTCTTAAAAACTTATTAAAATTTACAAGACTCCAGTGTGTATGCTCTGCACTTGGTTGCGGTTCTTCTGATCAGTCAAGCTGTATCAAAATCACTTGGGTGACTAGCATAATTAGGACTCACCCTCCCCAATTAACAAACCATCAAGTGAAAATCCAACACCTCGATCAAACCTTTACGGTGAAAAAATACCCAAAGGAAGCGGGAACCTACTGAAAAGTGACCTCGGGGCACCGATCTCTGTCACACCCTAATGGGTGTGTTATGAACATAGCCCCAGAGACTCCATTTCAGCCCACATATTCCTTGCGGGTAGCCGTATAGGTTTTGTTTTGGACATACTCCAAGTACTCTCGGGTATATCTAGAGTCCCTCTTTTAGCCTAATTTAATCAATCCATACTTCAATTTTAACTTAAAACATACCAAGATGCAATCACAAAACATTCATTCCA
Organism: Pseudotsuga menziesii; assembly: GCA_001517045.1. Classification (NCBI taxonomy): domain Eukaryota; kingdom Viridiplantae; phylum Streptophyta; class Pinopsida; order Pinales; family Pinaceae; genus Pseudotsuga; species Pseudotsuga menziesii. The sequence goes on from LPNX010225311.1 coordinate 92,559, forward strand.
AGCACATGAAAGCACATTGATCTCCTTGATTTGACTCCATTATTAAGGCACTAGTCATTTTTGCTTCATATATATATTGTTTATCAGCTTTGTGCTTTCGTGTGTTATTTTCGTATCTTGTCATCTTCAATTGTTTATAGTTAAAATATTTGAACTCCTAAGCAACTGATTCAGTTTAACATCACCACACTAAGAAATCATCCTTAGTAACTTAATAGGGTCTACCCCCCTTGGCTCCGTTAGGAGTTAAGCCTAAATGGAGGAGTCAAGAACAAGGTGACAGCCTTGACTTGAGACTTGCCCCCAAGGACACACCGAGTGGCTTGAAGATTTCTGCCACGTGATCCAGGTGTGTGAAAAGGGGGCAATAGTATCATTATCTTGTTTTTTTATGGTCTGGTCCTTCTCTTCTTCTTTACTACTATCTTTAGTCAATTTAGAGTCCAACAACTTATTCATTACCAATGTCATTGAATTTAACCATTGAGGACAATTCTTTTCAGAATGGGGTTGCTGGTGAAAAGTTCAGAAATTGTCCCCCCCTACCTCTGTTATGTTCATTGATGCTAAATTTGGTGGAGGTATTTTCAATTGATTGCTATCCTCTCTTTTTTGGTAGTGGGGTTTGTAAGTTTTCTGAACTTCCCTTTCTTTCTCCAAATCTATTATTCGGTTGAATAGTTTTTGAATCATTTTCAGCATTCCCTGAAAATCATGTGATTGTTCCTCTTTAGGTTTAGACAGCAATAAGGATTTTTCCATGGTAGTTTTCTTTCCAGGTAGATCGGGATAGTCAGCTATACTTTCTTTTTCAGCCTCTACCCTTTCTGCTTCTTCATAAGTGTCTACCAGTGTAGGTCTGGCTTTCATCTTTGCAAACATGGCTAGCTCAGGTCCTAGGGCTAAGGTATAATATTCAATTAGGACCTTGTCTGAGGGTCTGTTAGCTTCAGAAAAGTTATTTAGGTATGCTAAAAACCTTTGAGTAAATTGCTTCACCTTCTCATACTTCTCTTTTTTTAACAAACCAAGACCTTTTATTAGTGAGGCATGTGTCTTTTGGGCTGAGTACTTACCTCTAAAAATCCTTTCGAAAGTGTCCCAATCAGGAATAGAGTTTGCAGGCAAACTGAAGTACCAGGATGCTACTGCTCCTTTAAGGGTGTGAGGGAACAATCTACAGACAACATCTTCATACTCCCCATCCCTTAACCCTTCTACTACTAAATAGAAACTTTGCAAGTGATCATCTACCGCAGTCTTTGCATCGGGGTCAAACTTGGGCAGTAGCTTATCAAAGGCTTGAGGTAGGTTATGCAAAGGAGGTGTGAGCTTCAAAGGTGATCTAGCTCTCCAAGCCAGCAGTGGGTTGGGCTAATTCACATTTATACTAGCCATGAGCAAAGGTGAACTAACAGGATTCTGAGCAAAGAGCAACGTAAGGTGAAAACGGGCTTACTCGCTTCAAGGGAAAAAACAGAACCCGTAAGTGCCTGGGTTAGGTCAAAATCTCCCAAATATCTGCTGGTGGGGTAATCTTGGGAAAATAAGTTTCCACGGCCAGCCATGTACTGGCGGCCCTCCTTCTAGCACCAAAACTGTTGAGGCCTAGAAATTCGCAGGCAACAACAATAAGGGATTCTCCCTAGTGAACGTTCCCAACTAGCCCGTGACTGTTTGGTATAGGGAATCCATCCGGTTTGCGGTCTGGCTACCGTAGGTCAAGTAACAAAAAAAAAGGTTTTACCAGTTGTGACCCGGTCCACCATGTATTTTTGTATTTTTTGACTTAAGTATGACATGCAAGTGCCTATTTAACTGTACAGGGTGATAAGGATGCAAGGATCAGTCACAACGTGATGCGTAGATTCTTACCTCTCATCTTAGAACTCACAAGAATCTCGATCACATATGTAGTAATAAAATAAAACTAACTATCTACCTATCTATCTATCCCTGGGGAGAAAAATTGTAACTTAGTTATGAGTAATGTGTATTGTGCATGCATTATAAAGAGAAATTACAGATAGTTGATATTCCTTCCTACAACATATGAATGATTAGAGATATTTAGACAATTAGATAGCCAATTGTTTATGAACGGCATACATTACTCATGGTGGTAAATCCACAGAATGAACCAGAAAACATTAAAACAACAACATAGGCTCTAAGAGTTAGAACGATCTCACAGTTTATGGACAAAAGCTGGAAAAACAAAATAGTTCATCTTTCCGCAATCCACAGCATAACATTTGAAAGTCCCACCAATCTTTCTCCAACAGGCAAACAATAATTCTTTATTGCAAAAAAAGGTAGTTCTTCTTACAATATCGCTTTTCATGTCTAACTGGGAAAAATCCCCCTATGTTCTTCTAAGTTTCCTATATTTATACAAAATGATGAGACTGTTGGGCTGCCCACAAATGACCCATGGGCTTCCCAACTCTTCGCCTCCCAAACTTTCGCTTTCCTCAAATGTTTACAAAATTGTTACACATTACAAAAGTGAATGATCATTCATGAAGAGGGCCCCACTTGGGTATTCAAAAATTTCTTCCATGCCAAAGCTTCAGAGGCAATGCCTTCAAACGCACAAGGTTCCAAGAATTGAATGTTTATCTCGAACTTAGTAGCTTGGTTCTTGATGGCCTCAATTCTGGCCGCACTCAAAGGAAGCTGGTCCTCCAATAGCTGCACACTGATGGTAGAATGATCTACTTCACTCTTCAAAAACTGGTCGTCAAGGGCCTTAATGTGTTGTACTTTAGCTTCTTCCTCTTGATACCTCCTCTACAAAATTTCCACAAATGAGTCATGGTCAGGAAAAACCTCTAGCCTCTGCTCGACTTCTACTTGACACCGGTTATATGTAATCAGGAGCCTTCTGAAGAATTCTCAGCATGGTCCTTTTGTCTTCCCAACAGCCTTTTTAAAATCTTCTGCTATGTTTATAGCGATTTCTAATAATTCATAATCCCGCTAAAGGGCTCGCCGATCTTTCGAGGGCAGATCTGCAGGAGTTTCCTCATTATTTTCCAACCTTGTCATTCTTGCTGTCAGGACTTCCATGATGTCCTCAGATCTATCAACAAAATAAGAGGAAGTCTCTAGAATTACCTCTAATCGGCCATCTATTTGCAAAACTTTACATCTCTCTTCCTCTACGGCAGTTTGTAGCTGAAGCATCTTGGCCTTTTGTGCTAGCACATGGTCCTTGAAGGGCTCGAGTTCAACCTGCTGCTCTCTTGTTTCTTCTAGAGCAGTTGTTAGAGAAGATATCTGCTCTTGAAGCTTCACTTCTTGTTCTTGAGCTTGCTTCTGACTTGCCTCCAAAGCGGTCTTTTGCATCTCTAAGTCCTCTATTTTTCCCAGCAGCTACTCCTTCTCCACCCTAAGCTCTTGATACTCTTGTTGCACTCTCTCCAGACACTCCTATGTATTTTCCCTAACTTGTTTCTCCGCTTGGAGGAGCTGCAGTTCATCCTTCGAAGACCTTATGTCTTTTTTCATGTCCTCATATTTCCTTTTCAACTTATTGCTTTCCTCTCTCTCCTTTCTCAATGTGTCCTTGATTTGAGTAGAGGACCTCTTGGATTGCTCCAAGTCTGTCATAATTTTGTCCACATTATCTTCCAAAGCTTGAATCAGTGTAGCTTCGGCTCTAATGGTGAATCTTGGATCCTGGTCTGTTCCAAATACAGCAGGTGTATCCGTTATCATTTTCTAGGGCATACCTCCTGTTTCAACCTTCCTCTCTGTTCTCTTCACTATCCTCTTTCTTTCCTTGTCATAGAAAACAGTGTTAAAATCAAGTATTTCTTCCCCTCTCTTCTATTCAAAGGGGACCAAATTTAGAGTAGGTACCACATACTGTTCAGGTGTGCTAGCAGTCGGTACTTCTGGGTCCTAAACCTTGAGGTTTTCAATGTCCTAGGTCTGTCCTCCAGCTGTGTCAGTGGCTGACCATTCTATCTCTGTCTGTGTTAGCTCTAGCCTCTCTGCTTCTTGCTTCTGTAGCTCCTCATCAAGCTTCTTCTTCTTTTCTTCTTCTTCATTCCTTGCATCTTCCTATGCTTTTCTAGCTGCCTCTTGCACAGCTTTTCTTTTCTCTTCCTCTTCTCCCTACAACCACCCTGCAGCTTCTTGTGCCAACCTTTGGGCTTCCTCATTTCATTTCCTTGATTCTTCATCAGCTTTGTCTTGTTCATCCTGCCCCTTCCAACCTTTTGTGGTTATCTTCTTCTTGAACCTTCTCCTTAAGGCTGTCATGTTCAAAGCACCGCGGAAGATAGATTCTTCCCTATCCCAATGGTGGGTGTATTCGAAATGGACATTGTTTTCTTTGCAGTGTTCAGCCACTTTGTTGTGAGAATCATTTCTATGGAAGGGCATCTCACCAAAATGAAACCTTTCCAACTCTTCTACAAACTCATCTTCTTTCTTCACCCTGGTAAATCTGTAACTTCCTAACTTGAAAGGAAAAGGGGGATAGGCAGTCTTCTTATGTTCGAACAAAAAGCTTCCTATGCCATCTAGGAATACTTGCCTAACTGCCTCCTTGTGAATGATGTAGTCAGTAGCATATTTGGGCAGTAGGGAGGGTGCTCTTGAACCTCCAAACATTCTGAAGTAGAGGCCATCCTCAGTCAGATAGTAATCTGCATAATTTTTTATTAATTGTAATGCCTCCTCTGACATGCAATCACACTCCTTTAGGAAAATGAGCGTATACAACGGCATGATGAACTGTTCGCAGACCTCACGGTAATGACTATGGTATTTATGCACCCATACTGGCTTGTATGCAGCATAAACATGCATCCTCTCCCTGTCCTAGATGCACCTTAGTCTAGGGAAAGTTTGATTGCACAATACGCAATCGACGAGTATGGAACTCATATAAAATTCAGACCTCTTTTGGGACACTCCTCCCAAGGCTGAGGCCATACAGGATGAAAGATTGTTTGATACTATGTTATCCCAGTTGAAAATGGTCCCCTGGGTTGCAACATAAAAAATAATGGGTATCCACTCCAGTTTGAAGAACCTGCCATGAGCCCTTCTAAAAATCCTATTAAGCATTAAAGCTATGAACCTGTACGGGGCCCTTAAGCTTGCTGTGCCATATTCTCCTGTATGCCTGGTTCTGAAATGTTTTCCTGATAACAACATCCTTTTGAGAGTCTCAACAAGGTCCATTCTGAGGTTATTTAACCAATCGTCAGACAAGAATACTTGTGCTTCTGGAAGGTGGTAGACCAGGGCTACATATCCGGGGCTATAGGCAGCATAGCCCTGTTTTTCAACATTCTCCAGGATCATCGTGGTTGCATATTCCCGGGGCACAATCCAACCTATCACTTCAGAGTATGGGAAGAGCTCTGGTCTGGTGAAAACATTCATCAATGAAGATCTCTCTATGTTGGAATAAATGCCTTCTTCTTCCAAGCCCATATCAGGCACCTCTCGACACGTGATCATCCTGTATATCTCTCCCCACTGGTATTCAAGTTCTACACTATATATGCACTTGGTGTCTTCATAGATGTACTTGGTTTTGGTGACAACTTCTACTTTAGGGTCCTCTTCGACCACAGGGGCCTTCTTCTTCTGTCGCTTTGACATATTGAATTTGGAATCTTCCTGTTATACATGCAATTATCATCATTAAGACATTCCTGACTACGTTGCAAACATTGAGACAACATGTGCAGCATTTCACTTTAACTATGTTTACCCTAACAACAATTAGTTAAAAGAAGTAAAAGGTGTGCAAGCTAACACCGCTATCTGCTACTAAAACAATTCTATCAATAACATCGAGTGGGGAGAAAATCTACATAAAAATGAAGGAAGCTTGGGCTATTTGTGGGTGCCATGCTCATCGCGCTACACAGGAAAGACAGTGGAAATTATGCAAGTTCTCATGGTGTGTTCTCAGGAAGAAATGTCATCAGTGCAAACTATGGTCAATAACTATATGCAGTGATAAATATCCCTCCACCGGCTTGGGTTTGAAACCAGCTGTGAACGGATTTTGTGTGGAACAGTGCGGTAGAATGCGACTGTGGTTTGACGAGGCAGGTAGCACGAAAACAAAAAAGGGCTGGGGGGGGGAGGGGAAACCATTCCAAGTGCCACAGGAAGGCCATGAAAGCCTTCCCGTGCAGAACATCAATACACAGGGTGGATTGGTGCAGACAACGTAACGACCGTCTGCACCAAACCCCCAACTCTCCAAGCGCAGAGTTGCATAACGAAAAGGTCACAGAGTAAAAACCCCTATGGGCCAAATGCCCTCCCATGTATAGTTATGATACAAATCCCAAACTATATATACAAGCAAATAATGGGGCCAAAGGTAAAACGACCGTGGGAAAAATCAAACCATAGAAAAATCAACCAAAGACTTCGAACATAACAGGATAATGCAATTAGGAGCTTACCTGGCAATGCTGCGTGGACGGCGGGAACAAGGGCGGTCAAGCTTCCACAGTTGAAGCCACCTAGAATGAGTGTACATTGACAGCAGGGTCCGACCAAGCTTGAGGAAATGACAGCACACGAGAGCGACAGTCGAAACAACGATAGGATAATCCATTTGTCCGGTCCCATATATATATATAAGCGGAGGGGAGAAATATCGGACGACAGAAAACTATGGATCGGAGGACGCAAGGATAATTCCCTCCGCAACAACGGGCGGGAAAACCACTAGGTTGTCCTCGGGGAAGAACCGGATCGGAGCTTCGCAGGACTAATCATCGGAACCATAGTGGAATTGGGAGTTGCAACGGCGGAGCCGCAAAGGATAAATCAATCCGCAATAGGCAAAGACTTCATCAGAGGAGAAACGACTAAATGATCGAAAGGATAGTGACTTTCTCATCTGCAACGGCAGAAGAATAAAGTCCATCACGACCCGCTATGTAATGTCTGAAATGGAAGAGAGAACGACTAAAGATCGGGAAGGTTAGTGCTTCTTTCATCCGCAACAATGGAACCGTAAAATTTAAGGATCGGCGAAATCAACAAAGCAGGGTTCATAAATTCAATACAATAGTCGGGAGACTTCGTGATCTGTCGCCCACAATGGCGGAGAATAAAAGAACAAAAAGTTCCGACGTGAAACCAACAAATCGGCTGATTAAGACAAAAGCGTTGGAGAAAAATAACGAAGCCAAAACATGCTATTTTTCCGCAACGGCAAGAGCACCAACCAAATAAACTTCCGATTCAAACATGCCGAAAATGTAATTAAAAGCAATGATAAAGTTTGAACACACAGTAGATTTTTTCAAGCGTTAGAGGAAAAACTAAAACAAGTGGTAGATCAATCCAAAGCTTTAGAAAGGCCTTTCTGAAAAATCATTAGATAAAATCAAAGAAGAAAATCAAACTAATTTAAGCAAAAGGAGGGTCCCGAAATTTTTTGGAATTTTGGGAAATATTGTTGCAGCTACAATAGGACCCTATCTGAAATTCTACATTTTTCATAACTTCTTCAATTCTCACCCAATTGCCTTCAAATTTTGCAACAGTGTTCGTTTCTAAATTCTGCTTCATTGTCCCTATTTGACAATTTTTCTCATTCTTTCACCCCACTTCTGAAACTCACATTTTTTGTTCCCTGTCCTTTAGAAAGTGTCCCAAACCAAGTCAACTCCAATTACCCACTCATGTCTTTCCCAACTCAAAATTTTTCTTTATCTAAAACCCTCTCTGTTTTTTTTTCTACCCATTCCCTGCCCCCCCGCCCAAAAAAAACAAAATTCTTGATGTTGTCCCTCGCGCAGGAACAAATAGACAAATGAAAGAATAACTTGTCACCCTCAAGAACAAACTCATAGATCTATATCAAAGATTTCTCGACCCCCATCTTCATCATTCAGCCACGAGAAACTGACAACAGCTCAATTCTTTAGCAGACACTGAGTTCTCTTCTTCCAACAACTTTCGTGGGCTGAAGATTGATTTCCCTTGCTTCAATGGTGATGACCTAATTGGATGGATACACAAGGAAGAACAATACTTTAATATACATAACACTTTTGATGTCACCAAAGTCCCACTTGCATCATTTCATTTGGAACGTGAAGCCCTTCAATGGTTGTATTGGTACATCAAGGATCATGACAAGCCCCAATGGACATATTTTTTCCAACTCCTTTTGCACTGATTTGGCCCTAGTGGTTTTGATGAATTCATAGGAGCACTCACCAAACTTTGCCAGACTAGCACTGTGAGAGAGTATTAGATAGAATTTGAGAAATTATTCAAGCACACAGAAGGATTTTCTGATCCATTCTACATGAGTTGTTTTATTAGTGGTATTAAGGATACAATTGGATCTGAGGTTAACATGTTCTATCCCAACACAATGATGGAAATCCTAGGGTTTTCTAAGTTAGCGGAGGACAAGATCAGGGATCAGAAACACACCAAATCCACTTTTGTTCCATTCAAAAATATGGTTTCCCAAAGACATCCAATCCCTCCAACTCATAGACCCACTCCTATCAAGCATTTGTCTGAAGCTGAGATGCGGGAACGTAGGGAAAAAGGACTTTGTTATAATTGTAATGGGGAAATCAATGTACTGAACAAAAGATCTATCTCTTGGATGTGGTTTCTCTGCCTGCACTTGAAATTTTTGAAGTTACTTAGGATCTAGTAGACAATCAGGTCGGCATTCAGCAGCCACTTGTTGACCCTCATTCTCATGATGAACACCCAACGATATCTCTCCATGCATTAGCTAGAGTCACTACCCCACAAACCAAGCAGGTCAAGGGTTTCTTCAAGAAGATTCCTCTTACAATACTCATTGATTCTGGTAGCAGCCATAACTTCATTAACCCTCAGATTTCCAAACAAGATGATAGTTTTGTCCATCCTTGCTCCATCTTTAAAGTCATGTCTTCCAATGGGAGTACCTTATCTTGCAAAGGAAAGTGTCGCAATGTGTGTATCTCTATTCGATATTATAACTTGTGCTATAACATGTTTTCCATGCCTCTAGGAGGATGTGATGTGATTTTTGGAACTCAATGGTTACGCACAATTGGACCCATCCGATGGGATTTTGCTGAACTATGGATGCAATTTTCAGTCAATGGGAACAAACACATATTCAATGTCTTACAACCAGGTTCTCTCAGCATCATCAATTCCCATCGCATGGAAAATATCCTTAATACAAATTCACATAGTGTCATCGCTCAACTCCATTTCATTCAGATGCAACCTTTAGTAGTCTCAACTACTCCCTTGGATATTTCATTCTGATGCACCCTTCAGATGCCGGATTTTTCCAAGCTCTTCTCTCTTGAAAGTGATGTTTACAACAATGGACTAGGGGTTGTCCTCTTTCAATATGAACATCCCATTGCATTCACTATTTTATCACTCCAGGAAACACCTATAGGTTGCAGCTTGAGGATGCCTGGTAACTTAAATGTTTTTATGGTTTTCTAAGTGGATCAAGTCAGGCGACCTACAAGACCTCACACTCTCAATACATGCATGAAACTCAATTAGGGATAAGGCTTCTAACTATTGATGTATTTGTAACTTCGGAATGTATTCATCTATATATCTTATGTATTGTACCCCAATGTTTATTATGGGATGTGTCTATAATTTATTTGAGTCATGTCATACCTCGATGTTCCTATCGGGAGATTCAATAAAGTAAACAAGTAATGTCAAGTCATTATGGGTAACCCCCCTTTTGTTCAAGGGTTAAAGTCCCCACAGTTGTGGGGCCCTATGGTTATTATACTATCTTAGATAAGTCAACCCTAGGTGAGTTATTGTAAGTCAAGGCAATAGTCCCCACCATTGTGTTAAGGATAACCCTCCTTGTAGGTCGAAGGAGGAAAAGTCCCCACAAGTTGTGGGGCACTAGGGTTATTAGAAACTCCTAGAGATGTTGGCTCTAGTATTTAATTTTTAAGTGAGGCCAACATGTTGGAGTGGGCTTCAAGTGAACAAAATAATATAAATAGAGAGTGAGCCTCTCTATTTATCACACACACACTCACTCATTAGGGAAGATGAGTGACAGAGAAGTTGCTGGGATCAGAGAGAGAGACTACTACTGTCAGGAGATCATCTTACTGTTTTCAAGTTTTAATTTCAGTGCTAATTCTATATTTGAGAAAGTTGTGCGGTTTTCTCCTTTATGGTTTCCCCAAGAAAAATTCTTTGTGTGTCTTGTCTCTTGTGTTTATTGATGTGCATGGTATTCTCTCAGTTAAAGATCCTAAGATTATAATGATAGCTTGAATGATAAAAATATAACATGGAATCAGAGATAACCTGAGAAGAAGACATTGTATAGCTGAAAAAGCTAGGGATTCTTACTTTTTGGGTCTCTCTCCACAATCCATCAGCAAAAGTATGCTAGACTAACTCTCCATTGAAGGGCGCATCTTTTTATCGAAGTGGAATTCGATTCCGAGCATTTTCAATTTTTTGGTGCGGGAAATTACGGATTCTTATAGAAGAGAAATTTTTGAGTGAGCCCAGAATAGGATTTATCTCCTCATAAAAATCAAATTTTAGAGACCTGGGTCAATATTTTTGGTTGGGTGAAACTCCAGGAAAGTCATACCCTAGTTTGACCCCGAGCCGAAAAAACCCTAAATACTAGAAATGATAGGTTTTGGTACATTCATCATATATTGATATTGGAGAAGGATAAAGAGCTTAAACTTTCACAGGCCTAGTATAACATGTGTATTTACACTATATCGAAAATTCAGACTCATATTCACTATAGTCTAGGAGATATGATTCCTCCATGTTAGGGTTCCAACCTCTTCCAGGATTCATCCCTAAACAGGAGACCGGGGGAGAATCGCTATATCTTGTGCTACAAAGGTCCAAATGAAATTTATGAAGCTTTTCTAGAAAGGGAACATACTGTATCTTCTTTGGTCCAATTTTTAGGCATAGAAGATGAAACAGTAACACGTGGCAGTCCGTACAACTTCACTCTTTTGAACAGTCCTGTAACAGGTCACCTTGGGAAAATGATCATAAGTCCCAATTGGTGAAACCAATTATGATGAAACCTATGGTGTTGAAACAAGGAAAGGGAAATATACCTCAGTGTGAATTTTTGTACATATAATAGCTGTAATTTCAGAAATATTGCAGAAATAGTATCATGCATTTCTACAGAAGAAATTTTAAAACTAGGGCTTCCTATTCTGGGAGATTCCCTCCACTATTTTCAGAAAAGGAGTACATTGGACATCTCACCTTGAAGAGATATATATTTATATCCAGTCATATCTAAAATATTCCAATTTTTTAAAATTAGGTTTTCTCTGACAAACCCTAGATTAGCCATCTTCGGAACCAGAACAGACACCTCAAATCGGTAAGATCTAATCTTTTGCTATTTTCATTTGAGGTTCTCATTTCAAAGTAATCTATCGCATCAGCTTGATGATAAGCCTGGTGAAGTTGACAACTTCCAAGCATGGAAGTATATGATCTCTCTAAATAAAATGAATTGGACACCTACATGAGTAGAGAGGTTCCAGTTTTAGAGGGAGATGAGGCTCAAAGCCTTACACAAGGAGAACTTGGTCAAGGCCAAGAAGATCATTGTTGATTCAATCATGGATCAAATTGTACCACAAGTGTCTTCCCTAAAAACAAGATGTTCGATTCCTTGACTAAGATATTTGAAGGGAACAACATAAATTAGAATATGACCTTAAGAAACCAGTTGAAGAATGTGAAGATCCAGAATGCAGAGACCATACAATCATACTTTATTATGGTCTCTCAAATCAAAGAACAACTTGAAGCGGTAGAAGAAGAAGTGGAGAATGCAGAAGTGGTGATAGCCACCTTGAATGGCCTTCCAGTTTCATGGGATTCATTCATTCAAGGAATTTGTTCTAGAAGGAAGTGATTACTTTCAGAAAGATTCTGGGAGGAGCACACACAAGAAGATGCTCAACTCATAGTAAGAGAAAAGAAGATGGGAAGATCAAGCTCTCACCATCCAAAGAAGATACCTCAAGCGATGAGGAATATAAGGAACTCAATTCTTGAAGAACCTCTTATCCATATTGAGCATTTGGATAAGAAATGATGAATTCATGAATGAATAATATGATGAAGCTGAAGGCTCAAGAAGGAGTCTAACCAGAAAACAAATAAAGATAAGTATTCAATTGTCATTTCATGATATTGTTTTATTATGCATTTGTTTATATTCATTTGATGTATTATGCATGATAGAATGTTTGCATTAATGACAGTATACTACTAATATGCATGTAATGGGTAAGTAGCTCATGGTGCTATACAACTCTCCATTGTTGCTTATCTAGAATGAAACCTCTTTGCTGACATATTGGATTAGTGCACAATCTCAATGTTGTCCTAGTAGAGATGGAAGGCATCTAGAAAGTTTCATGAGATATGGACGAATGTTGTATTGGCTAAAGTAGTTGCATGATCATATATTTATGCGTAAGAATTTTCCAATATGAATAATACTTATGAAATGTTTCTAACCATACAAATGCATTTGACTTGTAGGAAAGATCGCATACATAATCGCCTACAAGAAAAGAAGGATGAGACTTGTTCCGAAGAACAAGTAACGATAGTTCAAGATGAAGAATAATATGATGAATGGAGTGACATCATTGATGTAGAACCTTCCAGTCATGAATAAGTAACCAAGAAGAAAGGGAAGACTGGTTCAAGAGGAATGATGTCTAGGACGCAGTATCGATACGTGAAGTGAAGTTCGTAGTTCCATCATGTAGTAGATGGAAACATCGTGGAAGACAAGGAAATATTTGTAGCACGAGGCTTCTCATGAAAAGAAGGAATAGACTACGAAGAGACATTTATAGCTAGAAGGAGTTGAAACACATACATGATGAGCTTGATGAAAATATTAACCTTTACTACAAGGTTGAATATGAAATTCTATACACTAGATGGATACATAGAATATTAGTAGCATAGGAAGCTACTTGTTACTTTGGTATAGAATGTTTTAGTGCATAGAGTACAGAAGACAGAGGGAGTGACTATAGAATATCTTGAGGTCGACATGGTACAACAGGATGGATATATTATCGATGACTCTAGGATTTACTGAGAGTAAAGAAGATTCCAACCTTTTCTTCAAGGTTGAAAGCGGAAAATCAGTGATGCTCTTGTTATATGTTGATGACTTGATCCTAACAGAAAAGAGGAACTCATTAAACTTGCAAGAAGAAGACTTACTGCTGAGTTCAAGATAAATGACTTGGAGATGATGCACTACATTCTAGGCATGGAGGTGTGGACAAGGGAAGTATGCAGTAGAGATACTAAAGAGGTTCAGGATGATGAACTACAAGGCCATGACCACACCTATGGCATCGAACCTAAATCTATTGAGTGTGGCTTCATCAGAGTCAGTTGATGCCACGATGTATCATTAGATGATTTATTCCTTGATGTACTTGCCGAATACGAGACTAGATATTTGATTTGCTGTGAACACATTGAGACATGTTCACCTGATGGTTGCATAGCATGCAGTGAGGTACCTAAAGGGTACAGTTGATTATGGGCTCAAGTGTGAGGTGAATCAGAAGACTAACCTGGAGGGTTATGAGGATTCGTATTGGGAATGCAATGCCATTGATAGGAAGAGCACTTCGAGGTGCTACTTCAGTATGGAATCAGTGCGATCTCTTGGTTTGGTAGGATGGAGTCCTACATGGCATTGAGTACAGCCGAGGCAAAAGATGTTGCCACTTGCTATTTGGGAGGTGGTATGTTTATTTTGAAAACTACTATTTTATTTGATTGATCTGAGTTGCATTTTTTTATGATGCAGAGAGGAGCACTGAAGCTCCAGTATGTGGTCCAGATCGAGATCTCTCGAAAGAGGGAGTTCTAGCATAGTCGGTGAGACATTTTGTAAGGGCTGGGCCATTTTGATGAGTAGGTCAGATGTAAGGGCTGGGCCATTCTGACATGGTGAGAGAATGAGGTCCCTTCCATGGTCAGATGTAAGGGTTGGGCCATTTTTACATGGTGAGGGGATTAAGTTCCTCTCATGGTCAGATGTGAGTGTTGGGCATGCCTTTCTGATGAGTCAAGGTTAGATGTAAGTGCTGGACTAGCCATTCTGACTTAGGGTCAGATATAAGCACTGAGAAAGACCTACATGAAGGCTAGGCCTACACCCAACATGAAAAAGGGATGGCTCTGTAGAACTTCCTGTGATGAGAAGAATCATGAGATAGCACCCGTGATGATGAGATAGCAGTGATGATCCAGATCCAGTGATGATGTTCCAGTGATGATCCAGATCCAGTGATGATCCAGATCCAATGATGATGTTTGAGTAATGATCCAGATCCGATGATGAAGATAACTTGAAGATGAAGATGAATTGAAAATGAACATGACTTGAATATGATGAGGACTCGATGATGATCCATATGATAAAGAGAAGAATACTTGTGCCGATAAATTATGTCGAGAGAATACCTTCCTAGTTAAGAGGGAGTGCTGATGTATTTGTAACTTTAGAATGTATTTATGCATATATCTTATGTATTATACCCCGATGTTTATTCCGGGATGTGTCTATAATGTATTTGAGTCTTGTAATACCCCAATGTTCCTATCAGGATATTCAATAATGTAAACAAGTCATGTCAAGTCATTATGGGTGACCCTCCTTTTGCTCAAGGGTTAAAGTCCCCACAGTTGTGGGGCCCTAGGGTTATTAGAATATCCTAGAGAAGTCGACCCTAGGTGAGTTATTGTAAGTCAGGGCAATAGTCCCCACTATTGTGTCAAGGATAACCCTCCTTGTAGGTCGGAGGAGGCAACGTCCCCATACGTTATGGGGCACTAGGGTTATTAGACACTCCTAGAGATGTCGGCTCTAGTAAGTAATTGTTAAGTGAGGCCAGCATGTTGGAGTGGGCTTCAAGTGAATGAAAGAATATAAATAGAGAGTGAGCCTCTCTATTTATCACAGACACACTCACTCATTGGGGCACATGAGTGAGAGAGAAGTTGTTGGGATCAGAGAGAGAGACTACAACTGTCGGGAGATCATCTTACTATTTTTGGGTTTTACTTTTGGTGCTGATTCTATCTCTGAGGAAGTTAAAGGGTTTTCTCCTTTATGGTTTCCCCAAGGAAAGTTATTTGTGTCTCTTGTCTCTTTTGTTTATTGCTGTGCATGTTATTCTCTCAGTTGAATATCCTAAGATCATAATGCTAGTTTGAATGATAAAAATCTAATACTAACTACCACTGTTTAGAGGTTTGATAATATGGTGCAGAGATGGAGAACTTATCATGTTGGCAGATTCATACATAAAATAGATATATATAAATGGCTAATCATAACAAGGAAGGTACTTATAATTCAAATCATCAATATGCCAATAGGATGACAGCTATCAGACATCAATTAACCTGAATAAACCTGAATAACACATTCAAGCATAAGCACATAATAGACAAGAAATGGAAGCTAAACATATGATAGCAAAAGATCTTATATTAGGTCATGAGAAATGTGAGAAGCTTGAAAATGGTAATGGTATACAAGTCCCTGCAGTCAAACCCTTTCAATAACATAAGTATTAGGATTTATAGCCTTTACAAAAATATTCAGATCCTAAAAAATTGGATCTGATTTACTAAAAATAGACAAAATAATTGTTTTTGCATAATTAGGTAAAAAAACCCTAATTTAACTACTAGTCTATTTAACTATAGAACTCATTCACTGTTTGAACCTTTTGATAACTAAAGTGAGTACTGGGAGTAAACTGCTACTGGTTCTCTACTTATCTTTTATTCATCCTGCTCAATGTTTGGAAGGTTAGCAGCAGCCTGGCTTGATTCTAGATGTTGAAGGCTTACTGCAGCTTCACCTAGGATTTTTAGTGTGAGATGAGTGCTAGGGTTTGGTTTGGCATCCTTCACTTGCATCCTCTAAAGCCTGATCATTCTGTATAGTCTATTTTTGTCCTTCATGTATCTTTTGTTTAGTGTTTTTAGGAAGATATACCTTTCTCTCATCTCTAGGAAATAATTGTGTAGCTGCTTATTCCTCTTGGTCAATATAGCATTATTTTTATTTATCTTTATAAAATTTCCATTTCATACACTTGTCTCAGCAACTGATTTATCCTCTGTGTCCTGGGATTGCTAGATGAATCCTTCTCTACTGGTTCATCTTGATATTTTGGTGTAGGTGATGGGATTTCCTCATTCTCTGCTACAACTTGCACTGCTAGGTCAACACCTTCCTCTTTTTCCTCTTCTAAATCTGAGTAGGGCAGGTTCAAAATGTTTCCACTATGTGCTATGATTTCCTGGCCCTTTTCACTGAAATCTAGGTTTATTTTGACCTGCTTGGTTTTAGATGAGGAAGGAGGTTGTTCTACTATTGTTGGGGAGATAGCCCTTCTTTTCCTCTTTCCACTCCTTGGGGTGCTAGAATTTTTTGAGTGAGACTTTCCCTTCTCTTTTGGCTGTAGGCCTGTTTAAAAACCATCCAAAAACAAGAAATGTGTCCATGCCATGTTTCTCCTCTTCATCAATTCTTGGATAAGGAGTTGTATAAGGCCATGGTGAGACAATATTCCAGCAATCTTAGTTGGATGAGCCTTCACCTGGTGTGCCATTTTTGACAGGCTCCTATTTAAGTAGAAAGGTAAATTGAGTGGGATCTTTCCTGTGAAGTGGTTTATTAGTTTGAAATGGTAAATCATGGCCCTATTGTATCTTCCTTCACAAGTTATATAGACCACAATGGCCTTCAATAATTGTTGCCACCTCTCTTCTAGCCAGCTAGATGGGACACTTTTCTTCCACACCACCCCTCTGTGTTCAGGCTTCAAATAAGATCTGAGCTCCACATCCTTTGTAATGGTGGTTTTAAACCACTTCTCCCCAGTTCTAGGGAGTTCAGTCACTTCTGCAATTAGGGTTTCATCTACCATGAATTCCTCCTTACCTACGATTTCCTTGGAGCCATCGAACGAGAGAGAAAATGCCTCAGCCACTTTCTGGTGTGAACCTTGAACTTTCTCACAAAATTTGTAGCAGCCAGCATCTTTGAAGAACTAGGAGACTTCTGGATGTGCTTCTAGGTAGTTGATGTCTCCTAATTCTTTCTTGAGAGCAGGCCCTCCCTTCTTCATTTGCTGAATGTGCTCCTCAGTGCCTGCAAAATTCAATTCAAGTTCTGTCGAAGAGTTTTAGCAGGCTGACTTCCAGAGGTGGTTTTTAGTGCTAAGGATTCATGAAATCGAAGGTGGAGTGTAGTGGGGGATTTTAATTTCTTATGAGGGTTTTAACTGCTTGAGAAGTGCTTGGGTAAGAGGACGATGGCAATTGGTGATATTTTTGAGACCACTTTCCCAACAATTATTTTTAATGTAAACTGGATAGCCAGTGGAGATATTTTGCAGTTCATTAGATAGATGGAGGGAAGAGGATGGTTTTGAGTCACATCGGTCCGCATCAACTAAATAATGACCTCCTCAATCATTTACTTACGCCTTGATGCAGTTTTCCTATCTTTTCAGTGGTTTATCGTGCCCTCTCATGATTTCTATTGTGCTGACGAGCCTTGATTTGATAGGCAGTTAATTATTTCTTCTTTCGACCTTTTTGGTAGTTAAGGTTCCATAGGATTTTGTCTATTAGCTACCAAAATTTGAGCTTTCAGTGGCTAATGAACCACTGAATTGTTTGCCTAAGCCACTGAAACGTTATTTCCAAACATTCTAGTAAAACTAGCTTTTGGTGGATTATAGTCTCTCCGGATCTCCACTTTTAACTTCCAAAAGACAGGCCTTTTGGTAGCTAATGAACCATCAACGCTTTCTCCTAAGCCACCGAAACTGAATTTTTCCCCAATGCATTTCACTTTCTTTCGGTGGTTAACGCCCTCCTTCAACCATTCGCTAAGTTGTCGAAACCAATGATTTTCGGTGGCTAATGAATTGTTTGAAAGCCTCACCTAAGCCATCGAAAGTCCTTTTAACAAATAACCAATCAGGCCAGCTTTCGATGTTTAACCCTGATCCCGCGTTAAATTGTTAGCTATCGAAACAAAGCTTTTGGGTGTCTAATGAGCTGTTGAAAAACCCGCCTAAGCCACCGAAAGCTAAAACTTTCAATTTTATCAAATATAGAAAAACCAAATATCCTTAATTTGTTAGTCACCTTTAAATCTTTCATAACATGACTTGAATTCTTCATCCTATGAAAAATAAATTTATTTTGGGAGATAACACACTGACAAATCCTTTTTTAGAAAGAATTTATCCACCTCTACATATGAGAAGGAAATGATGACTATTTTGCACACAGTACAGAAGTGGCAGCCATTCCTCTTAGAGAATCCTTTCGACATCAAGACTGATCACCAGAGTTTGAAATATTTCTTGGAACAATGGGTCTCATACCCAACACAACATAAATGGGTTATCAAACTCGGGGATTATGACTATTAGAAGGCTCAGGACAATATTTTTGTGGATGCTCTTTTCCACACATTTGATGCCCATGTTTCTCTTTCAGTTATTTCTATGCCTACTCCAACTTGGTTACAGTCTATTCAATAAGGTTATGTCAATGACTCCTCATTATCTAAAATCATCCAACATTTGGCCAGTAACCCTTCTGTGGTACCGTATTCATCTTGGGATTGATTTTCTTTGAGATACACGAGTCGTCTGGTTCTTCCCCAGAGCACAGATCTTAAACATAAGTCTTTTATGACCTCCATGCTTCTCCATTGGCAGGGCAATCTGGGTTAATCAAAACATATGAGCTAGTGCGACGTAACTTCTTTTGGAAGGGGGTGGAATGAGAAATTCAACATATGGTTGCCGAATGTGCTCCTTTTTAGCACCACAATGGTGAAACTACACTCCTTTCTGGATTGGTCGAACCTTTTCCCACCCCTACAAGGATTTGGACATATATTTAAATAGATTTCATTCAAGGGATCCCTAAATATGGAGGGACGAGGGTAATCTTGGTTGTGGTGGAACGACTCTCCAAATATAGTAATTTTTGTGCTCTCAACCATCCATATACCACCTCTTCAATTGCACAAATTTTCATGGACCAGATATTCCTTCTTCATGGAATCCCTTCTTCCATTGTCTCAGCCCACAACCCAACTTTCACAAGTCATTTTTGCCTCACTGACACAAAACTCCATATGATTTCAGCTTATCACCTACCAATAGATGGTCCAACTACAGTCATCAACAAATATTGGGAAACTTATCTTCGTTATTTTAGATATGAAGAACAACATCAGTGGGAAAAGTGGCTCCCTCTCGCTGAATGGTGGTACAATAATTCCTACCTAACTGCATCTAAAATAACTCCATATGAAGAAATTTATGGTCATGCACCTCCAGTAATCCTTCCATCTGCCCCTAGTAGTAAACTAGTTCAATAAATTAACATGGTTCTTCGAAACCGACATTAGATTCTTCACCTCCTACAGGACAATCTTCACATGGCAAGATCCTGCATGAAACAACAAGCCAAACAACACCATTCTAAGCGCACTTTTCAAGTTTGTGATATGGTTTTTCTTCGTCTGCAGCCTTATAAGAAATCCTCCTTGAAAGACAAAGGGAATCAAATTCTCACTCCAAATATCTCTGGCCCATATTCAGTTCTTCAAAATATTGGGTATGTTTCTTATAAATTGGCACTTCTTCCTTCTCGCATTCAGCAAGTGATTGGCACCAACATCAGCACACAAATTGTTTTACTAGAATGGGATAATGAAGGATCCATCATTTTGAATTCGGAGGACATCCTTAATAAGCACACTTGTCAGCTTCGCTCTAGGTCCATCACAAAGGTCTTCAATTCAGTGGCACAACATGCAACCAGAGGATGCTACATGGGAACCACTCCTTCAGATTCGGCAACAGTTTCCACATCTTAAGCTTTGAGGACAAATATTTTCTAAGAGGGAGGGGATGTTAAGAACCTGTATCAACCCTCCTCTTTATTTTGTTAGTATATTTTATTGGAGGCATATGCTTTGTAATTCCTCCTGTTAGTACGTTGTATTATCCCACATTCATGGGGAGTAATAATTGTTTAGATTAGACATAGTATATAACTAAGTGTTGAGGCCAATGAAATCATCCAAGAGTTATTTTTTATTGATATTTCTCAAAGGAGGTTTCCCCCTCAAAGTTTCCTACGATCAATAGAATCTCTTTTGTGCTCCAATATTTCTATTATATCGTGCATTCTCATTGTCTATTGCAGGAGGTTCTCCACAGTCTCCTTGGAGTGACTCCTTCTTCTGCCACTCCAGAATTTTATGATATCAATGATATCTCATATTCTCATATAGATGATATAGAATAGGAAATTTGAATATCTGTTATTGAATGTAAACTCTCCTTCCATTCTACTCAAGCATTCTCCAGTTATTCTTCTATTTTAAATTATGTGCAAATTTTGTCAATGATTGCTTTAGAAAATGAAGATGAATTCACTTTCGCTTTCTCTAATGCTACTTTTGGTGTGCATAAAAGTAATAATTTGGATTTTTTGGAAGAAATATCATATTTTAGGACTGGTCCATTCACTCTAATTGATCTAGAGCTTCCAACAAATTCCTACATGATTGCTTGCACCAATACTCAGAGTTTTGTTTAAGAAGGAGAAAATTGTGCATCTACCATCTTAGTGGAGCAATTGGAACCTTTGTTCCACACCCTTGGATCTTATATGACCTTATTAGGATCTGATATGACCTTATTTGGTTCGAATTTTAAGTTTGAAGAGCCTCCATCAATTTTGGTGTGAAAAATAAAGTACCTCAAGTCTCTTTCAAAATTGTTGCTGGGGATTCGATGTTAGTTTTCTCTCATGAGTTTTCTGATATTAGATTTTGTGAATCACTAGATATTTTAGAATCTATATCAGATTATGGATATCAATAATTATCTCTCCATGGTCCCAGGACTTCTCTACCTTTATACTTGATCACATGCTCATCTACTCATAGTACTAGTAAAGATGGAGACATCATGCATTCACATGGACACTTGCTCCTAACACTTGGAGCTGATTTTACCTCATATGGTTCAATGTTCAAGGATGAAACATATAATTTTCTTGGGTTTACCTCACATGGTTCTAATTCTCAATCATTTTTTCTCTACCATCAATTGATCTCAGTTGCTCTACATGGGTCTAGTTTTCATCTTGAAGTTGTCAATGTTCCTGATTATGTTGAGCACATTCTTCTTCTTACAATTAGAAAAATTCCTCCATACATAATCATTTAGTTTGGATAGTTTCACATGAATAGTCCCAGGATGATGATGCACAAAAGAACCAATATTCTACATTACTGCTCCACAGAGTTGCAGATTGCAACAAAATTTACTGATTCCTACTTATTTTGAGGGGGAGTTTTTCCCATGAGGTTTTCCGTATTTTCCTTATTTTATCAAGCAATTTGTTTTTCATTTAGATTGTATGACTTACTTTTGGCCTAGTTTCCAGGTCCGAAGTTGTCCACAATTAGTATTAAAGGATCTTGTTAGGATTAATAATCCTCCTTTGTCCAATATAGTCTATTTATTAGTATTTCCTAACTTAGGAGTTCATTTATCACCTTACTAGAGTTTTGGTGCCATTGGTACAATTCGCGTCACCAGTGCCATTGGTGCCACTAGTGCCATTGGTGCCATTGGTTCCGTTGGTGCAACTGGTGCCAATCGTTCCATTAGAGGATGCCACTCTAAGTGCCACCATCAACATCCATCATTTATTTGTGGTTGGTAAGAAGTTATGTTGAGTCAACCTCCAGTTACAATCAGTTAGATCACTTCCAGTTATCCTAGAGCCATTTATGCATGCATGAATGGAGAGTGGTGCCTCTTCCCACCTACCTCATTATTTAACTAATTGTAGAATGATTTAGACATGTGGAGTTAGACTAGTGAGCCTCCATCAGTGATTTAGACACATAGAGTTAGCTATTCAAACAACTTGAGTTGGTATATTCGAATCATGTCCATGGCATTCAAATTCTATTTATTGTATAATCATTGTATTATTGATTAATGAACATATAATAATGTTGTAATTAATAGATCAAATATTATCAAATTATCTCAAAATTGTCTTATTCAGTGTATATTTTCTTTGATATTCCACTGCATAATTCTACTTCTAAATTTCTCTCATTTTCCTGTAGATCAATGGTTCACAAATTTAATATAAAGTTCTTGCATTGTAAGAAAGGAAACCATACATACAAAGGTTGTGTTGAAACAACTCAATTGAAAGGGGTTCATTGTCGACACCCTTCGATGCAATCTCCCTAGACACCATCTTGTATAGTTTTTACCCCATCCAACAACACCTGTGAAGCAGATGCAGTCTCACCCTAGATGCTTGAGGGAGGGCTGTAGGAACCACATTTCTACATAAGGATGAGGACTTGCACACTGCATTTCAGTATCTAGTAGCTCTATTCATAGATCCATGAGTTTCTAACTTGCTATTCATCATATCTACTTATCATTATTCACAGAGATTTCATATTAACTTAATGAAGACATTGACATACATAAACCCAATAAACACATCAATACTTCGCATCATTTAGAAATGGAAAATATCGTAGATCACATTATTACAGAAACACAAAAAAATACAACAGTTCAAACATCAACATTCTTCTTATATTAGCTTCAAAATTTCATAAAACATCCCTTGGTCGAAACTCTCATACCAAAACACATTCATTTGCAGGTCACATACAAGCAAGATACTCCGAATTTATCTCATAGAAATGATGATCTATTGTTATTCATCGAATTTAAGTTACCTCCTATTGATTCTACTCCTAATTATATTTATAGGATTGTGCCTTTATAAAATGGTCCACATAATCTAACTCTTTAACTTCTTTGGACCAAAACTTCTAACTACTTGCGACCAAATCGACCACACTAGTAGGTAACTTCCTCCCGCACGGTCAACTTTTCCACTTGTCGATATTTTATTTGTTGCACCTTGTGTAAATGATCCCCTTACCAACAAGTTGTATGAAGAAAACCATAGATCAGATGTCAATACTCCTTGAACAACATAATATTTCTCTCCCAAAAGGATCAAGGAAGGATGATTCTAGAGACAAGAAAAACGATCATAAGAGATTTCATGCACTGAAGGATGGGTTTTCAAAATCTCAAGCCTTCCTAAATTATTTAGGATCCTCCAAAGAGTCATTATCTTCATTAAACCTTATTGATGGTCCAATTATTCAGATGGGAGATGATACTCGAATCTAATCTGAAGGAAAGGGTACAATAAAATTAGAGGATGGAATGTTAAAAAATGTCTTGCATGTTCCCTCTTTAGAAGCAAATTTATTGTATTTATATCATATGAATCATACACTGACCAAATTTGTTGTTGTGTTTAATCCTGACTCTGTGGAGATCTCAGACATATCTCCTTGGAATATGATAGAGAATGGTATTACAAACCATGCCTCCAAGGCATGCGATTTCTCACATTTTTTTTGATACTCATATCGAGTGCAATCTCTGCATCCATTTAAAATGGAAGGTAAATTCATTCTACCTAAACCATTTGCATATGAAGATATTTCTTGTGATGATTCATAATTCGAATTTGAGGACCAAGTTGAATTAGTTTTTGGAATTGAAGATGAATTTCAATTAGATCCAGATCCATATCTAGTCCAAGCTCCAGATCCTAGGCCTATATGGGCTCAAAACATAATTCAGGCTACTAGAAACATGGCTGGATATTCATGTGACAAAAGGAGAACCAGATCTCAATTTCAATATGAGAGCCTTATGCTATGTCATACAAATTCACTTCCCCTAGAGAGGTGCTACAAAATCCCATAGAGATGATACATGATGGTGAGGTCTGATCAATAGTTCTGCAAAGTGGATTTCCATGATCCACCAAGACAGGAAACCATGGATAAGGAATATGAGTCACTAAAGAACAATGAGACATTGGATCATGTCTCACTTCCTTCAGAAAGAAGAGATTAGAGTAACTTTCTACATGGTAAATTGGAAGAAGAAATCTACATAGAAAAGCATAAGGGGTACACACATGATTATCTCTTGACATGCACGCTGAGGAATCTATTGTATGGGCTCAATCGATCCCCCAAGGCATGGAATCCCAATTTGAACTCTTCCAAAATGTCATAGAGGTTTGAAAGATGAAATTTTTGTTCCAAAATAAACAACATTTATTCTCATATATGGAATTAGATTGGAAGAAAGCGGAGAGGTTCACATGCACGCAACACTATACAAGGGAACTAGTGCACACAAGGACCATTACAATGGATAAATGCTCTATAATGGTGCATATTGCATAAATTTTCACAAAACATTTTTTACTCAGGAGAAATTTGTCTCTTCGTGTGAAATCTTGATCGAGATCCCTAGAGTTCATTTTTCAGGGGTGGTTTTCCCTATGAGGTTTCCCCCATTTCTTCAGTTTATTGAGCATTTACTTTTTTCATTAGATTGTATGGGTGACCTTTGGTCTTAGTCGCTAGGGCCTAGGTTGTTGAATTTTGAATTAAGGAGGGGTGTTAGGATTAATTATAATCCTCCCTTGACTAGCATAGTCTAAATGTTATTTCCTATATTAGGATTAGTTTTCCACTTGACTAGTGCCATGAGGAAATCATTTGGGGTATCATCTAAGTATATCCTTATGTAAAAGAGGTATCCTTTTATCCAACGGTACCTAGCACTCTATTGTACAATCCTTCTTTTTTCCCTTTTTTATAAATTTAATGGAAGCTTCCCTACAACAATATAATTAGGAATGTATGCATACCATGATGAGTGAACTGAAACTAAAAATAGATGTTCATCAAGAAATAAATCCTCAATAGGTGAATTATCATCATTATTTGCTAGTCAAGAAACAAAATCATCTATAACATTTTCTTTTCCTGGTCTATAAATAATAGTGATGTCAAATTATTGTAGTAACAACAACGACCTAGTCACCTGATAATTAGGAACATGTTTATTCATTAAATATATAATAGTTGAGTGATCGGTATGCGTAAAGGTAGGGTACCCGGTAATATAGTGCCTAAATTTGTTGATGGCGTAAATTAAAACAATGAATTCTTTATTTGTTATTGTGTAGTTGAGTTCAAAAGGAGCTATATTCTTACTGATATAGTAGATAGAATATGGATTGTGATCTTCATGTTTTCCCAGCACAACCCCATAGAAGTATCTGAGGAATCGGAAAAAAATGTGTAAATGGAAGGCTTAATTAGGCCCACACAGGATAGGTGTTGTAGATAATATTTTCTTTAATTATGAAAATGTTTTCTGACCTGCATCTTTCCAATCAAATTCAACATATTTAATTAGTAAGGTAAATAGAGGAGATGCTATGTTAGAATTTTTTTCAATAAAACGTCTAAAATAACCAACATGTCCAAGAAAACTACGTACCTACTTCTGCATTCCAGGAATAGGAATGTTCATAATTACCTTTATTTTAGTAGGGTCCACTTATATTCCTGCAACAGATATGGAATTTCCAAGGACTATTCCTTCACTCATCACCATGTGACATTTTTTAGTGTTGAGGGATAAGTGATCCTGTTCACCACAGTTTAATACCTTCTCCATATTTTCCAAATCCTCATCAAAAATACTACCATAAGGGGTAAAATTATCCATTAAAACTCCCATACACTCATTAACCATCTCAGGAAATATTACAATCACAGCTCGTTGAAATATAGCTCGTGTGTTGCATAATACCAAAGGGATCACCCTATATGCAAAGGTCCTCCAAGATCATGTGAAAGTGGTATTGTCTTAGTCTTTAGGGGCAATATGAATATGATTATACCCACTAAATCCATCTAATAAAGAAAATAATTTCTTTCGAGACTAAGTATCTAGAACTTGATCAATAAATGGAAAAGGGAAATGGTACTTTTGTGTATCTTTATTCAGCTCTCGGTAATTCACACAAATGCGTCATTTACCGTTTTTCTTAGGCACAATTACTAAGGAAGAAACCCATTCACTTTCTGAAATGTGATAAATAAATCATGCCTTTAAAAGTTTCTAAATTTACTCTTTCACGATGTCTCTCAAATTTGGGTTCATTTTGAGCTGATGTTGACATATGGTCCTGCAATAAATTTTAATGTAAATGTGGTGAGTACACAAATCAGATGGAATACCTCTCATGTCCATGTATTCCCATGCAAATGATCCCTTATGTTGTTTCAACAATGTAGTCAAACATTCCAACTTGTTAGGTTCTATATTGGGATTAACACTCAAGGTTCTTCTAGGCTCAATCTCTATTGGAACACTCTTCAAATTCTCAATGATGGGAACAATTTCAACATTTCAACTAGAACCTCCTTGATGAGTTCTTCTTGCTCAATTTTACTCATGGAACTATCCAGGATTTGATATGCATGTGAGTTATCTATAATTGGATCACTAATGAAACTATTGATAATGTCATCTTTGTTTCATTTTTAAAAGTAAAGTTCCTCCCTATAGTTAGAAGAGGTTGAGGGATTTCTTCCTCCTCCAGGTCTACCCACACTGGAGTTTTATCATCTAAACTTGGTTTAGTTGGAGGATAATTGGTCAAAAATTTTGTGTCAGTTCCATCATATATTGTCAGAGATCCTGATCTATATATAATGTATGCATCTATAGTGGCCAACCATATCCCAATCGAGATTTGGGTTGAAAAACAAGAAAATTTGTGGGATATTCCCTTGAATCAACAGAGACCACCAAGTCATCAAAAATACCCTAAGGTCTAATCTTGTATCTATCAACCAATTATAATATTGTGGGGGTTGGTATGATATTAGTGAGTCTCAATTTATTTACAGTATTGATAGTCATCACATTTATTTTTGTCCCCAAATCAACTAAAACATTGGGGATTTCAGTAGACTCAATATGCACTGTAACAATGGGATTTCCTGTATTGTCATATTTATCCAAAGGAATCTTTTCCATCATTAATTCAGACAATTTCCCAACCACATGAATTGTAAGAGGATCCTTAGGATTCCTTCCTAGTTTCTTCACACACACATCTCTAACATTTTTAGCATAAATGGGTACATCATGAAGGGCTTACAATAATGGTATCTCACCATAAATATTTTTTAATTCCCCTAGAAGGTTAAAATATGGTTTCTTTGTTGCTTTCTTTAAGGATAATCGCTCAGGGTATGGTGGATTTCTTAAAATTTGTACAAGGGGATTTTTACTGTGTGTCTCAATCAGTGTTTCAGTTGGTGTTTCAACAAGTGTTTCAACATCCTCAGGAATGGGGATTGTTGTACCAATTGGTATTTCCACCTGTTTATTCACTCTTTCTTCAATCATAGGGGATGTAACATCCTTAATGACAATAGGTTCTACCACCCTCCCAGATCATAGATGTAATTCATTACATGCAATATGAGTGATAGAGTAAGATGGCATGTTTAATGTTTCAAATTTCTACATTGCCTTATTGTCGGGGTTAGGATTAGGTTGAGTAGGAAACTGAGGTCATAGTGGTACATTAATTAGTGCACTGTTAGTAGGGAGTTGCAGATCTAGTTGTTGATACTATGGGAGAGGGAATTGATTCCCTATGTAAATATTTCTCCATCTTGAAGGCCAATGAGTCGGCTGGTTTGGATGAGGTGACCATGAAATCCATGGTGTAGGATATTGCATTGTAGGTTGAGTGGATGGGTTCCAGTGAGTATTAGGACAATAATATTGTGGAGGAAATTGATGATTCATATTATTCCAAGAATTAAAAGATGTGGTAGTATTTGGATTCATACCTGGAGCATGAGATTTCCATGGCTTATTATGTGAAATGAAGTAAGTTTGTTCCACGTCCGTACTTGAATCATGAAGGAATGCCTTAAATTTTGGCAGTCCTTGGTATTGTGATCCAAACCACATAGACCACATACCTTGACCTTTTTAAGGGGGCATTCCATTATTGGATGCTTCTGTCTTCATTACACACAAAATATACCCAATTGAAAATAGTCCATGGCATGTCTCTGCTATTATTTTAAAACATCCAATTGTGAGGGAATATAACTCATCATATCAGTCTTAAATGTGTTGAGAAAATTACCTATTTCTTCTCGCGTAGCTCCACCACTGGCTAACTTTTGTGCTATTGTAAGGACATCACGGTCTCTTGTGCTAGTTCTATAATACCCTCTAGAGTATCTTGAACATAGATCCACAATATGATCAAAATATTCCCTTGAGATGTCCACCTTCCCAACAGACTAAGCATATCCAGACAATATTCTCTAATTCCTCGCAACAAGAAGATTTTGAGAACATCCTTTCCGATAGCAACATGACCATATCTTTGTAAATTGTATAGAAGTATTTCTACAAAGTCTTCCAAACTTTCATCCTCCTTTAGAAATTTTTTTAACAATTCTTCCCTCCTATCCTTAGTTCTACAATAATCTTGGTATTCAGAAAGGAATACTCATTTCATTTGGTTCGATGCTGTAATAGTATTACCACCCAAAGTCATAAACCAATGTAGGGAATTTCCCTTTAGAGTAGTAGGAAATAATTTTAAATTTTTTCAGTGGTGGTCTAATCATATATTCGGTAGAGAATGTCAAATTCAAAGAGAAACTCATCCGGATCTCCAGTAGACTTACCATAAAAATTGGACAATACCGAGGGTGAAATGTTCTTCATGGGAGCCACCCTGTTCATCTGTTCAATGGGGAATTCAAGTGTAGCAATTGTTTCTCCATGAAAATCATTACCATTATTCCCTATCTCCTCTTCATGATCATTAGGGTGCCTCCGACATTATCTGTTCTCTTCGTTTTTCATAATTCCATTGTTCTTATGCTCTTCTCTCCTTCTTTCTTCTTCTAATCTCTATCAATAATCCAACCACTCCTCCTTGGTTACTTCCTGCCCATTAATTTAATAAAATTTCTTTGGGTTCCTTGTACGCACAACACTCCCCTTATCTTCTGAATTTCACTTCTCAGAAGTGGGGGTTAAATATTTCGCTCTATTCTCCATGGTTGATAATGATGATTCAATCCTATGAAGAATAATACTTCCCCTTCTTGAAGATATTCATGAAAATAAACTTCCAACAGAGGAATCATCTCTAACGACCATTTCATCAATAAATGTTTCCCTTCCTAGACATGGATTACTACCACGACCTCTTCCATCTGCAAAGTTAGTAATTTTGGGGCTTTGTTATTTTCTTTTAATATTCATGCAAGTTTAAATAATCATACCTTATTTTTGGGGTAGGAACCCATTCATGCTATTGAAGGATGTGCGGCTCTTCACTACGTATTATTGTCCTTGAAACCTCTAAAACCAAGATAGTTAAAGAAAAATAACTAATCAACTACAATATATGTCTACCAATTACCTATCCAGACAACGACACCAAAATGTTGGTCACTGTAATTACCTATTAATTAATAAACATGGTGCTCAACATAAATTGTCAACCAAGGGAAGTCTAGTTATTTTAAAGGTAATCAAGCAAAATATATGCATAAACATTTAGTAACTGATTAATCAACTAGGAGTCACCCAATCTATATAATTACTAAGTATATTCTCTTCTCTCTGCTCAATCCAACTTCAAACACTAATTCAACTTCCAAGAGATTTAGAAAGTTCACAACTCTTATACTATATATGTTGGCAAGGGGGTGGAGATAGGTGAGTTATGCAGCAGCTAGGATGTTGAACATACTCACGAGGCATCGCGCAAGGCAAATATAGCACAATAGGTGGAATATAGTCCACTTTTTATATTTTCATGTTTTTTTTGTACTTATTGACCATTTCTTTGGAATATTGATCCTTAGTGGTTAAATTAGTTAGAAGTTGTTAGGAGTTAGTTAGAAGTGGACCTTGAATGTAAAGGCGCAAGCCTATATATAGAGTTAGAATCGTAAATGTAAACGATATATTTTGATCAGTGAATCCGTGAATCCAAGAACGATCTATCTATCGATTTATCAATCATCTAGGAGTGAGCAAGTAGAGGGCGATTGGATATTGTCTTATCTTGTGGGTTGATCATTCTCTTGCTATGGATAAGTACTGTATGTTTTGGATATATTGCATAGAAGTAATATGACATGATGGATGTTTCTTTGAATTGTTATTTTATTTCATATCTCTTCTCTGTCCTTATGTATTGCGATATCAATGATGGATGTTTTAAGGATCTACTTTATGAATGAGTAACATGATACTGTTGCGATGAAGAAGTAAATGATGTGATATGCTTAGAGTTGTGGCTATAGTGATAGATTTGTGATGAATGATACGATACCTAATGAATTCCTTTGTTAGATCTGATAATTATGCTGATAAATTGTTGATTCCCCAATTCTCCCCCTTAGTGCCGAAAACTTGGTTTCAACAGCTCTCCCTTGAACATCTTGGGTGAGACTTCATCCACTCTACAGGTGTTGCTAAGAAGCATAAAAACTATATATGACGATGCTCAAGGAGACCGTGCTAGTTGGGCATCGACAGAGCCATAACCCCTGTTGATGAGGATTTGTTTGTGGGTTTTGTCCAACAAATGGTTCCGTTGCTAGAACTTGAACCCGGGTCTCTCGGGTGAGAGTCGAGTATCCTAACCAACTATACTTTGTAGGGCCACTTTGTCCTTCACGGTCTTGCATTTCAATTGTAGCAAGACCTTCCCCTGTCCTCTGGCTCTTCTCTACCTAGAACCTTTCTCCTCCCCTTGTACAATCACTCTCTTCCTCGACTGCCCTCGTAGTCTCATTGAAACTTACACACATCTACTCCTTATCTTACCATTCGTCACCCCCCTTCTATCGTGGTGTTCACAGCCTCCGCACACCAGAGTTTTACTACTCAAGGTGCATATTTAGTATGACCTTTTCACAAACAATCATCTTGATTGACAATTGTAGGGACAATAAGAACCTACCTCATGGTCCATAGAAGAATTATTTTTTTGATTCGTTGTAGGAATTGTTGGTATCGACCGCGAACTTAGTGATGTATCCTTCCATAATACTATCCAACCAAACTTCAACAACTCGTGATTCCTTGTTGTGGATTTATTGTAGTTTCTGAATTATCTCGGGGGTCCAAGATGTTGGATCTCTAGTGAACTAAGTTTCCATAATACTACCAGAAACTTGGTTTCGACATCTCTCCCTCGAACATCTCAGGTGAGACTTCATCTACTCTGCAGATGTTGTCAGGAAGGGTAAAACCTATCTGGTCCGATGCTGAGGGGGATTGCATTGGTTGGGAGTCGACAGAGAGAGAAACACTATTGAAAAGGATTTGTTGTTTGGTTTTGATCAACAATATCAATTCTGGAATTGATTGTTCAAGAATGAAATAGCGAAATTGATTTTGCAAAAAGTTAAATCCTTAATTATCATCATCAAAAGGGATCTAATCCATGATTGCAATACCCAACTATAAAGGAAATTAATATTCTCGTTATATAAATCCTTATGTCATCTACCAGTTCAATAGTTTATGGACAAAAATAAATAATAATAAAATGTAGCAACAAAGAACGGTTGAACAACAATAATCAATAACACACTTGCAAAGAGAAACTATGCATTATTCAATTGACTATTTCAGCAAACCATGAAAAAAAATATAATTGAATAATCTCACACTTAATGTTCATACTGTTTTAAAAAATCAAAAGGAAATATAATTGCAATTCCACACAAAACATAATAAAGGAAATAAGCAACTAATTAACTCGACACCTTTGAGAGAAGGTGGGCCCTTTTCTTCTAATAGAGATGCCGCTAAGCACTACCAGAAATCAGTACACAACATATTAAGAAAATACCGCCACCTTCATTAATAGGATGAAATTTAATTACAAAATCATCCCCCCATTGTTACAAGTTCTTTTGAAAATAAGCCTAACCTCTTCTGGACCATTCCACCTTCCTATAAATACTAGACAAAACAATTCAAGTCCTCTTAATTCGGACAGCCATGAAGATCGAAGATCTTCACACCGTCAAATCAATACTTCATAAATATGAACAATTGCATTCATAATTACATTGAGATAGACTATGTTTCATGAACATCAATGCCTCAACTACTAGAAAGGATCAAGTACCAAGTGAGTTTCAGCTGGCCGCATAGATGGATTAATCGAGTTGCTTCTACAATGGTATGGACCAGAGCCCTGAAAAGTGGAACTACTTTCCATGTGCTTCTTTATCCAGGTGTATCAGCAAGATAATACACCCGAATTCCCTGTGATCTCAATTAATTTTATCAATCTGTCACAAATCAACTTAATTAGGAAGCAAATTCATAAACATATGCAAACTTTAAGCATTAATATAAAAAAGTAATAACATATCATGATTTTCTTTAGGAAAAATAGCGACTTGGTTACAATAATAAGGAAGAACATGGAAAAATGATCACAAAAGAAGTGACAAAGAAGGGGCAATTTTGGCACCCACGATGTAACGCCGTGGTTTTGATCCCATGGTATTGAAATTGTACATGATGTATATATTGTACGAAAATCATGGCAAGGAACTCAATGCCAAGGCCCTGTTATCAATTTGGTGTTTTGTGTATAGGTGATCAAGGTTGATACCTATGGTTCATGTGTTGTTCATGCACAACATATTTTGAATTACCATGTACATATACAATTTAATAAAAAACCATAGCTCGCTATGCACTACAACGTGAGAGATGGGGGCATGATTTCATAACGAATAGGGAGGGGAGTTAGTCAAAATCCTGAGACATAGGGTGAGAGCAAGTGTAAGTGGGGGAACCCATAAACACTTAGCTACCATTTTGTGCTCTATCCCCAATCATTAAATCCTTCCAGAAGGTGGTTGAGGCAATTAATTCCTTCGGAATAACAAGGCACAGCAGTCGGTTTTGTCACTGATCCTTCCTACAACATGCAGTCTAGGAAGCAACGTTCTTTATTCTGCAGCAAGTAAGCATGTGGATGCGTGACATTTCAGTATTTTCCCTCAGTCACGAGAAGGTTTAATGGTGGTTCTGGAGTGTGATTGCTCATTATCATTATGCATTATGGATGCTTCTTCCCTATCCGACAGACACGATTGTTCTAGTAGAGCATTCAGGTTGTTCATCGTTCACTATCCTGAGTTGGAAAGTGGTTTCCCAATGTGGTTCAGCATTCCACGGAGTTTCTGCAAGTATTTTCCTTTTCCAAGACCCTAGTTGATGGTTTACAGTGTTATTATGAACTGCAGAGTGGTATGAAACCATGTTTCTCTATGTTATAGAGTGGAGCATGTGTTTCTGTGTCTCCTTGTGGTTTTCTATGATGTGTAATTTGGTTTGGGTCTAAATTGTATGAAATACTTAGGAGTGGAAGAGACTTCAAATGGGATTGATAAACCTAGTGCAGGGTGGAATTTCATGAAAAGATAAGGTTGGCTGGTGAATATTCTCTACACACACTGAGGAGCATTGGAAGGGAAGGTATAGCCCAAGGGACTATGTAGTAGAGAAGAGGATACTTCCTTGTGTTGGGGCGTAGGTGATGTGGATGCCAGGCTAGATAGATATTCTGGAGGTGTCCATAGCTCTTGAATATGCCACTACATTATCCATTCTTCCTTTCCACTACCTTAGCATCCTGTGGAACCCAAACATAGATTGGCTTGGATGACAACCTGTGAAACCAAATTGTATATTGGATTGGCTAGAAATCCTGTGAAATCCATTCATAAATTGGCTTGGTTGTGTCTTGTTATGCATTTGGCCACATGTGACCTTTTTTAGAGAGCTTGATAAACCCAACTCTTAGTCATATTGGATGAATAGCCTATGAAACCCAGTAGTGAGATGGCTTGGCTAAGTACCCTGTGAAACCCATCTGTTGGCTTGGTTGGTCCTTAATGTGTATGTTGGCTTGACTGTGTATATTATGTGAAAACCAAACTATTTCTAGTTAGGATAAATAGCCTATGAAACCCAATAGTGTATTGGGTTTTTTTTTTGCATCTTGATAAAATCAACTGTGTTGGCTTGGTTGGATAGTCTGATAAACTCAACTAAAGGTTGGCTTAACTATGTGTGATATGATCTAGTTGTGTGTGAGTCTATTGGCCCCTAGTTCCTTATGGAATTCATTCCCAACTCGGAGGTGGGAGTTGTGTTGAGATATTAATGAACACAGCTGGCCTATGGTTGGGTGGAAAGTTGCAGTGACATAGCTAGTTGCGGGACAACGCCATATTCAAGATAAGTATTCTATGTTATGCTTATTTATGCAATGTATTTTCTTATGAATGAATTGAATATGATGAATGTAGTAGGGATTTCTCCCTTGCTATAGAGCAGGAATGGCTACCTACCATCTATAGGACGGAAGGATAGGGTTCCTGATGGTGGTGCAAGAGAAATAGACAAAAAATAAAATGGAACCCCTCTACACACAAGGTTATGGGCTAAGCTCCACAACCCTGCATCAAACTGTTAGAAACTAAGAAATGGTTGCAAGAAATAAGTGGAGAACTTGCATCAAACTATAAGCAAATAAACCTACAAGAAAAATATGTTAAACAACTACAATAAACATGACAGAAAACAGAAAATGATATCTTCTGTGGGTATAAATGGGCCACCATGCCCTAGCTTGGGGAGCACCTCTCTTAGGAATGGGGAGCTATGGCTCAATGGAGGAATGGATGAGAGGGAGGGTGAATGGCTTGAGAGGAAAATGGTCTCAAGGAACTCACATGGGTAGCATAATGATAGGGAGTGAAGGAGTGTTTTGAGAGTGACCCCCACCCCTGTATTTATACTTTGCCTCAAGAGTTTTAGGGTTTTAAGCCCCTGTTTGGGGCTTTAGCCCCTTTTTTGGGATTTTAGCCCCTTTCACTCAATCTTTAGCTCTTTTGGGGGTTTTAATCTCCTTTGAGGGGTTTTATCCCCTTTTTGGAAGCTTTAGCCCACATGAGAGCTATTTTGGCTCTTTTAAGCAGTTTTTAAGCCCTTTTTCATATTTTTAAGCCTTCTTGAGGGTGTGGGGGTCAAACGGAGTCAAATGAGGGTCGTGCATGGATTTCCTTGGGTGGTGTAGGTCATGTGTAGCTTAGTGAGAGATTTTTTGGGTTAACAGATTGCCTCCTGATGTGTGAGGGCAGGAGCTCATCGTATGGCAGACGAAAATCATAGAATTTTCTTGGGGAGAGGTGGTGCTTCCTGGATTGGGGCATGGTGGATTTTGGTTTTTGTATTAATATGGTTCCAATCAATGGGTGAGATACAAATAATGTGTGACATGTATATGGATGAGGCGAGCATCCCCATGCTCGTAACAATGTCAAATGAATAGTGTGATCTAAGCTCTATAATACAAGAGTTGATCATGTACAACTGTTCTTACAATAGTGGTTTCCTCAATGAGAGGCTGAATACAATACTCATATCAAGAACTGCTACATTGGACCCAAGGCATTCTCATGGAATGCTATATCTTCATGACTAACAGCCTTCTGGATTTGGAACAGAACATAGTTGTAGGAACCCACTGGCAAAAAGTCAGAGTCTCTGTAGTACAAATATGCTGCATTAATTGTAACGTCCTCAACCCTCTGACTGGTGAAGATGATGCTACCATGCTATTTACGATCCGAGCGACCAACCCCATGAACATGTGCATTCATAAAAATTGAAATGCTTGAACATAAAACATGTTAATATGCATAATCATTCACATACATAGTGGAAGAAAACATACATTCATTCATTCCACATGTTCATCATAATTTATTAATAGTAAATATAATTGCAGAAGTAAAATAGACAAGATTACTTATCCTATAAAGAACTCATCCCACAACTAGCTACATCGCTGCAACGTTCCACCCAACTATAGGCCAACGTACTCCTTAATCTCTCAGCAACGCTGCCACCCCCGAGCTGGACATGATTCCCCAAGGAATAAGGAACAAGCAGGCTTACACATAGCCAAGGATACACAAAACATAGCCAAGCCAACACAGTTGGTTTTATCAGGCCATCCAGGAGTTGGGAAAGGATAAATGCTAAGTTGGTGAGCTCATTATAGAGCTAGGGACACCTACACCAGAGCTAGCCTGACTTCTAAGACACCCACACACACCCAACACAAGGAATCAATCTCTTCTCTGCTACACAGTCCTTCAGGCCCTGACTTCCCTTCCAGTGCTATTCAAGGGTTGTGGAGAAGAAATCCAACCCTCTAGCTCTATCTGTGTGGTTCCCAAACACACCAGGTTTATCAAGCAAACCAAGCCCTCATCCATACTCCAACACAGTCCGAATCTCAACCATTGCATACACACAGTCAAACAAGTGATTCACAGCTTGGATAGGGAAAACAATTCCTGAGCCGTTCTTGGCCCTATCGTGGCCAAAATGACTCCAAAAAAACCTACAGCAGCTTGAAAACTTAATGGTAGACACAACCAACCAACATGGGAAAACAAGAGCCCATTCTTAACAATGAAGCCACCGAGGAAAATTACACAGTCCAAAGGTGGAAGAGGAAAGCTAGGTTCTCAGCTTGGCAGGGGAAAAACATATACATAGGCCACAAATCGGTAAGGAAAACATACACATAGTAGAAAAACATGACTAGCCCTTCACAAGGAAATCGTGGGTGACAGAACATAGCTCCCAGCTCGCTGCATGAGTAAAAACCAGGAAGAATCATGTGCATGAGAATGACCAAGACAATGGAGTATGGTGGTTGTCTCCCTACGTGAGGAAAATGATAATGAATCCCAATCAGCACATGAGGATGAGAAAGAATGGAGTGAATCTCATTGTGGTTTTCCTACCTACGTGAAGATGGAAAGTCTACTGGTGGAGTGGGCATGTAGGCACAGACTGATAGTCCTGCCACCCACCACTTCCCTACAATAACTTCCCTCAACTAACATCAGCAGTTTTAAATGGGTGGTTGACACATGGCCTTTTTTCCCATTGGTTCAAGGTTTAACAATTTCCCCCCTTATCCTTAGTAAAATCATGTCCTTTTCAATATGGTTGCAGTGACATAGATGGTTGGGGTTCATTTAATTAAAAAAAATGCATATTTATATGATGCCAAAATTAATATGGGCCGTATCTCGTGATATACCATCGGCAACGATTCCAATCGCCTAAACATAACACAACCAAATCGATGGTGGGGCCTTTTCCTTTAGCTCCACACCACGATTCATTACAATATATACATCACATACATTTAATGCAAACAAGGTCAAAATGGGGGTGTTACATCAATCATAAATCTATATAGAAGCACTGTTGGGGCTTTTGAACATTGTCTCCAACGCAACCCAGAAATCACAAGGACATGAACCTATTGGGGTCCCTCAAATAGACTCATCAATGTGATAGAGTCAGGTGACATCCAGGATCTTCAACCAAATATTGCACGGACCAATTTCCTGTACGAATCTCAACGGTGCAATGATGTAGCTGAAGTCGAGCACGTGAGAAACAACCATCCCGAGAGGCACTAAGGACTCCTCTCAAGTGGTCTAAGGAACTCATAAATGAGGTTAATGAAACTAGGATACAGGGACCTTTGGGTCTATCCTATGGAATACATGTGTTGTCATCGACAGAGGGAGACCTACCCCTGGTCAGAGGGTGGACTAGGAAGCAAATGAAACTGACTCATGCGAAAGGGATCATAGCTGTATTACTAGGAATGTAACTACAGATGGGAAATACTTGGGGGAGGTAGAAATTTTTGATATTGATGGGATCCAAGGAAGAGACATTACAGACTACTTTGAACAAAGGCAACCCAAAGTGGGAATTCTTCCAAACTTTTATTTGTGGGGTGATGTCTACAGATGCTTTTGTGGTACAATCTCGTGGATTCTTGGCAAGCCCTGAGAAAGTAAATGCTTGATGGTGCTTTCAATTTTAGAGAGTCTGAAAGCATGAAGAAGACTCCAGCGGGGGCTCTTTCTCATTGGTAGTCTCCTATGCCTAAAAAAGGATAAAATTATACACAGGAGAGCTCCTCCATCCTTTAGGGGATGCGAGACTTATTTACCATTGGTAATCCAGTCAGGCTGGGAAAGGTTAAACCTATATTGATTGGACGATCATTCAGATAATTTTATGAGCATGAACGAAACCAAGTTTGCTCGGTGATCTTTTCTTGATGAGAAGGCTAGAAAGAAGCTTAACGACAACCCATGGTGATATTTTTCGTAAAGTTCAACCCCTCTGCCCAAGAAAGCATAAAAGTATGCAGAGGGGAACGGTCTTGGATTGAATGTGCCAAGGTGATCCTTTTCATTTGATGGTATACATAGTTCGCAAAAGGAGATAAACAAGATGAAGTAGATGCCCTTTCCTATACTTTAACAATTGAGAAAGGAAGCAACTGAACTCGGTAATATTTTCATTCTTTTAAGAGTCAGAAAAGAGCTTAAAAGAAACTTTAGTATGGTCGACTGATCGTGGTGGCACAGGTGGTGCCCCTATGTTAGGATGACAGATAGTGGTCCAAAGGTCGTCTATGTAGTATGGATGGAGCAGGTGGCTCTTAGACATACCAATACCTGCATGGGATAGATCGTGGTAGAGGCACACGAACCAAGGTGGATCTTGAATAGAGGTCAGGAGAACTATGTGTGAGTTTTGGTGGACGTACTTGACAACATGTGGTGTGAGTGCAAGTCCAGAGGCAGTTATATGCCAAATGCATGTAAAGGAAATGATCCGTCCTTTGGACGATGGTCCGAAAACCTGCGTAAGGTGCGGTGTGCAGATTAGAGAGCTATATGTTGAAATAAAAATGATGGTCCTTTCGGGCGGTGGCCCGGGAACCCACATGAGTGGCAGTAGGCAATTGTAATGCAAGTACAGGTCCGAAGACACTTACATCATGATGATGTGGGTTGTAAATAAAGGTAACTTCTAGGAAGTGGTCCTGAAAATTACATATTCAACATGAGACGATGGTCTCATAACAAGATAGAGGGTGGAAATTTCAGCCCGAAGGTGTGAGAGGTGTCTCGAGCAGGATTTGGGTGACTTTGGACTGGAAGCTAATGGTGCTACCCTTGACTTGTGGTGAAAAAATGTTGAAAAACAAAAAATGAAAAGGAATGCGTTATAAGCAACTCATAGTGGTTGTATCAAGCATAAACTCTCTTGAGGTGGAGCCTGTTGCAAGGCTTCTTCATGAGGCGACCGTCTAAGTCAGCAAAGAGGTAAGCCCCCTTGTCAAGACGAAGGTTGTTGGCAAGGAGGGGTGATGGAATATGGTCTTTTATGGAAAGAACCGATTCAACACTATGGTTTAAAGGGAGTGGAGTAAACCACGGGCGGTCTTACAGATCTCTTCATCATCACATAAGTGGTACTGGGGTATATTAGGTGGATCTTCCATGGCAGATGAGACGAAAGAGAGACTAGTGCTAGATATCATGGAAATGGTATTGGTTGTGGCTTTGGTGTCCTTTCCCCGAGTATCTATTGGAGGATGAGGGGCAGGCTTGGAGATGAGAGGAGTCTTTGATGGACCTGGAGGTAGGTGCAACATATTCTCAATTGGCTAAACATGAGTCAACACATCTTGGGGCCTCAAAGGTAGTGTAGGTGGTTCAAGGTACCACACAGGATCTCCCAGTGTGAAATCTTATGGATTGATAGTTGCTAAGGTAGACTTACTTATGATCCCAGATGGTAGGAAAAGGAAAAGGAAAAGGAAAAGGATCGTGTTGAGTGGGAATGAATCCCACTATTTCCCTGGTAACTGAGGTTGAGGTTGTGACTAAAGTTGCAGCTATAGCTGGGGTTGCAACTTCGGGTGGAGCTATGGCTATGGATGGAGCTACAGTTGTGGATGGAGTTGCGACTATGGTTTTTGTTGTGGCTATAGATGGTGCTGTGGATGTGGATGGGGATACGGCTAAGGATGGAGCTGTAATTGCGGTTGGTGTTGTGGCTACGGATGGAGCTTCAAATGTGGTTGGTGTTGCGGCTGCAATTGGATTTTAGGTGTAGCAGTTCTAGATGAGAGCATGCACAAATCTGTAGTATCACTTGGTGTCACTGGAGGTGACACAAAGGAGAAGAAAGTCGTCATGGTAGTATCAACAAACAACCCAGGGCCCACATTCAACAATGGGGAGTCTAGTATATTGTCGACCATGGTGTTGACTCCAGCAATAACATTGGTGAATGTGGTTAGTCCTTGTGGATCAATGGTGTTGATCATAGAGATAATGTTGGAGGGTGTCGTTAGCCCTTAAGGATCATGATAAGTCAGTTGGTCAACCATCACAATTTTCCCTTCGTGGGGGAACATCATGAGATGGAAAAAAGTTGATGCTACGGCTCTCATGGCATACATTTATGTCCCATGCCCCAATTTGCAAAAACAATTTAATGTTATTTGAGGAACATTCTGTTGTATTTTATGCTAAGTTTGTAATTGATGACCCAGTGGGGTCAAGAATAATTAATGTAATTTAGAATATTTTATTTATAAATAAATAAATGATGAGACAACAGCTTAGGGAAGCTATTAAAAGAGTGTTTAATGGTCAATTGGTGGAGGAGACTGGGTGGAGAGTACACTGACAAGTGGCGGCATCCTCAAACTACTTCCAACTGTTGTAGGTGGTAACTTCCCTATATTTGTGGTCATGGATCCCCAAGAAACTAGAATTAGAGCAGGTGGCTCATTAAATGAAAACTGACCCAGAAGACCTAGGCATCTCTTTAAAATTTCTAATTGAAGACAGCAGAGACTACTCATTCTAGAGGTGATCATTCAGGGTGAATGAATTTACTCAAGAGAAATTCAATGGAGGGGATTACTGAAGTGAGTTTGAGGGTTTAACTGCTGAGATTGAACTATTGCAGCTATTAGGCTGAAGCTCTTACTATTGTGAGCATATTTTAATTACTGAGGTAATTGGACCAGTTAGGTGACAAACGGTCTTAAGGTTATAGTCTCCACCCAGTACTCTTCCAAGAATATTAGGAACAAGCTCGGGGGTCTTGACGAAGCGTTTTCTAAGCATTCTCCAAGAGATTGGTTGGGAGGATTAGCCTCCATAAGCTGTTGTCATCTTATCATTGACACGTTCTAGTTGTCTTGATGTTATCTTTCTTTACCATTCTCAGTAAAATGTTTACTAGTTTTTAAATACATGCATGTTAGTATTTAATCAGGGTTTGTGAAGAAAGAAGTCATTGTGTAATGTTAGACTTGGTAAATTGCAGTTTATGTTAAAAATTGTATCGAATATGCAAAATGAGAAACAAATAGAATTAGAATTTCCATACTATATTTTTCCACGCCTGACTCAGGCAGTACTCTAGTACAGATGGGTGTTTAGGTGAATAAGATGATTTTTTCACTTGAATGAAAATTGTAACTACATTTTACTTTAGTCTATTTATGACTTCTACTGTAAAGAAGTAGTAAATATTATTTGCGTCTATTTACTTCAGATATAAACTAAAAGATAGGTATGTAAAAGAATAGTAATAATATTATTTACAAAACTAATTATAGTATTAGTATTCTTTATATAACATAGAAATTACACTTTAATAATTAAACATAAGTATAATAGATAGGCTAACATCTAAGAACCAGGTAAAA
Organism: Pseudotsuga menziesii; assembly: GCA_001517045.1. NCBI lineage: Eukaryota > Viridiplantae > Streptophyta > Pinopsida > Pinales > Pinaceae > Pseudotsuga > Pseudotsuga menziesii. The sequence goes on from LPNX010225311.1 coordinate 134,373, forward strand.
GGAATTTGTAAAACATTTTTATAACATTGAGTTCCAGACACTATGTGTCTCTATATAAGACATAAGGATTCTACTTTAACTTATTTAGAACCACAGATGTTATTGAAAGATAAATATATTATAATTACAAGTATGCAGTAATAAACCCTAATCATATTTAGCTGAGATTTAAAACAAGCTGTAAAAATCATTCAAGAAAACATTAAATAAACAGAGCCAAGAATTACTAAGTATAATAATGTTATTTTCGATCTGTAGGGTTTATTATTTAATTAACCCTTTGAGTAAAAAACAGAGTAAAATATTACTCTTAAACACAGTAATTTTTCCCATAACTGTGCTTTGAAAATCTTTATAAATACACGGTAATAATTTAAAATTATTAAATGAATAACTTATTCTAAACAAAATTTAATAATCAAATATTACATAACAATTTCCAAACATAGAATCAAATATTAAGGAATGGCTTACAGCCTTTAAAATTAAAGGGTCGAGGGTCACTCCTATTAACAAAACCAAACTATGCAAAAATATATATAGTTATATCAAGCAGTAACCAAAATTTACTGACAGGAGAAAAACCTTGTTTTCATTTACAACCATGATTGCTTCACAGTATTTCTCAACTAATTAAAATCTACTATAAAAACTAAAATAAACTAGACAGGGGTTGACAAGCCTCTTTGAGTTCAGAAATTGGCTCTTTTGTTTTAAAATGAAAGCATTTACATTGTTCAGGCCGTAAGGCTAAAAACATCATTTTAAAAACCATTTTTACATCATGGCTTCCAGAGCCTTCTTCACCCTGCACGAAATACCCTTTAAGGGTTTCTAAAAACCTTACCAATAGCAAACAAGTTGGAAACTTAAGCTAACAGAGAATCGATGCCGTGCCATTACAACCACAAGAACCAACTTCCAACAACCGTAATGTCACGCAAGAAGAAACCCTCGATGGAACTGGGGCTTACTAGTTGGATGCTCATGTAAAGAATGAAGAGTGAGCTTGTTTTCACCTATAGCATTGGAGCTAGAAGAAAAAACCTACAAATTCCAAACCAATTCAATTTTAATACTTGTTTGCATAAATATTGTAAAACCCTTGTAAGAAAAACAACTGAAAAAACTGAATTTTAGAGTAAGAGTTTACCTGTTGAAGCATGGAGTTGAAACTGAGAGGAAATGGCCACACCAGGTCACATTTGGCACTATGTCGAAAGGAAGAAACTGGGAAGTCACCTCTGCAAAGAAAGCACCAGGAATTCGACTCAACCAAATGAAGGCAACAACTTTTGAATCTTCAGTTGTAGGTTAAGGCAAGCACAGTGTTCAAGCCACAAAGAAAAACCATTACACACCCTCGTTGTAACATTTCAACTCACATAAGAACCAAAAAACCATTAACAACTTCTCCCAGCAGTCACAGCATAGTATTTGCAGACTAAATGCCAAATGTATGAAGGTGGTTACATGCCTCTCATGGCCGTGAGCTCTCAGCTCGGCCTAACAAAGGAGAAAATCACGTGGTCTATAATGCAACTGAATAGGGTTTCGAGGTTTTAAGTCAACCCTTGAGTGGATTTAAACAATCCATGTGCCCTTCCAATTATTTCTCCAAGCATGGGTTGAACCCTATAGTCAGCGCTGCATCCAATAATTTACAACGATCATTTAAAACTATGTAATAAATGATTGCTATCATTTGATTTCATCATAAGTGTTGTGATTTGTTGTATTTCTACCTTAGGTTATAATTTAGACACTATTGTTATCCTAGAAGGTTTTCATGCTTTCAAACAAGTCAATTAGGTGGTGTATTATTTTGAAATAATAAAGAGTTATAAGATGGTTATAATATAGCTTATAATTATAGTAAAAAGGAAAATCCATAAACTTCTAAAAACATAACCTTTATACTGTTTTGATGAAGGAGTGATCAAGAAACTAAAGACTAACAATGTTATGGAATTCCGATAATTTCCTAATAACTCAGTGTTAAAATTATAATTGAAAAACATAGGTATCTTGTTCATGCATTAAAAGAAGGAAATCTTTTGAGTATTGAAGTAAGAATAGATTTAAGATCATTAAATAGTTTGAAGTGAACTTAAGCTCAAAACCATGAGCTCTATTCTCTCTATGGGAATCTATAATTAACCAGTACTGTAAACACAAGAAAACAAAACCACGTTCTTAGATTTTTAGAGAATAATCTTCTTACGATTGAAGGAACTTTGGTAAGAACCTGCTCTTTCCTTTTAATCCCTTGTTTATGTTTTTGATAAGAATTCATTATAGTGTTTGTTATAAATGCAACTATGGATTTATAACAACAAAAAAGAATTGACATTACCTTCTTTAGGAAAATCAGCATATTTAAACCTTTTCTAAACTAGCATCTTAATCATGCTAGGGAAGTAGTTCTCGACATAATTTTAAATAACACCTATTGGATCTTACGCTTACCTGCTAAACTTGTAAGTAACCAGCAGTCCAATTGAGTTAGCAGAATGCTAAGTAAGCCCTGATATCATACAAGAATTCTTACCTACTTGACAAAAGTTAATCATCAATATATCTAGCAGTAAAAGAAATGTGAATCATTTTCTAACTCTAATATAACTAAAGCTATTAAATCATTGGTAGTACTAACATAGGTGTTTAATATTACATCCTTTAGTTTACAAGTCCATTAAAGAAGCAATCCCATATTCTTTTATAAACTATTCATTTTTCGCTAACCATTAGCAGTTACTTAGCTGCGACTTTATACATTTTATGTCACTTTAAAAAAAATTAAATTTTACGAATTTTTGGGTTATGACAATATAACTTCTTTCGAGGAGAAGGTTATGGTATGACTAAGCATTGACAACCTCTATGTCAATCAGTACTATTTTCTCGGCCAATGTGATGGGAACATGAGGGAGGATTCCTTGGGCTTTAGTGGGATGGCCATCATAATCCCACAGAGTAGTAGAGGATGGTTTTAGAATTGGGGATCCAAGCTTATGCCAGACTAGGGTAGACATAATGCACATGGATGCCCCCTCATCCACTATGCTCCGGTGTACGACCAAATTCTAGATAGACACCAAGATTTGGAAGGCAATGGATGATGGCATCAGTGGTTCTCCATTCCTCGTGTTGAATGTGATCCAATTGGAGTCAGAGGGGTTGACAGCACCAAGGGAAACTAGTAAGTATTTTCATTGCATTGGGCAAGTTTTGAGTACCTCAAGAGTAGACATGGCCATAGGTGTTTGGGCCAAATCATCCACAATGTTGTAGCTTACAGCAGCTCTAACCATGATGTTGTTGGCGACCCGTCGTATGGGGGGGCATGAAGGGAAAGGGGATAGCTAAAGAGATGCATTGGTTGTTTTAGACATAGATGTCATTTATGTGTCAACGGGTTTGGTGTTGGTTCCATACTGATTTCTTCTAGTCTGTAAATTGACCTCTTCAATTGTCGTGGCTAGCAAGTGTTAAACACCTATTTCTGCTTTCGAAGGTGCTCCCAGGGCGTTGGGATTGGGCTGGGGAGTGGGTGCAATTGTTACTAGTCCTTGGATTGGTAATGGATTTTGGAGTTGTTTAGGCCTATAAATTCACAAGCAACAACAACAAGGGATTCTCCCCAGTCAACGTTCCCAACTAGCCCATGAATTTTTGGTGTAGGGAATTCGTCCGGTTTGCGGTCCGGCTACCGTAGGTCAAGTAACAAAAATAAAGGGTTTTACTGGTTGCAGCCCAGTACACCGTGTATATTTTTGTGTTTTAGTTTTAAGTATGAGATGCAAATGCCTAGCTAAAATGCATATTGATTGAGATTGCAAGGAGTGGTCATAATGTGATGCGCAGGTTGTTACCTCTCGTCTTAGACTCTCTTACATCTAAATCACACACAGCAAGGAATTGAAACTAACTACCTAACCTATCCCTAGGGAGCAATATTATCACTTATTAATGAGTAATGTATTTTGTGCATGCATTATGAAAAAACCACAGATAGTTGATACTTCTTTCAAAACACATGAACATTTAAAGATATTTGAACAACCAGATAGCCAATTGTTTATGAATGGCATTCATTACTCATAGTGGAAATTTTCATAAAAATAAACCAGAGACCATTCATACAAGAACATAGGTTCAAAAAGTTTGAATAGTCTCACAGTTAATGGACACAAAGCTGAAAACAAAATAGTTTCTCTTCAACAAATCCATAGCATAACATTTGAACATTCCACCAAGCTTTCTCCAACAGGCAAACTGTAATTATCTATTGCAAGAGGAAATAGTTCTTCTTACAATATGTCTTAACCAATATAACTGCGAAAAAGTCCCAATTCCCTCCAACATTCCTCTATTTAAACAAAACAGCAAAACCTTGCTGCCCCAACTATTTAATCTCACAAATTTGTCCTCTTGTGAGTGCTCATGATTCACATAATGTGTTACATTTTGGATTAAGACTTATGAGTACTTCATAAAATAGGACCAACTTAGTAACTGATGAACCTTTCGAATCCTGGGCCCCTATTGCTAACAATTCCTCTTTGTCTTTTATTTGTCCATTTAAATATTCCGTTGATCTCAGAATATCTCTGCCTATCACTTTTCAGCCAGCTTCCTTCTTCTTTGTCCTCCAGTTATGTCATCTTTGCAGTAGGAGTTTAAAGAATCTTCTAAATCTTCCTGCAGTTTAAAACAAAATTCATCATTAATTCGAACTGCATCTTTTCAACAAATGTAAACCATACTAATCAATAAAACTAATCATCAAAATGAGTCCCTATACTGCGTTCTCGTCGCGAAAACCTTAAAATGATAGAATATCAAACCTCCATCACCCATCAGATAAGGTAAAAGAACACACAGAATAGGCGGGAAAAACCTTCACCATTGGGAAAATCACTAAAGCATCGGGAGGATAGTTTAAATAACACCTGTAATGGAGGGCTTCAGATGGACAATAGGGTCTGCGAGACCATCAAGTCTATTGGCATCGAAAAGATTAAATACTAAAGCATCGGGCGGAAAAACTCCTTGTCGGCAGACGGAAAGACATAGACATTGGGTGGTTAGTGCAATACGCAGCCGCAATGGCAGAAGATGGAAAGACTACAGGCTCCGCGGCAAATAAAACATAACGAAAAAAACCATAACAAAACAATCGATGTGTGGAGCAGTTATATGGCGGAACATTTAGTTTGCTCGGGAGTCGAAATGGTAGAAAGAAATCAGACTACCATCTTCGATCAAAGTCATAAAACCTTTTGATATGGTGCAAAAACATCATGAAAACATTAAGTGCTCAAAAAATATTAAGGTTGTGCAGCGGTCTAAAAGTTGGTTTCATCTCCAAAACAGTGGCGTCATAGAGATCAAAAACCTCGACTCCAACTTCAACCAACCTCCGACAGCACACAGCAAGTCAACATAATAACGTCACGGCATGGGAAAAGTCAATGCTATCGATCAAAACAATCATCGTTCAGCTTCTGCAACGGTGGCCTCATAGGGAAATATGGCTCTGATGCATTGTTTAAATGAACTTCATTGAGATCGAACTTTAAACTCTATGACCAAAGCATTTGTAGACACAAGCAATTTTCCGAAAAGCATAAAAGTAAATGACCTCAAAACAATCCAAACTTGTAGCAGAGGGAAAACAAAAATAGAGTTCATGGATCCAAACAATTTTAGGAAAGATAAAAATTAAGAGGAGGGTCCAAAATTTCAAAAATTTGGGAAGACAGTTGCAGCTGCAACAATTGGCTACTACCTGGTGAACCTAGATCTCTGGAAAATTTCTTCCTTAAGTAACAGACTGTTTGACAATAAACCAACATGTTGAATTCTTCTAGATGTCTAGATTTCCCAAATGGAAAACGTATGTACTTTTAATTATTGATGATAGTCCAATTTAGGAGAATGGAAACCAAGATCTCCAAGTCAAGATAACTCTTTTGAGGTGAAGAATATGAGTTTCATTTATTACCTCTGTCTTCAGGTAGCTACCAGCTTGGACACCATAGGATTGTGACATGTGGTAAATAGAAATATTCATTTGTTCCTCATTCCCATGCCATTTTTCACTTTTGTGCTTTTGGACTTTTGTCCTTTGCGAGTCCTCCTGCATGCCCCTTTTTCTAAATTTTCATTCAGGCTCCTCTATCTGTATTGTCCTTTTGTGTGAGAGATGTATTTAACTTTCAACTCATAGATGGAGAAGAAATTTTGGCAATTCAGCACTTATATGGTTCAATACTTTGTTTTGATACATATTGCTTTCTTAGGAGTTTTTTTACTCTTGTCTGCCTTTTGGATTTGAATTCTTGGCATGGGATCATTTATATATAATATACTGTTTACCCTGCTTCCTTTCCGTGGGTCTTTTGTTGTCACCCCCTGGGACATTTTACATGTGAGATGGATGGAGCCTCGAAAGGGTATTCCAGACTTTTGATCCTAAGTTATTTTACAAGGATTAAGTAGGACTTCAATGTGTTCATAGCCATTTAGAAAAATTGTTAAACTAGAACAAAATCTTTCAGATAAAACAATAGTACACAGTCTTATAATCAAGGATTTTAGTTAATCCAGAATTCTGATGCTCTCCATGCACCCAAAGGTTTGCCTCTTTTATTGAAATCAACCAAAATCTAACTAAAACCAACAGAAATAAAATAAATCAAAAATAAACAAACAAAGCAAATTATTTATGTACAAAACAAAAGAACAAAAACAAAAACTTGGGAAAAATAAGGTTTGAGAACTAAACCATTTACTGGTAAGTTCTCTTCCCACCCCTGTAAATCTTGCAATTTATAAGTTGAGGGGCCAAGTTTTTCTGCAATCTGGAAAGGGCCTACCCATAACTATTGAAATTTTGTGTGTTTTCCTTTCTCATCATGAGGGTGATCCCATTTGAGAACCAAATATCCCACCTTGAAATCTTTTGTTCCAGCTTTGTGTTTATCAAACCATCTCTTTACTACCTTTTTTTGTTGTTTAAAATGTTCTATGGCCTTGGATCTAGACTCTTCTACCTTCAAAATATTATGTATCCTCATTTGCAAGACTTCATTATTTGATCCTCTGGATTCTTGAGCGATTATGGAAGAGGGTAGCATGATATTGGGGGGTAGAATGGCCTATTTTCCATAAACAAGGGTATACAGGGACACAGCTAATGAAGTCTTGGGGCTGACCCTATCATCCCAAAGAGCATTTGGTAATTCTAAGTGCCAACTCTTCTGATTTTCTATCACCGTCTTTTTTAAAATCCTAATTAGATTCTTGTTCGTGGATTCAGCCAAGCCATTTCCCTGTGGATAGTAATTAGCAGAGTAATGCAACTTAATTCCTTTCTCATGAGCAAATGTAGTTAATCTAATAGAGGAAAATTAAGTAGCATTATCGAAAACTAAAGAAATTGGAACTCCAAACCTGGTCATAATATGATCTTGCAAGAAGTCCATGACCACATCTTCATTTACATTATGCAACTGAATGGCTTCGACCCAATGAGTGAAGTAGTCAGTTGGTGTCAGAATATATTTGTGTTTCAAGGAATAATTTGGCTTTATCTCTCCAATGATGTCCATCCCCCACTACTCAAAAGGTTATGTTATCATAACAGGCTTTAATGGTCCTGCTGCTTTAACTTGTCTTCCACCACACCTTTGGCAGATGTCACATTTTCTGACATGGGCATGTGCATATTTGAACAGTGTGGGCCAATAATATGCAACTTTGAGAATTTTATGTGTTGTCATATCTCCATATAAATGTCCTCCAATAGGCCCATCATGTAATTCTATCATTACCTTCTTCGCATCTTCTTTCTCTAAGCATCTAAAAAAAAACTCCATCATAATTCTTTCTGAATAATATTCCTTCAACAATCTGATATGAGGCTAACTTAAGATGTAGTGCTCTTCTTTGCTTAGAGTTACAATGTTCTGGTAACAATCGCACCTGAAGGTAATGCACAAGGTCTCGATACCAGGAGTTCAGAGTTGTGAAAAGAGGACATACATCCATCAAATGTAACTCAGCTTCATCTTCCCATTCATGTTCTTCATTGTCTTTACTTTCAGTCATCAGTTTGCACAATCCTTTCCCTTTAACTATCGATGTTGGCTTCAATTCGAGGTCATACTCCTATAGAGTTGTTACCAAGTTTCCTCTTCTTTCTCCTAACTCCTTTTGTATGAAAAGAGACCTCACAACTGGGTGTGGAACTATTACCTTTGTCCGGTTCTTAAGTATATAAGGCTTGAATTGTTTTACCGCTTTGAAAATGGCATAAGCTTGTTTATCCACTGCTGGGTAATTCAATTCAGCCCCTTGTAGACCAGTGCTCATAAATGATATGGGGAAATCATCTCCCCCATCTTCCTTCTAGGTAAGCACAGCTACTAGTGAATCATCAGATGCGAAGGTGTACAAAATAAAATCTTTCTCAAAATATGGACTTTTGAGGGAAGGTGTGTGTGCAACATTTGTCTTTATTTTACTAAATGTGTTCTTCTCTACATCAGCCCATTTGAATTGTACACTTTACTTTACCATTTGCTGCAAAGTTTTAACAATTTGAGTGAAATCTGGCACAAACCTTCACACAAAATTTATTGTCCCCATAAATGATTGCATGCCCTTTTTATTGTGGTGTAAGGGAATTTGTTCGATGGATTTGATCCTTTCTGGGTCTATGGAGATCCCTTTCTTAGAAACCACGTGAGCCAACAATTTACCTTCTGTAATAGCAAACATGCACTTCTTGGGGTTTAGTGAGATACCATATTTTCGACAGCGTTCAAAAATCTGCTTTAGATGAAATGCATGTTCCTCTCTTTTCTTTGAGAAAATTGTGATGTCATCGAGGTATACTACAGCACTAGAGCTGATCAGACCGTGGAAATCTAGGTCCATAGACCTTTGGAAAGTATCTCCAGCATTTATGAGTCCAAAGGGCATCCTTCTATAAGCAAAAGTTCCCCACCTGGTCCTGAACCTCATTTTAAGTCTATCTTCTTCAGCTACTAATACTTTATTGTAGCCTAAGAATCCGTCTAATAAAGATAATAGTTCAGAACCCAAAACCATTTGCAATATCTTCTCCATGGGTGGGACAGGATAACTATCTTTATCTGAAGCACGCTTTAAGTTTCTAAAGTCACACATAGCCTGATTTCTCCGAACTTCTTCCTTACCGGTACCAGATTTGAAACCCATTCTGAGTTTCTAACCTTGAAGATAATTCTAGCATCCAATAGTTTCTTAACTTCACTCTAGATTAAAGGTTCTAATTTTGGATGCATTTTCCTTGAAGGCTTCTGATAAGGTTTGATTCCATATCTGATGGGGATAACATGCTGAATAATATTGGTTTCATATGTCTTCAGGTCTTCATATATCCAGGCATAAACATCCTTGTATTGTTTGAAAAGACTGATAAACTTATTCCTTTCACCTGGGGAGAAACACTCTCCCAAATTCACATATTTAGGCTCAATTTCAATCCCCAAATTAATCAACTCGAACTGTAGAGACAAGCTATGAGTCTTCACATTCGCTGGTCTTCTAAATTTCTCGTTTAAATCAAACATCCATTCTAAATTCCTGACTCCCTTAGGAATAAAATTATCAAATTTTAGCTCGGCTCCATGTTCTTCATCATCAATAATCGCCCCTTTGAAGGTCTCGTCATTTGTCAAGCATTCTATAATTTGCTGATCATCATCGAACACTCATATATTGGTAATCATATCTGGAACTGAAGGCCTGAAAAGCAATTCAACAGAGCACCAATTATTAGAGGGTACAAGCCTCGCAGCTGAGGTGGCCAACAAGTTAGCTGCTGCATTCTTAAGTCTAGGAATAGATACAATTTTAAATGCATTAAAGCATTTAAGTAAATCCCATACTTCATTTTGATAAGATTTTAAATGAGGAGAAATGCAATGTATTTGATTTTGAATTTTTTTTACAACTACTTCAGAGTATCCAAACACTTTCATATTTTTTGCCTTTAATTCAATTTCCTTTCTTAGTCCCTGAACTAATGCTTCATATTCAGCTGTGTTATTGGTACATTCAAACTCTAACCTACATGAAAGAAAATGTTTGTTTTTCTTAGGGTCAATCAGGACACAACCGACTCCCAACCCCTCTAAATTTTTAGAACCATCAAAGAAAAGAGTCCAAAAATCACTAACCACTACTATGAAAGAATTAACATCTACATCTACTGCTAATTATACTATTTTACAATCAATTTCATTAGCCTGTGAAAACTGAAAGAGATCAGGCTGAGCGTCTGATGTATCATTGGCTTCTTTCGCTTGATAGTTTCCTGGTTCTAGCTCAATAAAGTAATTTCCCAAAATAGAATCCACTGGTTCATTTTTACCCTCGAACTGAGTAACATTGTGTTTCATGTGGGGCTCCCTCAAAAATTTAATTTGATTTGGGCTTCCTTTATATGGTAGCCATAGATGTGACCAGTCTGAGGAAAAATATCCATTCAGCTTTGCCAACCAATCTCTGCTCAAAACAAGCCCATAAGATTCTGGTATGTCAGCCACCACAATATCAATGAATTGACACACCTTATCATTTGAAGATAAGCAAACGAGAACATCCTCCATTTCCCCAATTACCTTCACATTTTTTCTATCCAACTGAATGACCCTCGAAGTAGATGGTTTAGGTTGCCCATTTATCTTTTTGCAGATCAACAAAGGCATGATGTTTACTGATGCCCTTGAGTCTACTAGGTAGTTATGCACGTTGTGGTTGAAAATTTCAAAAGTAAGGAGAAAAGGTGGATTCTTGCTTTTAGGCTTACCTTTTATACTTGCTTCACCAATTTCTTCTACTTGGGCTGATTGTCAGTGGGAAGCCTCTCCTCTAATACTTCAAGTGCTTTCAATAGCTTTTCTCTCTACTGTGGCACATTGCACATTTCAAATAATGAGATGTTTGCCCTTACCTTTTTTATATCCTCCACAATGTCATAATCCATCTTATGTTCTGTGCGATTCGATTTAACATTATTTATTTTTTCTTCACTAGGCTTAGTAGACATGTTGGTCTATCTAGGATTTTGACTGGTGATGGTAAATTCTGAAATTTTATTAGTTGGGGAGTTGTTTTGAAATTTCTTAACATTCTTTTGAAGTCTTTTGATCTTCAGAAGCATAAGACTATTTTCCTTAATCAACCCCTGGCTTCTTGTCGTTACATTTGTTTCCAGGATGCCCTCATGTCTCAGATCCTTTTCCTCCTCAGCATCAAACAACGATACACAGTCCCATAAGACCATGGCCTCATCCTCCTATTTTTCTGTTGATGTATTGCTATCTTTCCCTTCTTCATCGTTATCTTCAGTTAATTTGGAATCCAATAGCTGATTCATAACCAACGTCATTGAATTTATCCATTAAGGACAATTCCTTTCAGAATGGGGTTGTTGGTGGAAAGTGCAAAAGTTATCCATTCCTACCTCCGTTAAGTTCATAGATTCAAGGTTGTGCGGAGGGGGTTGGGATTGATTCTTATCTTCCCTTTTCTTGTAATAATCCTTGTAGAACTTTTGGGCTTCCTTTTCCCTTTCCAAGTCTATGATTCTGTTAGAGAGCTTCTGCATCATCTTTTCCATTCCCTCAAAATCTGGTGATTGCTCCTCTTTAGGCTTAGTAAATAACAAAGCTTTCCTCCCAACATTTTTTTCTCCTGACCATTCAGGATAATATTTGATGCTTTCTTTTTCACCTCTACTCTCTCTGCTTCCTCACAAGTCTCTGCTAGCGTAGGTTTGGCTTTCATTTTGGCAAACATGGCCAACTCGGGTCCTAGAGCTGAGGTATAATACTCAATCAGAACTTTATCCGAGGGTTTGTTAGCTTCAGAAAAATTCTTAATATAAGCCGTGAATCTTTGGGTAAAAATATGCACCTTCTCTTTTCTTTCTTTCTTTAAGGTGCACAGTCCTCTCATGAGAGCTACATGAGTTTTTTGGGTTGCATACTTACTTCTAAAAATCCTCTCAAAGGTATCCCAGTCTAGGATAGAGTTTGCAGGCAAACCGAAATACCATGACGCTGCTGCTCCTTTAAGGGTGTGTGGGAAAAGTCTACAAACTACATCCTCGTATTCCCCAGCCCTTAATCCCTCTATTGCCAAATAGAAACTTTTCAAATGGTCATCTACTAACATCTTCTCATTTGGATCGAACTTAGGCAGCATCTTTTCAAAATCTTGAGGTAAATCATGCAAAGGAGGTGTTAGGTTTAAAGGTGATCTGGCTTTCCACGCAGGTGGTGGATTTGGTGGGTTGGGTGGTTGATTTGCGTTTATGCCTACCATGAGTCTGGGTGGAGAGTGAGGTGGTGAATGAACAGGAGTATGAACAGGTGAATAGTAAGGTGTATTTGGGCCCACTTGATTTAAAGGCTGAGCCACCTCCTGTAAGGTTGTTTCTACCAATTCTTCCAAATCTCCAACCAACACTGAGTCTTCCATATAGGATGGTATTTCTTTTTATATTCTCTTCTGGGAAAGTCAGGGATAATCGGTAATCCTCCAATCTTCTTCACATATTCCCTAGTGTGTCTTCTCAGATCATTAACAACTTCATTGTCCATAGAATACAAATACTCTTTACCCTTCTCTTCAGGGATTGGATTGGGAAACAAACTGCTTTCTGAACTGTAACCAGTGGAATAATCTCAAGAAAACAGGTTTCCTCGGCTAGCCATGCACTGGAAACCATCCTTCTAGAACCAGAAATTGTTGGGGCCTGGAAATTCACAGGAAACAATAGCAAGGGATTCTCCCCAGTCAACGTTCCCAACTAGCCCGTGACTGTTTGGTGTAGGGAATCCGTTTGGTTTACGGTCCAGCTACCGTAGGTCAAGTAACTAAAATAAATGGTTTTACCAGTTGCGTCCCAGTCCATTGTGTATATTTTTGTGTTTTATTTTTAAGTATGATATGCAAATGCCTAGCTAAAATGCATATTGATTGAGAATGCAAGGAGTGGTCACAATGTGATGCATAGGTTCTTACCTCTCATCTTAGACTCTCTTACATCTAAATCACACACAGCAAGGAATTGAAACTAACTACCTAACCTATCCCTATGGAGAAAGATTATCACTTATTAATGAGTAATGTATTTTGTGCATGCATTATGAAAAAACCACAGATAGTTGATACTTATTTCAAAACACATGAACATTTAAAGATATTTGAACAACCATATAGCCAATTGTTTATGAATGGCATTCATTACTCATAGTGAAAATTTTCAGAAAAATTAACCAGAGATCATTCATAAAAGAACATAGGTTCAAAAAGTTTAACGGTCTCACAGTTAATGGACACAAAGCTGAAAATGAAATAGTTCCTCTTCAACAAATCCATAGCATAACATTTTAACATTCCACCAAGATTTCTCCAATAGGAAAACTATAATTATCTATTGCAAGAGGAAATAGTTCTTCTTACAATATGTCTTAACCAATCTAACTCGGAAAAAGTCCCAATTCCCTCCAAATTTCCTCTATTTAAACAAAACAGCAAAACCTTTGGGCTGCACCAACCGTTTAATCTCACAAATTTGTCCTCTTGTGAGTGCTCATGATTCACACAATGCGTTACATTTTCGATTAAGACTTATGAGTACTTCATAAAATGGGACCAACTTAGTAACTGATGAACCTTTCCAAGCCTAGGCCCATGTTGCTAACGATTTCCCTTTGTCTTTTATTTGTCCCTTTAAAGATTCCATTGATCCCAGAATATCTCTGCCTATCATTTTTCAGCTAGCTTCCTTCTGCTTTGTCCTCTAGCTATGTCATCTTTGCAGCAGGAGTCTGAAGAATCTTTTAAATCCACCTGCAGTTAAAACAAAATTCATCATTAATTCGGACTGCATCTTTTCAACAAATGTAAACCATACTAATCAATAAAATTGATCATCAAAATGAGGCCCTGTACTACGTTCTCATCGCAAAAATAGAATATGAAACCTCTGTCACCCATCAAATAGGGTAAAAACACACACAAAACAGGCGGGAAAAACCTTCACTGGTGGGAAAATCACTAAAGCATCGGGAGGATAGTTTAAATAACAGCTGCAATGGAGGGCTTCAGATGAACAATAGGTTTCGTGAGACCATCAAGTCTATCGGCGTCGAAAAGATTAAATACTAAAGCATCAGGCGGAAAAAATCCTTGTCAACCAACGAAAATACATAGACGTTAGGTGGTTAGTGCAATATGCAGCCGCAATGGTGGAAGACGGAAATACTACAGGCTCTGCGGCAAATAAAACATAATGGTGAAAACCATGACAAAACAATATGTGCATGAAGAAGTTATATGGTGGAACATTTAGTTTTCTTGGGAGCCAAAATGGTGGAAAGCAATCAAACTACCACCTTCGATCAAAGTCATAAAACCTTCAGATATGGTGCAAAAACATCATGAAAAAGTTTAGTGTTTGAAAAATCTTAAGGTTGTGCAGCGGTCTAAAAGTTGGTATCATCTCCAAAACAATGGCATCATAGAGATCAAAAACCCCGACTCCAACTTCAACCAACCTCTAACAGTGCACAGCAAGTCAACATAATAATGTCATGGCATAGGAAAATTCAACGCTATCTGTCAGAACAATCATCGTTCAGCTTCCACAACGACGACCCCATAGGGAAATATGGCTCCGATGCATTGTTTAAATGACCTCCATTGAGATCGAACTTTAAACTCTATGACCAAAGCATTTGCAGACAGAAGCAATTTTTCGAAAAGCATAAAAACAGTTGACCTCAAAACAATCCAAACTTATAGCAGAGGGAAAACAAAAATAGAGTTCATGAATCCAAACAATTTTAGGCAAGATAAAAATTAAGAGGGTCCAAAATTTCAAAAATTTGGGAAAACATTTGCAGCTGCAATAGGAGGACCATGGGTGGGGGACCTGGTGGTGCCGGGTTGGGTTGAGCTTGGGCTTGCTTAGTGCAACCCATGAAGGGGCATTCATGTGTGCAGTGCGAGTAGACCTCGCATAGTGTGCACAGTTAGTTTGTATGCAACAGAGCATTGCGTCTTGGTGCATTTGGTCGTTGAGGATTTTGGGATGGTTGGTTTGCTGCAATATTGTTGGGAGGATTTGGTTGTTGACTGCCTCCTTACGATTCATTGTTTCCTTGGTTCTGGGGTCGGTTATTCCTGGATTGCCCTTGTTGGTTATTAGGGGCTGGCTAGTTGGGACGGTTTTGTTGTGAAAACACCTGTCCCAATGGAGCAGGTGGAGCAGGGGCAGGGGCTTTAACATCTTACACCATTGGTGCATAATAGAGGGTGGTTGCTAGTGCCGCAAATGTGGGAATTTGTCCCGCGTATTGCTATGTTAGCCAAGATAATTCCTAGGCTTCCTGTGGTGGCATAGGTTGTGCATAAGAAGTTGTGTCTTTGGACTGGGACATCATTCTTGCATAGTCTAGAGTTTGGTTTTGGTATACAACACTGGGGGTGTTGTTTGATTGTGGTGGTATTGCAGGTGGTTCCAGACGGTGTTGTGGTTGGTGAGAGACAGAACTTGCATTGTGGTAGCTCGATGTACCACTTGGCTGCAGCACCTATGAGGGTGCATTGGAATAGTCTGAGCCTAATCAAATCATCTACAATGCTATTTGATGAGCACCATAAGTGAAATGTCATGATGTGGTTTTGGGGGCACTCCCCTGCCTTCCCTTCAAACTTGGGAATGTCTGAGGGAAGTTTGGTTGGAATGGGAGGCAAAAAAGTTTGATGGCAGATAGGGTCATTTGTTAACCGAGCCAAGTCAGGCAAGTTGAGACATTCCATGAAAGGAAGGTTTGACCCAAGGTTGATGTGATATGGGGCAGCAATGGTGGTGGTGTTTGTAGGGACATGATGCACATGCATAACTAGGGGTACTTGTGGCACCATTGTGGATGGGCTAGTGCCCCCAAGTGTGGTAGGAGGGGTAGTGTAGGTGGAAGGGCCATTGCCCCCATGTATGACAGGAGGGGCAGTGTAAGTGGAAGGGACACTACCCCCATGTATCCCAAGTGGGACAGTGTGCCTGGAAGGCATACTGCCCCCATGAGTTATAGGTGGGACAACTTTACTGGTCAATGTGGGTGGTGGTAGCTGGCTTATGACAGTTTGCATGACCATGCTGGGGCTACCAGCAGTGGTGTTGGTGGTGGTGTGGGGTGTGGACATGGGTCCACTGCCAATCACTAAGCCAGAAAATGGATCTGGGTTTGCACCAAACATGGGGCTAGATGCTCTAGTATGCAGGTCTGGCTCAGATTGGTATGATTCTAAGTCTGAATCAGAGGCTGTATGGCCTTATGATGGTGTAGAGGGTCATCGAGAATGGTCTCGATGGTATTGGTGCAAGGACCTGAACTGTGGTGGGTCGCCTCTCAGGCGTAAGGAAGAACGTGGGGGATCAATCGTGTCTGATTTGTATGTCAAAATGGTGAAATATGGTGATGATTTTTGGACCCCAATTTTAATGGATTCCTATTGGCTTCAGGTGGTCACTCATCCACCAAGACTGCTAGAAGACAATGCTTGGATTTTTCCTCACGGGAGTGCTAGTCAATCGGTGGGGGTCATTGCCCATTTCGCTTGGCGATTCCTCTCAGTGGCCAGCTACTTTGGGGTTCCCATGGTACTCCTAACAATGAGTTTCTGGGATGAGCCCAAGTACTTCCCATGGTTAAGGCAATCAAGGACTTATGCCCTCAAAGACTGTAGATGTTTGACTTAGTGTAAATTATAAATTTCAATGGCTCACTTAGCATCATGAATTGAGTTTGGTTGTTTTATATGGTATGGTTTGTGTATATGTCTTTTGTCTTTCTGTTATACTTAGTGGCTACTTAAATGGTTTATGAATATTCCATAGATTTCATAACATTGTTGATGAAAGCATTAAATGATAATAAGAAATTTAAACATGTACCATTTGTGAATCTGAACTATGATAGCCTAACTAGGTGACTTCCTTGCACCTGTATTTCTCTTCAACCAGGAAAGGGTGTTGGGATCTCAACACAATGGGACTAATCCCATCCTTAGATCCACAAGTCACCCTCTAAATGCAAGGTCGGTCAACAGGGAGAACGCTGAGCGCCGTGAGGCCCCCTAGGCCTACTACCCCCTCTACCTTCCAATTCACCCGTTTTTAGTGGTTTTGAAAAATGCAGAGAAATATGAGCTTCACCCTTCGTCTTATCCCAGAATAGCCCAAATGGTGATGACTGGGTAGACGAGGAAGGGATAGGCAAGATGTTGATTTTAATTACAGTAATTTTTAATCAATCTTTGATCAAATTCATTAATCCATTAGTCATTTAATTTACCATTGATTTACACATGCTGCAATAAAATGAACAAATACTGAAAAAGAAATAGAAATAGATTTGATGGACAAAGGCAGCTGAGCCACACTAACAGTCCCTAATTTTTTAAGAATCAGAATTTGATAGACAGATCGCTCTTTTCGGGGAAAATGTGGCGAGGGGTCGCCAAATTTTCCCGAAAATAGGCTAGGGGGTCACTTAGAAACTGCAAACAGAAGCGAGCTGGATTTTGGGTTGGGGTTGCACCTTTTGGGGCAAAATGAGTGACCTGGTGACACCTTTCGGGCCTGAATCAATGACCTGGTCACACCTTTCATCCCGATAAGAGCGACCTGCTCCGACAGGTAAAAAAAAATTGATCCTGAGCCAGATTCGGCCAACAATAACCTATATTGTGGCCAAATGGGCTTGGATTGGCATTGAGGAGAATCAGCAGTAACTAAAATGCAAAAAAACATAGATCTAAGCTATATTTGACATAAATTTAAACTAGGGAAAATGAAAATAAACTGCAAAAATAAAACCTAGGGATATTGTGGGATCAACCTGGTATGGTCGCCAGATTTGTAGTAGGGATTTCTCACTTGCTACAGAGCAGGAATGGATACCTTCTGTCTATAGGATGGAAGGATAGGGTTCTTGATGGTGGTGTAAGAAAACTAGACAAAAAGTAAAACAAAACTCCTCTGCACACAAGGTTATGGGCTAAGCTCCACAACCCTGCATCAAACTATTAGAAAACTAAGAAATGGCTACAAGACATTAGTGGAGAACTTGCAGCAAACTATAAGCAAATAAAATTGCAAGAAAAATATGTTAAACAACTACAATAAACATGATATAAAACTAAAAATGATACCTTTTGTGGGTGGAAATGGGCCACCATGCCCTAGCTTGGGGAGCACCTCTATTAGGAATGGGGAGCTATGGCTCAATGGAGGAATGGATGAGAGGGAGGGTGAATGGCTTAGGAGGAAAATGGTATCAAGGCACTCACATGATCAGGATGACGATAGGGAGTGAAGGAGTGTTTTGAGAGTGCCCCCCACCTCTCTATTTATACTTTTTCTCAAGAATTTTAGGGTTTTAAACCCTTGGTTGGGGATTTAGCCCCTTTTTGGGGATTTTATCCCCTTTCGCTCAATATTTAGCTCTTCTGGTGGTTTTAAGCTCCTTTGAGGGGTTTTAGCCCCTTTTTGAAGCCTTTAGCCCCTATGAGAGCTATTTTGGTTCTTTTTAAGGGTTTTTAAGCCCTTTTTCATATTTTTAAGCCTTCTTGAGGGTGTCGGGGTTAAATGGAGTCAAATGAGAGTCATGCATGGATGTCCTTGGGTGGTGTAGGTCACATAGAGCTTAGTGAGGGATTTTTTGGGTTAACAATGGATGCTTTATTTTTTCAGTAGAGTTTACTATTGGTTAAATGGTCCTACATTTTCATTTGTATATGCCTTGTATGTTTTAATGTATTATGTTTATGATCATGGAGGCTAGAATCTTGGTTATAGAGTGAGAAGGCATCTGACTTAAGTGTTCCACACCTCGAAATCGTCCTACGGAAGGTAGAATGGAGGAGGCAGAAGAAAGAAGTTGAAACAAAGAAGAATGTGATTTTACACACTCCTGGATATTCCTATGGGAAGGCGGAAGGTAGAAGGTGGAAAACATGAAAGAGATAAAGTAGAATGTGGGTTTCTCACACCCCAGGTCCAGGTTCTTCCTACAAAAGGGAGGAAGTCAGAAGCAGAAATTTGAAAGGTGAAGCGGCCGTTTCGTGGGTTTTCCTATTTTTGAGGTCCGCAGCGGAAGGCGAAAAGGAAAAAGTTTGAAGGAAGAAATCCAAAATATCAAATGATCATTTCATGGATTTTTTGACTTCTAGGGTCCACGGTGGAAGGCGAAAATGTGAAATTTATTAGGTGGAAGGTTAAAGGACAAGGTGGTCATTTCATTATGTTTCTTATTCAGGAAGGTTCCGTCGTTGAAGGGTGGAAGGAAGAAGGAAGAAGGGATGAATTAATTCATCACACATTGTGTTTCCAGTTCCTGGATTCCGCAATGGAAGGTAGAAAGGATAACACAAAAAGCAGAGTGAAGGACAGGTTCAATGCAGAAAAGGTTTTTTTGGTCACAGAATGGACCTGTCGAGGGCATAAAAACTATTACAGTGATGTTTATGCTTAGCATGACTATTAGAGGATGTTATATGACCTAAGACGGTGTTCAAAAGAAAGAGTTAGTAATTTTTAAATTATTCCGCATATCAGTCAGGTGTATGGGAACCAGGTTCATGACATTGTGGTGTATCAGAGAAGTGGTAGAGTAGCGAGGATGCTACATTGTGGTATCAAAGAAATGGTAGAGTAGAGGGGACTCTACATTGTGGTGTAAGAGCTATTGGTTACAATATTGGGCTTAGATGGGCCAAGTGAATATCTTTCAGAGCTATTGGTTACATCATTGGGCCTAGATGGGCAAGGTGACAATAAGTAAATGGTTTTTAAAGTTGAAATCATCATGTAGCTAACAATTGTGTTGATTAACACATTTTTGCAGAGTCATAGTGAAGATTAGAAAATTGGGTTTTTGGCTCGGCCATGAGAACCTACAGTATGAATGATGCACATGATCCCTATGAGTATGAGGCATATGCTATGGGGGAAATGTTCAAGTTGGAATGCTGAAACAAAGTCCAATGGAAGAAGATTTCAAGAGAATTAACAAAATATTGCAGTGACCATAAGAATCCTAGGGGTGGGATTGCAAATTTTCTGAGAAGACAATGAAATAATTATTAAGGCTCAGGAAGAGCTGAAGCAGCTGAATGCATCCATGTTGTAGAGTTTGATAGAAGTACAAAGGTAGATGAAATCTAGGCATAGGGAAACAAATCCAAAAGGAAGTAAGAGCAGTGATGGAAGAAGAAATAGGTCTTTGTTATAGCTCAAAATGACACATCTCTGCCTGTGACCACTTTCCTATGTTTTCGTCGCATGTCGACACTTCATGAAAGTCATTGAAAAAACACCTAACTTGGAGGACCCATATATTGAGTTATGTAAATCCGTTTGACCTCACATTTTCACCATTGGAAAGGTATTTTTTTTAGCTAAAACTTTCTAGAAGACACCAAAGTGTGAAAATGCCCAAAAATATCCTAAAAATTAGTTTTTTTTGTGTACGTGACTTTCCTTAAGGAAAACCCGTGTACGTGCGTGAGTTGCTATATATAATAGTCGTGTACGACTGAAATACATGACTTTATGCATTGAAACCTGCATGTACTCCTCATGTACTCGACTGTTGTTTCTGCAACCCATGTACGCCTCTTAAAAATGTCAAAAAAAATACGAATTTTGAAATTTGGGTAGTTTGGGTAGTTATGCAACTGAATCCTTCAATTGTAACTACTTTGTCTTCGATCCTAACTCTTCATTAAACATATAAATAGAGGTATGGATGTCCATGAAAAGAGACTTGAATCTTTGCATCATTATGCTAAAGGAATTGGGACTCTCTTTTCCCACACCTTTTCCTTGGCGAGCATTCTCCTTGTGTTGCAGAGCTTGGAGGATGAGTTCCTTAGAGAGAAGAAGCAGCAGAACCAGATCAAGGTTTTGTGAGGTGCCGAACTTGAAGAGAAGGTATACTTGTACTTGTTTTCAATATTAATAAAGATGTGATGTCCTTATTTTTCCCAAATAATTGTTCAGTGTGTGATTGAATCTTTGTTTATGATCATATTATGATGTTAATCAGATTATTATTTCATATTTCTTTGATTATCATTTCTTTATATGTGGTCATAATGGTTTGAGGAAGGTATAATTCATTTTGCAGGTCTCTTGGAGCGACAGGAGCAAGAAGAGGATTGAAGGGATGCTTGGATCAAACTTCATTTGGCTAAGGTATGAACCATTCCAATCTCTGAATCTTGCTTATATATGCTTGGTGAACATCATACATCCAACTTTCAACCCCAGTATGTTGATGGCCTCTTAAACCCTAGCCATAAGAAACTTTCCTTTACAACAGAACTGGCGACTCCGCTGGGGAGAGCCTTGTCTATTTGGGGTTTATATGTCTTTCTTTCAGTCTTTTGCATTGTTGCAGGTCCTTCTTGCCACTTAGGAACACTTTATAAGTTTGATAGCATATTGCCCCTGCCTTCCTAAGGCAGTTTTTGGACCTTTTTTGGGATTTTTTTCCACCCATACGCGAGTTGCAGACTGAATAGTCACATGTATGGTTTGGTACACGTGACTTTCTATACTATCAACCCACGTATGACACATGACCTATTAGTAGTACAACCTCCTTGTGCTGCTCAAACAATGTTTTTTCTTGATTTTGGTGTTTTTTTCTTCTGCTTGTGGGCTGTTTGGTAGGTCTTTTGGTGTCCTCTGCAGGTTCATGACTCTAGGGAGTTAGTGTCATCCCTTTTGGTTGTTCTTTATCTATGTGGTAATCCTTTTTATAGCATTAGGGTTTGTTCTTTTCTCTTTCCCCCCACCTCCTTTGCTTGGTATGATTTTTTTTTTGGTTATGTTTCTAGTCAGCCTATGTCGGTGATCTTTGTCTGAGTTCAGAAGCTTGTTGGTGTTGGTTAACTTCACCATGCCAAAATAGTTGACTTGTCTCTTATGTAATCCTTCCTTCCAAGTAGGGTTTATACTGACTTTGGGTAATTCTAGAGTCTGTTTGGTGGTTGTATAGCAAAATTCCTTTTGCTTTGTGCTTGTTATCTGCATACTTTTGTTTGTAGGTAGTTTTTATTTTGCATTTATAAAAGAAAAATAAAAGGAATGTATACTTGTTTTTGTTGCTTTCCCCCAACATCCTTCTCTGGCTTGACCTTATTGGACAGGTACTGAGCAACCTCTGTTTGTAGGTTTAGATTGATACTTATTACTTCTTAACCTTTGTTTATGTTAGTCTCATTGATCAGACTCTTCATTCCAAAGTTGTTGGCTTCTTTACATTTGTGAGCCTTCCTTTCAAGAGAGGTTGATATCCAACTTTAGCGAAACCTAGGGTTTGTTTGTGGGGTGTAGCGTAGTTGTCTATTTTCTTTGCTTACAGTACTTTCTTGCATTAGTTGATAGGATATTTTTTATTTTGCATTTATAAAAGAAAAATAAAAAACACATGTTTGATTTATATGCATGTAGATTAGTTTTTTAGTCTAGATTGCATGGCATATCATTATTTTTGAAAAAATAAACAGAAATTGTTCTTTTGTGACTTTCAAGTTTCTATCTGAAAAAGAAAAAGAGAATACTTTTTGCTTTTTTCATTTCATTTCTCTTGGCTTAGTCATTTTGTTTCAACTTTGAGTCAAAACACCACATAAGTTTCATGCCATTTACCCTCTCAATAAAAACAACCCTTAAAATAAACGATATAATTTTAAAATTATTAGTAAGTTTTATTTTATAGGTTCATACACAAACTAGCTAAGGCTAGACTTGTGGACTAGGGAGTTTTAACTCTCCACAAGTATTTAAATCTCAGACATAGTTGGCCAATCACTAGGTAAACCCTTTTCTGTGTTGATTGTATCTGGGAAGCTCCTCTCAAATGGGAGTTAAGCATGAGACCGCGTGGAGGCTTGGACTGAGGAGATAACCCTTCGATTCCTTGTCAAAGCATAGACCAAGGTTTTTGCACATCTAGGGATTCTGTCTTAGACAGGGTTTCGGGATTTTCTATCCTGTCCATGTGTACGAACCAGGCTTGAGACTGTCCCCCCAGACTGTCAATATAGTTAAGGTATCCTTTAGTCTCTTTGACATCTAGGGTTCATACACAGGTACACCGAAAGGATATTTCTAGTTGACCTTGAACGGGCTTGGAAGGTAACCCTGGTAGAAGGTGTGGGAGGGCGGTGGGTGATTCCTCCACTTGTGCCTAAGAACATCTACAGGGACACCAAGTAACTGTCTATCAAATTTATTTTGGAAAGCGTATATTATACCTAGTTGTCTGTTTGGATTTAGAAATTTTTAGTGAGTGCTATGCGGTTTGTCTGTACTTAGTGTGCCTTTAGGTGTGTGCTTGGTACTTTTTGTTTTGTGTTGACCTCAGACTTTTTCTCCTTATTTGAAACTATGTCTAACACCCCTTTTACCACCAACCAAGAGACCCCCATGCTGGGAACTCCTTGTACTATTCCTCTCATGAGGAATGTTGGTGTTCCCTTGATGGTCACCCTGAATCTACTTGGATTCACCCTAGGACTACCGGTGTGGTTGTTTTCCACTCCAACTGTCTTGAATGCTCCTGGTGCTTCTCAAGTAATATCCTTATATCAAGGGCATCAAAACACTATTTCCCCTTCACCTGTATTTGATTCTCCTCCTCCTTCTACATCATGCAGTGAAAGTACTGATACTAGTAACTGGAAGTCTAAAAGGAGTAAAAGAAGGAGGAATAGGAAGAAGGAACATAAGAAAGGGGGAAGCTATTCAACCTCTGCAATTCAAGTTGAACCTCACCACCTAGCCTCTGTAGTTCATGCTGGGGGCACCTATCCAACCTCTGTAGGTCATGTTGGCTCTAAGCACTCAACCTTTGGAAGTCAAGTTGATCTCCACCATCCAACCTCTGTTGATCATGATGGTGGGATCCTTCCAACCTTTCCAGGTCATGTCGGATCCAGTCACTCAACCTCTACAATTAATGCTGAGGGCACCCATTCAACCTTTGATGTTCAAGTTCAACCTACCCATCCAACCTCTGTAAGTTATGTTGGATCCATCCAACTAGCCTCTGAAGTTCATGCTGGGGGCACACACTCAACTACTGCAAAGCATGTTGATACTAACCATTCATCCTATGCGGTTCATGCTAGTGGTGCCCATCCAACCTTTGCAGGTCATGTTGGACCCACTCTCTCAATGTCTAGAAGTCATGCTGGGGGAAGTCTCCCAGCCACCGTGGTTCATGCTGAAGACAATCCGTTAGCCACTGTGAGTCATGTTGACATTGTTGAAAAGACTACCCGTTCAAAACACAAGCCCAAGTTTCCTTGTAAGCTTTGTGAGGGAGACCACCTTACTTATAAATTCCCTTCTATCGTGGAGGTGTGAAGAGTTTGGTTTCATGGCCATCCCATTTTTGAACGTTCTGAAGTCTCTCAACAACCAAACTCTCTTAGTCAAGTTGGACCCAGTCACCCAACCTCTAGTGTTCATGCTGGGGACAAACTCTCAACCTATGTAGGTCATGCTAAGAGAAAATAGTTAGCCACTACTAGTCATGTTGACACTGTTGAGAAAACCGGTCGTTCGAAGTGCAAACTTAAGTTCCCTTGTAAGCTATGTGAGGGAGATCATCTTACTCACTAGTGTCCTGCTATCGCAGAGGTGCGAAGAGTGTGGTCTGAGACTCAAGAATTTCCTTCTCCTAAACAACCTATAGTTTCTCAACAACCTACTCAACCTTTGGTTGATTAAGTCGTAAAACCAATCTTAGATTTGGTCGATCCCACTCTTCTTTTGGAGAGTGGTCCTGATGTGATTGAACCAATTTCATCTTTATTCAATCCCACTCTCCTGTCAGAGAGTGACTTTCATGAAGCGTTTGAATAAATGCCATTGTCAATCAATTCCACTCTTCGTTTGGAGAGTGAAGTGTCTGCTAGTCACATTTTATTCACTGCCAGTTCAGAAATTACTGAACAAGGGGCCACTAAACTCGCTTCAGATCAACCCCCACCAAGCTCTCGAATTTCTTCCTTTGATTGGGATAGCCTAGTTGAGCCGTGCCTTCCTTCTGATGCACCTTTTGAGATAAAGGTAAAATTTGAATCATACATGATTTCTCATTGTATTGTTGATGAAGGAGCCTCAGTTAGTATCTTGTCTGCTCATGCTTGGTAAGGCATGGGATCTCCTAGCCTTATGTCAACTGCCAGTCAGTTACTGGCATTTGATAGAATAACTAGTATAGCCTTGGAAATTCTTTCTCAAACACCTGTTACTTTGGGTGGGAATACCATCTTAGTTGACTTCATGGTGATAGAAGACCCCTTGGACTTTAATATACTCCTTGGACATGATTATGTCTATGCCATGCAGGCTGTGGTGTCAACATTCTTTCATGTGATGTAATTTAATCATGGAGAAGAAATTGTCATTATTGATCAGACTTTAATCATGGAGAAGAAATTGTCACTATTGATCAGTTGGATTTTCTTGATCCGTCTCCTGACCCAGCTAGAGACCAGATATTTCCTTTATTAATTACCAGTGTTTCTATAGACACTACCCCACCACAAGTGAGCTATGTGGCCTCATGTACTTTGCATTCAGTTGCTACTGAGAAGCAACCTCTATTTTCATGCTTACCTTCTCGGGACTTGGTCCCAGCAGTTGACCAGGTGAGCCGTCCTATACAGACTGTGGATTCTACTCTCCACTCTGTCAATCCATTTGAAATTTTAGACATGTGTCCTATCTCGGATGATCTCCTTCCTTCGGATGAAGTATTCCTAGAGTCTTTGATACAGTCTGACCTTCTTTTGGATTTCAGTTCAGTTGTGACTAAGTCTAACCCTAATTTTCCTAGTAATCCTGACCTTTCTTCTTATGTTGGTCTTGTTGAGTCTTTTCACTCTTCCTTCGAACAACAATTCAGTGATCCTGAGGTGCTTGATTTTTCTTATGAATTTTTCAACTCCCATGATACTGAGTTTGTTCCTACAGATTATATCTCCCTTATTGATTTTTGCTCTCTTTCTGAGGTTTATCTTATTGATTATAAACCCTCGATCCTTGGTGCTATAGAATCTTCTTTGGTTGATTCTACCTTGAATTTCCCTTTTGTAGAAGATAGCAAACTCGCATGTGTTTTTGCCAAAGTGACCCGCATTAGATCGTTTCTTCTGAATATGATCCTGATGTTGTTGTTTCTTGGAGAAATGATTCTTAGTTGGATTCAAAACTGTTTACTGGCCTCGTCTTGTTGTTCAAGCTATAAATGCATTTGCATGTGCCTTGCTTGCACTTATGAGCCTGATGCCAGCTTCCACGCTTTTAGCTCGTTGTATAAGCCATCATCTTTACTCTCATCATCGCTTAGCCTTGTATCATTTTGCCTTTGCAACTTGACACCTTTTACCCTAAGGATACTTTCCCCGAGTGTCCTTATCTTGCTCACTTTCCCTGCATTATGCATAGGTTTATTCCTTGCACTTGGAACTAGTTTCTCCTGTCTATGACACTCATCTCCTCGCATTTAGAGCATTATTTCTGCTCTCCTTCATGCTCGTTAAAAACAGTAAGGAGGCCATGAGTTGAATTTTCCGGACTCGTTAAAAATTCACTAGAAAGATATTGAGTTTCTTTAGGCCCATATCTGACTCTTCAAAATAGACTTGACTGCCGAGTAAACTTGTCCGTTTAGGCTCATTAAGAATATGTGAATGGGCATCCACATTGGTGGTAGGTTATCACTTTCTTGGACCATGTGGAATAATACAAGAAAGGAACACTCTCTTTTCTTTAGAATTGAGAAGAGTATTCTCAGGCATAGGTTTATCACTTTTCCGGACCTGAGGGACTAAACTTATGGAAAAGGAATCCCCGGTATGAGCTTAGTTTTCTCTTTTTTCGTGCTCTGGACCTAAACATGAAAAATATTTTGAGTGTACTTTATGTATTTGTCATGCTCGTTAATCCCTAAAGAACAAAGCATCAAGTTTATTGTTGTAAGCCCCATTTCTCGTAATCAAATGGATCTTTTCGAGTGATCTTTCCTTCCTTCACACTCATAAAACTCAGGCTATATGCTGCTTTTGAAGGAGTGTTGGGTAGGTGGTAATTTAACCTTTTTTGTACCTTCCATACTAAGTATGAAAAAGGTATGCCTTACTTATTCAGAAGCTAAGAGATTTCTTATGTGGTTTGTTTTATACTTTTCTGGCCTTAGGAGACTAAATTGTACAAAAAATCACCCCCCTGGAATCTTCTTTGGAATTTTCAGACTCTCTAAACTATGAAAACACTGTCAAGCATGTACTAGTTCGGGCTCGTAAAATCCACGAATCAGTGCTTTATCAAGCATTCTTCTTTCTTTTCTTCGAGCTTGCCAAAAATGAAGATGGTCCCGACTTTGATTTCTTGGACTCGTTAAACCTTTACAAGAAAGAGGGAAGGGAAGTTCATTCACATGTTTTTTACAACATGGAAGCAAGTCTTGTTTCCTTGAACAAAGCACCAATTTTGAGTCTATCAAAAAGTTGGGTCCTAGTATTTTGACCTTATCCCGATTCATAGTTTCTTACTCCTCCAGTTGGTCTCTTTTCCAATTATATGGGGAATATGTCAATGTCTCCTACATTGCAGATTTGTTTCATTGGTCCTTTTGTGTCAAAAGTTTCCTAAGTCATTTTTGTGTCGTGCTCACTGTTCAAGGATTAAACCTTTGTCAGCCATTCTCAGTTGCCTTGACCTTTTCTGTCGGCCATTCCCTGGTATTAGTTCATTACATCATGTCTTCGGCGGTCCTTGTCGTGAAATTCAATACCAATTCCCGATCCAATTAATCTTTGACTTACCTCATGTTGGATGATGAAGGATGCCTTAATGCCTTCCTTCCAACGGATCTCTTCCTATCGACTGTAACACATCTTTCTCTGGGAATGAGATTTAGATTTTTATGATAGTGCCTTGGGGATTGTAGTCATCAGTGGCAATTTCCCTCGCTATTGGGTAGTGGTAATACCTTAATGTTTCCTATTCAATGGATTCTTCAAGTGTTCGACTTCAAGTCCTTGTATTCACGCTTGTTAGAATGTACTAGTTACCTTGGGGACCATTTTCATTAATGGTGTTTTCCCTCACGTTTGTTAACGGTTCTCATTATTGACCGGTAATCAAATGGTTTCCTCCATGTTCAACTTCAACTCTTTTATTCGCATGGTTAGGATTCATACCTTTTTTGGGAGATTTGGATTGAAGACCTTGGGCCGACAATAGCATCGTCATTTTTCTATTGTCCAAGTTGCACAAGACCTTCTTATATTTTATATGAAATTTTGCTGAGACATAGATACACCTTGTATTCTTGTGGCTATGATCGATTGTTGAGCATGGATCCACGTTGTTCATTTGTGGCCATGACTCCTTTAGATTTGATATGGTGCCTTTTTTCATATTGAGCGACCATGATAGTTTCATCAGTTATACATATGTTGGATCTACCTGTATCTTTATGGTGATGTTTTGTATGTGGACTTGTATGTCCCAGAGATCCATTTTTTCTAATATTTATCTCTCTTTTAGGTACCTTTGTTCGAGCCTTTCGATCTTGGATTCTCTGCTCTCTCCATACTCAGTTGTTTCCTTTATAATGTGTTTCAGCTATCATCTTCCCCTCTAAACTCACACATTAGGGGGCATTTTTTATAGCTAAAAATGACACATATCTGCCTGTGACCACTTTCCTATGTTTTCGTCACATGTCGACACTTCATGAAAGTCACTGAAAAAACACCTAACTTGGAGGACCCATATCTTGAGTTCTGTTACTCTGTTGAACCTCATCTCTACACCGTTGGAAAGGTATTTTTGTTAGATAAAACTTTTCAAAAGACTTTAAAGTCTAAAAATGCCCAAAAGACACTAAAATCTGAAGGATCCCACCAGCATGATCAACAGAGGCTGGATGGTGAAGATCAACTTGACTTGCAGAGGTTGAGTGTTAGATCCAACATGACCTATAGAGGTTGGATAGGTGCCCCCATCATGAACCACAGAGGCTAGGTGGTGAGGTTCAACTTGACTTGCAAAGGTTGAACAACTTCCCCCTTACTTATGTTCCTTCTTCCTATTCCTCCTTCTTTTACTCCTTTTAGACTGTCGGTTACTAGTATCAGTGCTTTCACCGCATGAGGTAGAAGGAGGAGGAGAATCAACTACAGTTGAAGGGGAAGTAGTGTTTTGATGCCCTTGATATAAGGAGATTACTTGAGAAGCACTAGGAGCATTCAAGACAGTTGGAGTGGAAAAAAACTATACCGATATCCCTAGGGTGAATCTAGGTAGATTCAGGGTGGCCATCAAGGGAACACCAACATTCCCTATGAGAGGAATAGTACAAGGAGTTCCCAGCATGGGGGTCTCTTAGTTGGTGTTGAAAGGGGTGTTAGACATAGTTTCAAAAAAGGAGACAAATTCTGAGGTCAACATGAAACAAAAAGTACCAAGAAAACACCTAAAGGCACACTAAGTACAGACAAACCACATAGCACTCACTAAAAATTCCTAAATCCAAATAGAAAAATAGGTATAAGATACGCTTTCCAAAAGAAAGTTGATGGATAGTTACTTGGCATCCCTGTAGATGTTCTTAGGCACAAGTGGAGGAATCACCCACTGCCCTCCCACACCTTCTACCGGGGTTACCTTCCAATCCCGTCCAAGGTCAACCAGAAATAGCCTTTCGGTGTACCTATGTATGAACCCTAGATGTCAAAGAGACTAAAGGATACCTTAACTATATTGATAGTGTGGGGGGGCAGTCACAAGCCTAGTTTGTATGCATGGGCAGGGTAGTAAATCCCGAAACCCTGTCTAAGACAGAATCCCCAGATGCGCAAAAACCTTGGTCTACGCTTTGACAAGGAATCAGAGGGTTATCCCCTCAGTCCAAGCCTCCACGTAGCCTCGTGCTTAACTCCCGTTTGAGAGGAGCTTCCCAGATACAATCAACACAGAAAAGGGTTTACCTAGTGATTGTCCAACTACATCTGAGATTTAAATACTTGTGGAGAGTTAAAACTCCCCAGTCCACAAGTCTAGCCTGAGCTAGTTGGTGTATGACCCTATAAAATAAAACTTACTAATAATTTAAAATTATATCATTTATTTTAAGGGCTATTTTTATTGAGAGGGTAAATGGCATGAAACTTATGTGGTGTTTTGACTCAAAGTTGAAACAAAATGACTAAGCAAAGAGAAATGAAATGCAAAAAGTAAAAAGTATTCTCTTTTTCTTTTTCATATAGAAACTTGAAAGCCACAAAAGAACAATTTATTTTTTATTTTTTCAAAAATAATGATATGTCATGCAGTCTAGAATAAAAAGCTAATCTACATGCATATAAAGCAAACATGTGTTTTTTATTTTTCTTTTATAAATGAAAAAGAAAAAACAACCTATCAACTAATGCAAGCAAGTACTGTAAGTAAATAAAATAGACAACTATGCTACACCCCACAAACAAACCCTAGGTTTCCCTAAAGTTGGATATCAACCTCTCGTGAAAGGAAGGCTCACAAAGGTAAACAAGCCAACATCTTTGGAATGAAGAGTCTGATCAATGAGACTGACATAAACAAAGGTCAAGAAGTAACAAGTATCAATCTAAACCTACAAATAGAGTTTGCTCAGTACCTGTCCAACAAGGTCAAGCCAAAGAAGGAGGTGGGGGGGAAAGCAGCAAAAACAAGTATACGTTCTTTTTATTTTTCTTTTATAAATGAAAAACAAAAACTACCTACAAACAAAATTATGTAGATAACAAGAACAAATCAAAACGAACTTTGCTATACAACCACCAAACAGACTCTAGAATGCCCTAATGTCAGTATAAACCCGACTTGGAAGGAAGGATTGCATAAGAGACAAGTCAACTATTTTGGCATGGTGAAGTTAACCAATAGAAGAAGAAGGAAACCAACACGAACATGCTTATGAACTCAGACAAAGATCACTGACATAGGCTGACCAAAAACATAAGCCAAAAAAAATCATACCAAGCAAAGGAGGTGGGGGGAAAGAGAAAAGAACAAATCCTAATTCTATAAAAATGCTTACCACATAGATAAATAACAACCAAAATGGATGACACTAACTCCCTGGAGTCATGCACCTGCATAGGACACCAAAAGACCTACCAAACAACCCACAAACAGAAGAAAAAAACACCAAAATGAGGAAAAAACATTGTTTTAGGGGCACGGGCGGGTTGTACTACTGATAGGTCATGTGTCATACGTGAGTTGATAGTATATAAAGTCATGTGTACCAAACCAAACATGCAACTATTCAGTCTGCAACTCGCATATGGGTGGAAAAAATACCCAAAAAAGATAAAAAAACTGCCTTAGGAAATCAGGGGCAATATGCTATCAGACTTATAAAGTGTTCCTAAGTGGCAAGAAGGACCTGAAACAATGCAAAAGACTGAAATAAAGATAGAGAAACCCCAAAAAGGCAAGGCTTTCCCTAGTGGAGTCACTAGTTCTATTGTAAAGGAAAGTTTCCTATGGCTAGGGTTTAAGAGGCCATCAACGGTTGAAAGGTGGATGTATGTTGTTCACCAAGCATATATAAGCAAGATTCAGAGATTGGAATGGTTCATACCTTAGCCAAATGAAGGTTGATCCAAGAAGCCCTTCAATCTTCTTCTTTCTCCTCTCACTCCAAGAGACCCGCAAAATGAATTATACCTTCCTCAAACCATTATGACCACATATAAATAAATGATAATCAAAGAAATATGAAATAATAATCTGATTAAAATCATAATATGATCAGAAATAGAGATCCAATCACACATTGAACAATTATTTGGGAAGAAGAAGGACATCACATCTTTATTAATATTGAAAACAAGTACAAGTATACCTTCTCTTCAAGATTGGCCCCTCACAAAACCTTGATCTGGTTCTGCTGCTTCTCTTCTCCAAGGAACTCAACCTCCAAGCTCTACAACACAAGGAGAATGCTCACCAAGGCAAAGGTGTGGGCAAAGAGAGTCCCAATTCCTCCAGCATAATGATGCAAAGATTCAAGTCTCTTCTCATGGACCTCCATACCTCTATTTGTATGTTTAATGAAGAGTTAGGGTCGAAGACAAAGTAGTTACAACTGAAGGAGTCAGTTGCATAACTACGCAAACTACCCAAATTTCAAAATTCGTATTTTTTTTTGACATTTTTAAGAGGCATACGTGGATTGCAGAAACAACATTTGCATACACAAGGAGTACATGCAGGTTTCAATGCAAAACGTCAGGTATTTAAGGCATACACGACTATTATATATAGCAACTCGTGTACGTACGCAGGTTTTCCTTAAGGAAAGTCATGTACACAAAAAAAACTAATTTTTAGGATATTTTTGGGCATTTTAACACTTTGGTGTCTTCTGGAAAGTTTTACCTAATAGAAATAGCTTTCCAACGGTGCATATGTGAGGTCAAACGAAGTTACAAAAATCAAGATATGGGTCCTCCAAGTTATGTGTTTTCTCAGTGACTTTCATGAAGTGTTGACATGTGACGAAAACATAGGAAAGTGGCCACAGGAAGAGATGTGTCATTTTGAGCTATAACAGTATTATAGTGGATCATTTGACTCAGAAGGATCCACTAGGGGTTCAAGCTCTTAATATCATAGGAATAAGAGAAAAATGTGTTAGAGGAATAGTTCACATGATGAATTTAAGAAGGAAATTCCTCCTACCTTTAATGGTGAGGTAAAGACTAGTCAAGAAGTTGAAGCTTGGCTTCTTTGGATGAAAAAGTAATTTCAAGTTTAATACTACTCAGTAAAAATGAAGGAAAGAGTAGCCATATTCAATCTAAATGGAAGAGAATATATTTGGTGGGACCACCTCATGCAAGTAAATAAGATCAAAGAAAGAAGGGTTTCAAACCATCTCCCTTTTGAAATCAACAAAGGAAACCATCACAAGCTGTGACCAAGTGATCGAGAGTGATGGAACATAGGCCAAGAGATCCAAAGGTGATTAGAGAACCACTCCAATGGTGGAGATGTGGAGAAAATCACATGCACAGGAACTGTCTACTTGAGAATGGGTATGTATGGAAAACTCATAACATTCAAGAAGCATAAACGGTGGGTCAAGTAGCAAGGATTGTCCCTAGAATTTATGTAGTGCTAGAGGACCGTCAGGTAGATCATTAATCAACTATGGTTGAATTTGAAGGTAAGATTGCTGAGAAATCTCTTTTAGTTTTGATTGAATCTGGATCTAATCATAGTTATATTACTCCTAGAGTAGTTGATATTTGTTCTCTTAAGAAGTGAAAGCATATAAAATCATGGTTAATTCAAATAGCCACTAGAACCAAGACAAAGGTTAGTGAAGTGGTAGAGAAGTGTCCATTAGTCATGGATGGGTTAGTCACATATGCAGATTTGAATGTTCTACCACTTGGTTCCTATGATATTCTCATTGAAATGGATTGGTTAGAAATGCACATAGTTAAGCTTGAATGTTATAGTAAGACTTTTGAGTGCATAGATGAAGAAGCAAACCGAAGGATTGTAAAAAGAATTCCAAAGGTGATTTTTGTTGGGAAGATTTCAGCAATGCAACTGAATAATTTCTATAGGAAAGGTTACAGATTGTATGCAACCCATGTTTTGGAGGCAACATAGAATCAAACTCGTAGGTTGGAGGACTTTCATATGTTACAGGAATTCAAGTACAAAAAAAGTAGTTTTTTTATGACAAATATGTCAACTCAACCATTATGGTTGACTCATTTTATTGGAATTCTATTGGTTCTTGAATTCCAACTCACAAGAACTTATTGTTGGCACATTTCCTTATAAGGCCCATTTTAGACCCCAAATTTCCTCTAATGTTCCTGGAGCAGAACTAGTGTCCAAGACACCCTACAGGATGAGCACTCCAGAATTGCTAGAGCAAAATATGCAACTGCAAGAGTTTTTGGAAAAGAAGTACATCAGGCCAAGTGTGTCCCCTTGGGGAGAACCAATTTTGTTTGTCAAAAATAAATATGGTACACTTAGGTTTTGTATTGATTACAGACAGTTGAATAAATTCACTGTGAAGAATACATATCATTTTCCTCGAATTGATGACCTTTTTTATCAAATGAGAGGAGAAAAGGTATTTTCAAAGATTGACTTGAGGCTTGGTTACCATAAGGTAAGAATCAATGAATGATATATTCATAAGACAACATTTAGAACAAGGTATGGAAATTATGAGTTTGTAGTGGTACCATTTGGTCTCACAAATGCACCAACTATATTTATGTGTCTCATGAATAGTTTCTTCAGCAAGTATCTAGACAAGTTTGTTATTGTATTCCTTGATGAAATTCTTATTTATAGGCTAAGAATGAAGCAAAGCATGAAGAACATTTGAGACTGACACTAAAATTGATAAGGGTGAATAAGTTCTACGCAAAGTTGAGAAAATGTGATTTCTGTAAAGATAGAATTCATGATTTGGGTCACATAATCTCAATAGAGGGCATAACTGTGGACCCTGATAATATTGAGGCCATCATGAATTGGCCAACTCCAAGAAATGTGACAGATGTGAGGTCTTTTATGGGACTTGTAGGATATTATAGGAGGTTCATTGAAGGATTCTCGAAGGTTGCACATTCCATCACTTCTTTGTAAAAGAAGGGGATAAAGTTTGAATGGACACCAAAATGTGAGGAGAGCTTCTAGCAGCTGAAGAATATTCTTACAAGTGCGCTAGATCTGAAGATTACGAACCTAGGAAAAGACTTTGTGTTGTGTATTGATGCATGTAATCAAGGACTGGGAGGATTTCTTATGCAAGAAAACCATGTGGTATGCTATGAGTCAATAAATTTGAAGGAACATGAGAATAACTATGCTACTCATGATCTAGAACATGCTCTCAATATGTGGAGGAATTACTTATTGGGTAGAAAATTTGAGCTAAGGACAGAGCACTGTGGTCTGAAATATTTGTTTGATAAGCCAACTCTAAATGCTAGGAAAGGTAGATGGCTGGAGTTTTTATGTGAGTTTGATTTTAAAATCAAGCACATAAAAGGAAAAATAAAGTTGTTGATGTTCTCAACAAGAAGGTGCATGAAATGCATGTGGCATCTCTTAGTACCTACCAGTCCTATTTGAGACAACATATTGTTAATGATGTTGTTGAGGATCAATTGTATGCGCAAATAAAGAACAATTTGGAGCAGCAAAGTCTTGAAATGAAGTATGAGAGATATAAATTGGAAGAAGATGAAATTATTACCTATAAGAGCATAATTTATATTCCAAGTGTATCATATTTGAGAAGAGTTGTTATGGATGAAATCCATCAAGATCCATATTCTGGTCACCCAGGATATCAGAAGACAATTGCTACAACCAGAAAGCACTATTTTTGTCTTGGAATAAAAAATGACATTTCTGAGTATATTTCTAAGTGCATGAAATGTCAACAAGTGAAGGTTGAGCATCAACACCCAAGCGGTTTGTTTCAGCCTTTTCCAGTTCCAGAATGGAAACGAGAATTTGTTTCCATGGATTTTATTATAGGATTGTCAATGAATTGGAGGAAACCTGATTCCATCATGGTTGTGGTGGAAAAGTTGACAAAGGAATCACATTTTATATTGGTCAACTCCATGTATAAGGCTGATTGCATTGAAAAAAATGTCACGAAGAAAAATTTTCAAATTGGATGGCTTGCCTAAGGAAATAATATCTGTAGGGATACCAAGTTCACTTCCAAATTTTGGAATGGTATGTTTGTAGATATGGGCACAAAGCTGAACTTCAGCACTGCCTACCATCCTTAGACCGATGGGAAGACATAAAGAGTGAATTAGTTGCTTAAAGACATGCTTTGCATGTATGTGGTGGACAAACCATCCAAGTGGGAGGATTATTTACACTTGGTAGAGTTTGCTTATAATAATGGACAACAAGCATCATTATGAATGAGTCCATATGAGGCCCTGCATGGAAGAAGGTGAAGGAAACTAGTGACTTGGGATAATCCAGTGAACATGATTGTGCTTAGTCTAGAATTTCTCTAGGAAATGGAGAAAGAGTTTGCAAAAATCAAGCAGAACCTGAAAGCATCCCAAGATAAATAGAAGAGCTATGCAGACAAGCATAGAGTGCATAGAGATTTCAGGGTTGGGGATCATTTTTATCTTAGAGTGAGGCCAAGGAATAGTTCCTTGAAGCTTGGAAATTGTGCTAACCTATCACCTAGATATTGTGGGCCTTTTAAAGTGCTTGAAATAATAGAGCCAATTTCATATAGACTTGCATTTCCTACTAGCGCTAGAGCTCATAATGTTTTTCATGTTTTTTTTCTTAAGAAATATGTACATGATCCTAACCATGTGATAAATTGGGATGTGATTTAGGTGGAACCCGAGGGAGAGTTCTGAACTGAGCCATTGTGCATCCTCAAAAGGAAGGTCACAATGCTCTAGAATTGAGCCATTGGAAAGGTCAAGGTGCACTGGAAGCACTATGGTCCAGATGAGAATATGTGGGAGCTAGAGGATGCCACGCAATTGGAACATCCAATTTTGTTCAATTTTGTAAAGAAACGAGGATAGTGCTAATGAAGGCGAAGGGGAATGTAACACCTCAGTTTTGACCCCATGGTATTGAAACTATACATGATGTATATATTGTATGTAAATCATGGCAAGGAGATCAATTTCAAGGCCCTTCCATCAATTTGGTGTTTTGTGTATAGGTGATCAAGGTTGATACCTATCGTTCTTGTGCTGGTCATGCACAATATTATTTAAATTACCATGTACATATACAATCTATTAAAATACCATAGCTAGCTATGCAATGAAATGTGAGAGATGGGGGCATGATTTCACAAGGAATAGGGAGGGGAGTTAGTCAAAATCCTGATCCATAGGGTGAGACCAGGTGTTAATGGGGGACAAAGATAATTTTAGGGGCGAATTTTAGCCCAGTGGGCTATTTTTCCATGTTTTTCTCCCAAAAAAGATTCGCTATTTTGCATTTTTTGAAGCCCTGTTTTGCCCCATTTTGATGGGGTAAAAATTTTCACCCTAAAAATCACCAAATTATTATATAAACGATATAAAATCCTTGGAAATTAAAATATTTTTTGAAAAATATCGCCAATCATGTTATAGTTTTTGTTTTAAGAATTGGTAATATTCGCCAACATTTATACACTTTTAAATAAGTATGGTTCCTTAAAATCATCCCTGATGGGGGAACTCATAAAACTTTAGCTACCTTTTTTTCCTCTGTCCTCAATCATTAAATCCTTCCAGAAGGTGGTTAAGGAAGTTAATTCCTTGGGTAGAGCAAGGCATGGAAGCTAGTTTTGTGACTAAGTCTGCTTGCAGCCTACAACCTACAACTTGCAGTCTAGGAAGTCGCGTTTTTTCTTCTGCAACAAGTAAGCACATGGATGCATGCTAGTCCGGTATTTTACCTCAGTCACGAGAAGGTTTTGTGGTGGTTCTAGAGTGTTATTGATTATTATAATTATGCATTATGGATTCTTCTTCCCTAATCAACAGTCACTATTATTATGATAGATCATTCACGTTGTTCACTATCCTGAGTCGAAAAGTGGTTACCCAGTGTGGTTCAGCATTCCATGGAGTTTCTGTAAGTAGTTTCCTTTGCTGAGACCTTGGTTGATAGGTTACAATGTTATTCTAAACTACAGAGTGGTATGAAACCCTATTTCTCTTTGTTAAAGAGTGGATCCTGTGTTGATGTGTCTCCTTGTGGTTTTCCATGATGTGTACTATGATTTGGGTCTGAACTATATGCAAGAATTAGGAGTCGAAGAGACGCTGAATGGGATTGATAAACCTATTGCAGAGTTGAGCCTCATGAAAATATAAGAGTGGCTGGTGAATCTTCCTTGCATGCCCTAAAGAGCACTGGAAGGGAAGGTATAGCCCGAGGGACTGTGTAGTAGAGAAGGGGATACTTCCTTGTGTTGGGGTGCAGGTGATGTGGATAACAGGCCAGATAGATCTTATGGAGGTGTCCCTAACTCTTGAATAAGCCACTAGCTTAGCCATTATTCCTTTCCACTGCCTTAGCAGCCTGTGAAACCCAAACATAGATTGGCTTGGATGACACCCTAAGAAACCCAATTGTATATTGGATTGGCTGGGAAGTCTATGAAACCCAATCAAACATTGGCTTGGCTGTGCCTTTTTATGCATTTGGCCACATGTGACCTTGGCTAGACAACCTAATAAACCCAACTGTTAGTTGGCTTGGCTAAATAGCATGTGAAACCCAGTAGTGAGATGGCTTGGCTAAGTAGCCTAGAAAACCCATATGTTGGCTTGGATGGTCCTTAATGTGTATGTTGGCTTGATGCTATGTAGTATGTGAAACCCAACTTTTGTTGTCTTGGATGAATAGCCTATGAAACACAATAGTGTATTGGATTTGTTTCCTGCATCTTGATAAACTCAACTCTGTGTTGGCTTGGCTAGACAGTCTAATAAACCCATCTAAAGGTTGGTTTGACTATGTGTGATATGATCTGAATGTGTGTGAGTCTGTTGTTCCCTAGTTCCTTGTGGAAGCCATGCCCATATTGGGGGTGGAAGTTGTGTTAAGATATTAATGAACACAACTGGCATATGGTTGGGTGGAACATTGCAACAACATATCCAGTTGCAAGACAACGTCATCTTCAAGATAAGTATTCTTTGTTATGCTTATTTATGCAATGTATTTGCTTATGAATGAATTGAATATGATGAATTGTTTCTAACGTTTTCAGTAGAGTTTAATGTGGGTTAAATTTTCTTTCATTTGCATATATATATGCCTTGTATACTTCAATGTATTATGTTTATGGTCATGGAGGCTAGAATCCTAGTTACAAAGTCAAAAGGCATCTGACTTAAGTGTTCCACACCCCAAAATCATCTCGCAGAAGGAATAAGGCGAGAGGTGGAAGAAAGAAGTTGAAACAAAGTAGAATGTGATTTTCTGCACTTCAGGATCCACCTGCAGAAAGGAGAAAGGAGGAAGGTGGAAAATAAGAAAGATATAAGGAAGAATCTTGGTTTTCCGCACCCCGAGTTCTGCCTATGGAAGGGCAGAAGTCGAAAGCGAAAAGTTGAAAGGTGAAGTGACCATTTCACAGGTTTTTCGATTTCCAAGGTCTGTAGCCAAAGTCGAAAAGAGGAAATATGAAAGATCAAATGATTGTTTCATGGAGTTTCTGACTTTCGGGGTCTGTAGCGGAAGGAAGAATGGCAGAAGTCAAAAGGCGGAAGGTCAAAGGACAAGATGGTCGTTTTCTTATGTTTCTAATTCCCGAGTTTCGTCATGGAATGGAAGAAGGTGAAGGGGTAAAGGTTGAATGATTTCATCCGACATTTTGTTTCCAACTCCTATATTTCATAGCAGAAGGCAGAAAGGATACCGCAGAAAGTGGAGTGTGGGAAGGAAAGGTTTAGTGCGGAAAAGGTTGTTATGGTCACAGAATGGATCTTATATCGAGGGAGGAACGAATGTTAGTGTGATTTTTATGATTAAGCATGACTATTAAAGGATGTTATATTAACCAAGAGTGTTCAAAAGAAAGAGTTAGTAAGTTCTAAAATATTATGCATATCATTCATGTGTATGGGCACCAGGTTCATGACATCGTGGTGTATCCGAGCAGTGGTAGAGAAGAGGGGACACTACACACAACCTATAATAAAACCTATATAAGTCCCTTCGCTTTCAATGTTGTAACCTTTTCTTTGTCCTTTGGATCTGTATATGAAATTATATCACCAACTGGTGGGGGATTGTTGCTCGATTGAGAACTTGAATGGATGCTAGGCGATGTGGATCCTCAAAGAAATTAAAGCAATGAACTAACCTAGGCCAATCATAGTAATACATTAAGGATATCTCACAGAAAACATTATATACCAATGCTCTACCCATATATAAGGGAGCATACTATCTATAAGGATTATAGAGGGTGTTCCAATATATCTCATGCGAACGAGTTATTGATTCATAACATGCCATACCTATTTAATAATTGACAGATCTCATGAAACTGTGCGATACCTCTCTAGTTCTATATGGGGGATTAATTGAAGCGCTAGACTTGGCCAATGGTACTATTTGTCTCTCTTATAAGTTCTCAGTCTCTCTTGTGATTTTGTTATTTTTTGAGTCGGACAATGGGTTAATGATGTAAATTTGTATCTATCTTAGAAAACAGGTTAGATGCACTAGGATTAGATACAATGATATTTCAATATAGTGTCTTAATAAAAGTAGAGATGCTTACCCTATTATAAAATGTAATCTTTGTCATTGGAAAGTCTATATAAAAGTCCTTTTTTGCTGGTAAAAATGTTTGATCCAACGAAAAGTTTCAAGTTGTTGCAAGAAACACCTATTTGCAGGTTATAATAGGGTTATGATTAATACCACTGAGTAGTTGAAACAAAAATAGATAGATTTATACTTCTAGGACTGTTTTATTTAATGTTTATTATGTTTGTCATATTTGTATTGTTTTGAGTTTGTTACTACTTAGATGAGTGCAATTGTTTTGAGTTCGTTATTGCCTGGATGCGTGCTCTGCTGCTTGGATTGAAAAAGAACTACAACCATATGGAAAGAATGGAAATGTATGAGAGCAATATTTACTTTCTAATTATCTGAATCTGAATTTTGTTCTTCTTACTTTGAATCAAAATATGCATAAATCTGAAATTTTTTTTTTCCTTCTGGATTTGAATCGAAACCTGCATGAATCTAAATTTGAATTTTTTCCTTCTAGATTTGAATGTAAATATACGTAGTAATAATAATTCTTCCTCTCTTGCATGTAAATCTGCATCACAATAATACTTATTCAGCTCTTGCAGAACACCAAACAACCAAGGAACCAAACTGTAGGAACCAAAATTGAAGGAAACTATTGAGAGCAAGCTCTCTTTTCTCTTGTAATGGAAGAGGCGATGAAAGTTTAAGGTGGAAGAGGAGGTGGAACAATAATATGGTGGTCACCAGTTCACCATGGGAATAACATAAAATTAAATTTTTACTGTTTGGAAGTAATGCTAACAACAAGCTCACCATGGTCATGAAAGAATATTAGG
This sequence comes from Pseudotsuga menziesii, assembly GCA_001517045.1. Taxonomy (NCBI): domain Eukaryota; kingdom Viridiplantae; phylum Streptophyta; class Pinopsida; order Pinales; family Pinaceae; genus Pseudotsuga; species Pseudotsuga menziesii. Next base: position 175,695 of record LPNX010225311.1, read on the forward strand.
CATTGTATGAAAGAACATTAATTTAATGTTTGGAAGTAATGCTAGCAACAAGTTCACCATGGGAATGAAAGAATATTAGACATTATATGAAATAATAGTAGACATTTAATGTTTAAAATTAATGCTAGCAACAATGGTAGCATTATTCCAAAAGACAAAATTACTTCAATTTTCAAACAAATAAATTCTAAGTTTTAAAGCTAAAACTACCCCTTTCCTAGAGGCCAAATAAGATCTAATATTTTCTTATTTTATTTGAGAACACAATAGTATAAATGCTATCATTGAACAATATAAAGTATAATCTGTTAAACAAATTTCAAACTTTGGTAAAATTACCTTTGAAATGCAATATAAAGTGAAATATGTAAAAACAATTTCAAACTTGGTAAACTTACCTTGAAATTCAAACCTTTTTATTGTACACACAACAAACCGTTTCATAAAGTCCCTTCTAGCCAAGAAATTATCCTATAAAAATTTATTTAAATAAAATAGATCATAGCTGATACCATTTCCAATTGGATGAGAGTTTGAATCGAACTGACTCTAAAGTGGAGACCGTATCACTTTTTATTTACTAGGGTTGATAAAAGAGTTGCTTAAAATTCCAGCAAGCAAAGTGATCGATATAATGCCATATGTCATATTTTTTACAAAGAAAAATAAAAAATTGATGAGAAAACCGATTATTAAACTACTTCGTAGCAAGAAAAACCTCTGGTCATTCAAAGGACAAGTGCGGCCAACTTATTGTTCAACTAGCTAGTAGTGGACCTAACAAACCGTGCCATATTTAACAATAAAAAATTGTTGTAGGCAGGCCACCGTTTATGAGAAAGTAATCTTAGGATTCCTTTAGTAGTAAAATACATTCTAGTCCAAGGAATTAGAAGTATAGATAAAGTTGAATTGAATCTTCTCTTTAAGAAAAGAAACAAAGAACAAATAAGTGAACATGAACCTATTGACGAAATGCACTTTCCTAGTTGTAGACAGATCTCTAGGTATGCACTCTCCTGGTTGTCGACAAATCTCTAGGTATGCACTCTCCTTATTGGGATTTCACTCTTTAATTTGAAAATTTGATTATATAGGTTGTTTGGACATTGTTTGGTGCCTTAGAGAACATAAGTGAGTTGGCTTTGGTACCATCCTTAGTATTATACCTTGAAATGGCACTTCTTCGTCCGAGTAATGACATCAAATGTGTCATTACACAAAAGGACAACATGGATAGAAGTAACCCTATCTTTATAACAAGACTAGATCTTTGATACTTTCTAGTTACTTCAACATCATCAACCTTTCATATAAAATTTCTTAGAATATGTGTCTTCCCTTTTAGAAACCAACGTACCATGCGTGGGTATCCCTCAACGTATGGATCATAAGAGTGGAATATGCGAGTTTCCTCAAAGGAACCCATGTATTATTTGTGAGTTGATCCACTACAGGTCGTATATTTCATTAAGAATTGGTAAAAATGAAAATATTATTAATCAAAAGGCAGTTGGGATTGGTTTGGAAACCTCCCCAACTTCCCTAACCATCCTATCCTCGAAATCCTTCCTCAAAAACAACTATAAAAAGAGGGGAAGAGTATGAATAAAGGGGACCAACTTTGGAGGAAAAGTTATGTTGTAGAACTTACATTGAGGAGAGGAACAAGAGAAATCAAAGCTAGGTCTTGCATAGGAGTCCGATCAAGAAGGGGATTTGTAATGTTTCAAGAAACTCAGTCAATAAAGATTGTCATTTACTTCCATCATTGTATAATGAATGATTCATTTGTTTTTGAGTAATGATCTAGATTGCATTTTGTTTTGAATTGCAATATTTGTTTATGTTCATTTCTCATCTATTATAACAATTGATTATATAGGGATAAAGGGTAATTTGTTTTTGCAGGTGTTGAAGACTGGAAGAAAAAGAAGCATTCAAGGGAAGAGGAAAAGCTAGGATCAACCATCGAAATACGGTTCACAATCCTCATCTCTTTCTCTTTAATACATGCTTGTATCCCTGCATATTTGTCTGTAACCTCATAGTTTGTTGGTGGCCTTTGGTACCCCAGCCATAGGATAGATTCCCCCCATAATAGAACTGGCGACTTTGTTGGGGAGTATACTATTTGGGGTCTCTTTGATAGATTTTTCTTTCCAATATTGTCCACTCCTATTCCTGTATATTACTTGCTTGCATAAATATTTAGTCACTCCAAATTGACAATTCAATATTTAAGTCCCTTGTTTTTTCTTTTTGAAAAATTATTGAAGAATACACATGTATCCCATACTTGTAGTCGTGTATACTTTGTAAATACGTGTGTTTTCCACTACACATTCACGTATGGTACACAGTTTTTCTTTAGTATAGTCGTGTATTCCCCGTAGTTGGTCATGTGAAAGCCAAGGTTTTGATTAAAAGTCTGTTTTTCATATTGGATTTCTCTAAGACTTTTTCTTGAGATTATTTGAGATTGTTTCTTGCTTAAGTTCTAGTTTGTTTGTGTTGTAATTCTCTTTTTAGTGAGTTGAGTTGGTTGAGTCTGTTTAAATACCTTTAGGTCTCTCCTCTTGGATTTTTACTTGGTAGGAATGTTAGTGATCTTTGAGTTTTCAACCCCTGTTGATGTTGGTGTTCAATTTCAATTGGTTGATTGGGTAAACAACCTGAAATTTCTTCTTCCAAGCCTTAGAACAACTTAGTTTTATAAACTTGAGTAGTTTAGTCCAAGTAGGGTTTTTTTAAGCTTTGTATGACATTCAAAGTTCATTTTTATGAGATCTGAATGCCAAGTCTGATTGATACATTCATCCATTTTACTCATTTATGTTTGTGTATAATGCACTTTATTTCATTTTCCTTTTGAAAATCAAATAGTAAAACGAAGCATTTAGGTGCATACTATCTTTAGACACATTTTCCTTTTGTTTTCAAGTTTTCAAAAAGAAAAGCAAGAAGAAAATTCTTATTTGCATTCCAAAGTTCATAAATGAGTTTCATTATTTTTGCAATAGAAAGAGAATTTAAAATGTCAATGGTAATTTGAAACATTTCAAACCATACTTTTTCTTTCCAGTCAAGTCCAAAAACATCATAAGTTGCACGGTCATCACCCTGAGTAAAACAAGCCTTAAAAAGAACGTTAATATTTAAAGTTGATTAGTAACAATTTTCTTATTAGGGACATCACCAACTAGATTAGGCTAGGGTTTTGGATTAGGAATATCTAAAACTATCCAAAAAAAATTAAAATTCATACATTGTGGCTTGTCTCTTAGGAAACCCAATTCTACAAGAAGGTAAACCAAAAATATCCTCTAACATAGGAGTCAAGCATGAAGTCATGTGAATCTTAATTTGCGTAGATACCCCTTCAATAATCAGTGGAGCATAAACTAGAATTTTTGTGCATACAGGGGTTCATTCAGTACCACCTTTAGCCCCGTGTGGTGTCGATGTTATTTCAATTTTGGGCTTCTTACCCTGCCCATGCACATCAGTTAGGCCGATGATTGTTTCATTGAAATTTTCTTGTAGATATAGTAACCATAATGTATTAACCTAGTTTTCTTGCATGGGTGATGATAGAAGGATATTTCTAGTGTACCTTGGGAATACATGGGAGGAAAACCCACACAATAATTTGGGAGGGTGGTTGGTGATTCAACTGCTTGCAACTAGAAAACTTGTATTGGGACCCCGAGTAAATTCTCTTCAACTCTTCATTGGTCTATTCTGGGCCCTCATCATATCAGATGTTACCAGGGTATTTTTTAAGGATTATGATATTATACTTAAGTATGGTATTCTAGGTGATTGTTTTGGATTGAAAAAAACATGTTTATAGATAGGTAGGAGAACATTAAATATGAAACATAAAACTAACACTTAAATGTGTAAATTTTGGGGAATATTATGATATAAAAAAAATATTTTATATAAATATGGGCGATAATAGACACTAAAAATTACCAAATAGAAAATTGTTTTTTGAAAAAAAACCCAAAATAGCCAATTGCCGAAATTTTTCCTCTAAAAATTACCCTGGACGTTATTTTGGAAGGAATATCTTTATCCTCTTGGTTTTGATAGTTAGGAAATTTTTTAGTAGTATGTTGTTTGGATTTTGTGTGATATAGCTTGACTCTTAGGTGTTTGTAAATAAAGTCTTCAACTATGGAGGATCAACATCATCATATATCATGAAGGTTGCAAAGCCTTCCTCCACTTACTTCTGTGGAGCCTCCACCGCCACCTAGAAGGAGGAGAATTAACACAAGCGGTTCATTTAAACTAACTAGTATTATATAAAGTTTAAGGGAACTTGAAATAAGGTATAATCAACCTGGTCACCCATCAATAGAGATGGAATACTTGCAGGAAGGAGACTTTGCAAGGAATTATAACTCACCTCTTACCGATTTGAGGGATCCAATACTTGTGCAAGTTAGAAATTTCATTCAACCTAGTCTTGGTGTCCCATTAAGTCTTTTCATGTTGAATACATGAGAAAGATATAGGAATATCTATACCCCTACTTCAGTCATGCTTTAACCATGTTAGCTGGTGGAGTCTCTCCTCCACATTTGAGTGTATCACTCTCACTACATACCTAATGCACTAGTAGTATCTTTAAATTTTACTTTACCTATACCTGTGTCTCTTAGTACTAGAGTAGTTATCCCTTTAGCACCCGCGAACACTACTACTAGTCCATCTAATGTGTTGGTTACTGGGATACTGTTGTTGTTGCAACTGCTTCCCCAAAAATGTTTACATGTTAGGGTCTGCCCTTCAATTTTTTATTTTTGAAGCACGCTTACACTTGTTTCCCAGCTCAGATAAGCTCCCCTGCATACCTAGTCTTTCCTAGAAGCTTGAGCAAAAGGTTTTTTCTAAGCCTGAAGTGTCATTTTGGTAAAAAATACTTAGGAGAGACCTTGGAAAAATTCCTTACATAAAATGTACGCTTTTGATTTAAAATCAACGGCTAAGGATGATTGTGCCCAAGATCAAAGGTTGCAAATCGTTTCCTCCAAGGAAAAATCAGGAGTGAAAAAGCGAAAAATACAAGTTTCGGTTGTGAAAATTTGTAAACCAGAATTCCGCTTTCCATAATTCAAGATACGATGGTCATGTAGGATCTCACACAGATCAAAGGTCAATATCAGTGGAAGTGGAAATATTAGGTTTGAACTTTGTGAAAGTTGGCGTTTTTTATTTCTGCTTTCCGCAATTAGCAGAAGCGGAAAATCCAAAGTTTAATTTCGGAAAATATTGACTTTTCACTTTTTGATTTCCTCCTTCCGAAAGGGAGGAAGGAGGAAGGTAAAGTTTAAATGTTGAAAAGTTTGGAGTCCCTTTTTTCGGTTTCCTCCTTCCACAATCCGTGAAAAGTGGAAAGGTAAGGTTTTGAATGTTGAAAAATTTGGAGTCCTGCTCTCTAGTTTTTGCCTTTCACAATCTATGGAAGCAGAAAAGCGGAAAGGTAAAATTTAATGTCGAAAAGGTTTGAGATCCATTTTTCGATTTCCGCTTAGTGGAAGAGCGGAAGAGGAAGGACGAAGGTGGAAAGATAAAATTTTAACTTGATAAATTTGGCGAACCCAATTTTTTGCTTTCGGGAAGGGTAGAGGAGGAAAGGAGTTATCAAGGCCACATGATCTAATGGTTCAAATCAAACCCGATCCATCTTTGATATGATCTGAGCCGTCCAACCCTTGTTTTTTTTACTGTGAACCATTGGGGAAACTAAGATATCTTCCTCTTGAAGCTTAAACTAAATAAAATTTCTTGCATAACAGGGCGTTGGTCATTATCTGTTTTCTATTTAATAATCGATGCATATCATTAAATTGAAATACTATGAATTATGGTTGTTTACATATCATATATATATCTCATGATGTTTTATTTGTATATCACAGGTATTATTGTTCACGAGGCGGATGGACGACTCATGTTTGGGAAATTTTTAGATCAATGATGGAGATTTGATATGATATTCAAAGATGCAGGAAAATTAAAGAAGCATGTATTTCCAGCAGGGAAAGGCCCATATAGATTTATTTCTTTTATGAAACCATTTATATTCATCCAAGTAGGAAAATAAGAAGCTTGGGAATCTCCTGGGTCATGGATAGAGATAGTATAAATAGGGTTACAGAGCACCATAGAAGGATTTTGGCCTGGTGAAAAGAACACTGGACAATTTTGTAAAAGAGCTAACTCTTTGGTAACAAGAAGGATCATTTTGTTGGAACAAAGGCATGCATAGAGATTTACTTGAAATGTGTGGAATGCGTACTGTAGAACTATTTCTTATTTCTTATGTACATCATACAGTGAGATTGTTCTAACCTATTGGAACTATTTCCTTGGTCATGAATGGTCGGTTGTCTGTATAAATGATTGTGTTAACAGGGTAATAAATGGTTTAATTATATCAGATTTATTTTTGGTATTCTTTATGCTATGAATGTGATTATTATGTTGGTATAACTATATCTTAGACCTTTATGATCATTTACAGTATATTACTCTAAACTCTAAATTTGCTCACTAGCTGGGCAAGGAATAGTTTAATTTTAGATCTAGATTAGAACTACATTTAGCTTAGGAATCTGCATTTCATTCTTTAAAAAAAATCATATAAATGGTGGGTTGGGTCATAACAGTAAAATATTTAAAGAACGTAACCTACGGTAGTTGAAACCGTAAAATAGATAGATTCCCCACACCAAATAGTGGACTATCTAATTGGGATTGTTTACCGGGGAGAATCCCTATTGTCTTGTACCTGGGATTTTCTAGGCATCAATAGATACCGAATATGCCTTTTGCATCCTCTCCCTTATTCTATAATTTTTAGAAAAATCCTAGTGGTTCCACTCCTTTTGTCCACTGGTATCCTTGGTATGGAGGACACATTCCTCCATCCTCGCCATATGTAGGTCACACACATAATTTGCTGGTGTGTCTTCTGGAAGTCTGAATCCTTTCTCAGGATTTAGTTTTCAAACTTCAAGTCATATTTTTTCCACACCGATTGGAAGCTCTACTTTTTCAATATTTGGTGGAATATCAACATCTCCCGTATCGATGACACTTGTCTTGGCTGGAACCCAAAAAACTCAACATAAAAAACCATAAAGTAGAGGCATAACTGACATCGATGCAGGAATAACAACGAAAAAATGGCGTGAATTGCGTAAGTGACAAAGGCGACAGAGTTAAAATTACTCTAGGAATGAGTCACTAAGGCACGAGAATGACATCAACACAGGATGATTCAATTATATCAATTCTAGGAGGACGCAGAGTAGCTGACACTTAAATCTATGGAAATATTTGAGACCACATAGGAAGAATGGACTAAAGTGTCACAAGTATCCACAGAACATAGAGAAGAGTAAGATGTCTAGGAATGCACGACGTTAAGAACAAAGGTCAAAGAAGAGGTTGAGCAAATGTGAATAGAATATGGAAACTTGAAATCAAGGTGAATGAGCCAATGACATGCAACAAATGTGGCTCAAGGAAAAGCCACAAGTTTTTGCTAGGGGCTTGTTAGCAAGGGATTCAGTTGCACAAAGCAAGACAAAGGAGATAGCAACAAGTGTCAAATTGGATTGCACAAGAGAGATTTACCGACAAGTGTGTTCGGTCTGGTTGAAAGTCGTTAAAATTTTGGTCCAAGTTAGTTAGACAATTGGATTATGTGGAACTTTTTGTAAAGTCACAAGCCTATAAATAGAATTATGAGTGGATTTAATAGAACACCTTATAACTGAGCTCGAAGATCATCTTTATCTTTTGTCATCTTGTATCGTGAGATATTATGGTTGTGACCTTCTTTGTAATCTATGGATGAATGGGTTTTGGTATGAGGCTTTCGATCAATGATCTTTTGTGATCTATTGAATTTAATATGAGAAGGATGTTAAGGTAAAAACTGTTTTATTTCTTGTTTTTCTGATATATGATATTTCTCATGTTTGAATAATGTAAAGTATTTATGTGTTCAATGGGTTCCTGCATGTCGATATCTTTGTTAAGTTAATGTGAATCATGATTGTTGCAATGCTAGAACTTGTTGTGAATAATGATAAGTAGTCTTAAATGATGTATTAGAATCTTATGGATCTACGAACTACATTGTGATAGAGTAAGTGTAAGTGTGAAAGTCCTCTTCCTTTTTTGGAAATGTGGTTCATGTATCCCTCCCTCAAACATCTCGGGTGACACTGTATCTGCTTCATAGGTGTTATTGGATAGGGTAAAACCTATCTGGGCCGGTGTTTGGGAAGATTGCATTAAAGAATGTCAACAATGAGTGAGCCCCTGTCTACTGAAGTGTGTCAACACCTCCCCACCAAATTCAAGTTCTTAAATTATTCATAACAAAAATCATAAGTCCATCAATGATGTTAGTATTCCAACCCCTTTTCTATTACCCACCATGAGAGTGCAAGGAACCTGTTGCTGTTGTAATTGCTTCCCCAAAAAGTTTTACATTTTAGGGCCCCTCCTTCCATTTTTTAATTTAAAATAACATTTACACTTGTTACCCATCTCAGATAAGCCCTCCCTGCATACCTAGTCTTTCCTAGAAGCTTGAGAAAGAGTTTTTTCCTAATCCTAAAGTGTCAATTTTGTAAAAATCCTTAGGTGCAACCTTGGAAACATACCTTCTATGAAAAAATCCACTTTCAATTTTAGATCAATGACCAAGGATGAATCCAAAAAAATTAATGGTCCAGAAAAAGGCAGAAGTGGAAAAGAGGAAGGGAAAAGATTAAAGTTTAACTTTGAAAAATTGGCGAACAATATTTCTGAAAATGAAGTATGTGATTCGTGGAAGCAGAAAGATTAAAGTTTAACTTCGAAAATGTTGGAGTCCCTCTTTTCAATTTTCACTTTCCGCAATCCGCGGAAGTAGAAAGATTAAATTTTAACTTTGATCATTTGGAAAACCCGCTTTCCGATTTCCACTTTCTGCAATCCGCGGAAGTAGAAAAGTGGAAGTGGAAAGGTTAAATTTTTACTTCGATCATTTGGAGAACCCGCTTTCTGATTTTCACCTTCTGCAAAAAGAGGAAGAGGAAAAGAAAAATCGGAAAGATATAAGTTTAAATTAGAAAAAATTTGGAGTCTCGCTTTTTGAAATCCAAATTCCATGATCCACTTTGATTTTAGATCAATGGTCCAGAAGGATTCCATGAATATCAATGGCTCAGAAAATAAGTAGAAAGCGGAAAGCGAAAATACAAAAATTTGGTTGTGAAAAGTTAGAGTTCAAGATCGACGGTTCATAGATATTCTGCATAGATCAACATGCATAAAGATCCTGCAACAAAAGGTGGAATCAGAAGGGAAAAAGCAAAAAAAGCAGAAATGGAAAGATATAAGTTAATCTTGAAGAAAGTTGACGTCTTGATTTCCGCTTTCCGCTATTTCACTGAAAGGAGCTTGTTACGGAGAAAACATCCTATGGCTTGGGGTACCACAATAGACATAGTAACCACAGAAATCAATCCCTTTCTATTGACATAATTGTAACTTCAAAATTTATTCACTTGTATTTCTTATCTATTGTAACCCGATGTTTATTCTGGGATGTTATCATGTTATGTCATGTCTCGATGTTTCGATCAGGAGAATCAATAATGTAAACAAGTCATGTCAGGTCATTGTGGGTAACCCTCCTATTTTCTAAGGGTTAAAGTCCCCATAATTCTGGGGCACTAGGGTTATTAGACTCTCCTAGGAGAGGTTGAATCTAGTAGGGTTTTAGTCATGCTGGGATTATTATAAATAGAGAGTTGGACTCTCTATTTAGCACACATCACAAACACACTCAAGTGTAGCGCATAGTTGAGGAAGGAGAAGACACTAGGGCTAGACAAGAAGAAGGTTACTGCTATCGGGAGAGCATCTTACTGTTTTGTGGTTTTACCTTTTGTGTTGATTCTATCTCTAAGGAAGTTGTGGGGTTTTCTCCATTTATGGTTTCCCTGAGGAAAAACACTGTGTTCATTGTCTCTTGTGTTTGATTGTTGTACTTGTTGTTCTCTCAGTTAAAGATCCTAACATAATGCTAGCTTAAATGTTGAAAAACTAACATGGTATCAGAGCTAACCTGAGAAGAAGACACTGTGCAGCTGTGGGAACTAGGGCTTCCTACTTTGTGGATCTCTCTCCACAAATTTTCAGCAAAAGCGAGGTGGAATAACTCTCCTCCTTAGGGCGCATCTTTTTGTCGAATCAGAATCCAATTCTGAGGTTTTTCAGTTTTGGACCCAACACTACTGCCAAAAATTAGGGCTTTTCACAGGATAGGAAATTTTTAGTGAGCCTAGGCCTGGATTGATCTCCTCCCCAAAATTGAAGTTAGGGATCAATTTCAAAGCATTTGGTTGGACAAAACTCCAGAAAAGAAAAACCCTAATTTGCTCTTGAACCAGCTCTACAGGATTTTAGCTCAAAATTCAGATTTGACATCTTGACTTGGTAAGATCTAAAATATTTTGTATTTCCATTTGAGGTTCTCAGTTAAGATGTCTCATCATAGAAAGCTTGATGAAAATATTGGAAGTATAGGATCTCCCTGGTCCTAGAAGAGAATGAGTTAGACTCCTACATCCATGAGAAGGTTCCAGTTCCAGAGGGAGATGAGGCTAAGACCTTGCATAAGAAGAAGTTGGTTATGGAAAAGAGAATCATTGCTGATTCTATCAGGGATCATCTCATACCACAGGTGTCCTCCCTAAAGACACCTAAAGCTATGTTTGATGCCCTGGCCAAATTGTTTGAAGGGAAGAACATAAACCAAAAGATGACTCTGAGAAACCAACTGAAGAATGTGAAGATTCAGAATGCAGAAACAATCCAGTCTTACTTCACAAGAGTTTCTTAGATCAAGGAACAACTAGAAGCAGTAGATGAAGAAGTGGAAAATGTGGATATTGTGATGACTACCTTGAATGGCCTCCCTAGGTCATGGGATTCATTCATCCAAGGAATCTATGCTAGAAAGAAGTTAATCAATTTCAGCAGACTATGGGAAGAGTGTTCTCAAGAAGAAGCTCGGATAGCATCTCGAGAAGAAAAGACAGGAAGTGAAGATCAAGCTCTCATGGTACACTCCAAGTCAACCAAAAGAATATCTCATCACCCTAGAGGTAAGCACTATCACAAAGATAACACTAGAAAATATTTGTTTAGAGTCATATGTTTCTTACGGAGAGAAATTCCTATGGCTTGGGGTACCACAACAGATAGCTTGACTCTAGAAATCAATCCTTTCCAATATGCAATAGAAAATAAATGTCTAACACTAAAGGATCAGACCTCGTACCTTATTCCGGATGGTTGAAGTACATCCCCGTTGAGCTTTCCAACTTCAACTTGAATTGATAGATTACTTCCTCAACAACAAGTAACCACTACAAGCATTCTATATATCATGGTGTTAGATCTATTCTAGCATATATAATCAATAATGTATAAGCATTTGACATAATCCAATGGATAAAATATTCATTCAAACACACATTATTGGACAGGAAAAGATATTTTTATTAATATAAATCAGAGATTACAAGATACAACCTCTAACAGCATGTATGCAAACCAGAGAAACTGAATCCCCCACTTGGGCCTCCACCACTTCAATACTCCATCTCTAGATAGCAAGCTCACAAGCAAAAGGAAAGCTTGGGAAGAACACAAAAGTGCTCCAAGGGACAAAGGGATGCAGACTCAAGCATAAGTTCCGGAAACAATCGACTATAGTTTCTTTGCTCTCAATTATCTCATATGCCTTCAATGTACCAAGGGGTTCCTTATATAGATTTTCAAAGGGGTAATGAAAGGTCGAATCCGAGCGATCTCAAGGCATAGGGAAGGCCAGGAGTCAAGTGAGTTGGATCCATGTCAATGAAAACTCCAAAAGGATTTGGATTTTGTACACATCTTGATGTATGCGATTTTAGTGGTCAAACCCGCTTATATATGTTCTTATAGGTTTAAAATTTGCGTGTATCATTTTTCACATGTTTTTAGGGATGGTCAACGAAACATCAAAGGAAAAAAAATGGTCCATGGGGTCTAAGGAGTCTACAGTGGGACAGGGGAAGGCCATACAAAGTGTGATTCACCTGGAGTGGTGAAATCAACTATAACAGATGCCCCCTAATATGTGAGGTCAGAGGGGTCATACGATGGCCGAAATACATTATAAGTCCATCCCAGAAGTGGAGTGATGAAGGATCCCAAATGGAAGACCAGCCACCCAATCAGCATAGTACAATAATATAACTCTGCATATAACTACAAATACATATAGCAGTCCCGGATACATAAGAGGACAATGGCCATGAATAGGCATGATACAAGATATCACATAAGTGGTCATTTCCACATACAATATACATAGATCAGAATCTCCATGATGAATATATACAATGGACCATGATCTCCATAATGGATGAAGATATATAACAGATCAAGATCTCCATAATGGCTGGAAATGTTTGACATATACTGGAATCAAGTCATGAGAGCTGAAATCTCATGAACACTGGCACGATCAAGGAGGTAGCATATAAGGGATGCCACCAATCTAGAAGGTATTCTACACAAACCACTACGAGTACATGTCCTACTATGAGAATAGAGGTGTAGAGGTCAAACATAGTAGTCCATCGTCTGATTACTGGTCATTAATGTATACCATTAATAGACGTGAGATCACCCATCGATAATGAAAATGGTAATAAAGGTACTAGAGTGCAAACTAACAAGTGTGAATAAATGTGTTGAGGTTGAACACTTGAGAGGATCCATCGATCAGGGGACATTGATGTATTCCCAAAGACTATCGATGGCGAGAGAACCTACCACTGATGACTGCAAGTCTCAAAGCACTCAAAATGACTCTAGATTCCAATCCCAGAATAAATGATCTGAAGTCGATGGGATGAAATCCACTTGAAGGAGGGAATTAAGGCATCCCCCATCATCCAACACGAGGTACTCAACAAATATGTATAATGTAGAAGGACTCGATCATAAGGTGCACGAACCAGTAACTGTACTGGGAATGGCCGACATGCAAAGTCAAGATCACTAAGGAATGGTCGACTCAGGCTTCCACTTCCTTCAAACAAGAGAATAATGGCGTATGGTGACTGAATGAAGGCAGCATAGACTTGATATACAAACTGGTACATCTCTGTGACACAGGAGGCATCAACAGAGGCTCCATAGGGATTGGAAGCTTAACCAGTTGATGGAGATAAACTCAGATAAACGAGTACATCTCCTAAAGTCAAACTATAACCCAAACAATGGATGTGATATACAGTTCTCTATTCGAAGGCGACACAACTCGACAGTTGCCACAGATAAAATCTTTCCTTGTCCGACTTTTTGGTTTTTTGAATTTTTTTGGACTTTTTCATTTATTTAAAAACCTTGAAAAATAATAAAATGGATTTATAGTTACAGACTAGGAGGAGACGAGTGTCATAGGGGCAAACAAACTAGTTCCAAGACGTGGAACATACCTATGCTCAATGCAAGGATACACGTGTAGGATATTGACACTCGGGGGAACATCCCCTCCCGGTAAAAGGGAAACAAGCTGCGAAGGATATAAAAGATGGCTCTGCATGGCTAGACATGAGACAAGCTTAGGCTATATGGCTGAAACATAATGTTAGGGAAGCCAGTATAAATATCAATAAGGCAAGAAAAGCTCATGATAATGCATTCACAACTTGACATGAGGGAGTCCTGAGGGAAATAGGCCAACAAAAGATCAAGAGGAGTATGAGGCTCTTGCGAAATGTCACGGAAGTACTATACAACAGACTCCCACACCCTAAAGGAGAAAATGTCAACATCGGCACCAAATGCAAATAAGGCGCTAACTAGGATACCCATGTAAGGTGAAGCTCTACCACTCATATCATGCCACCTCTAAAGCAGCAAGATGGTTCCGTGACATAATAGAGTGGGTTTGTACCTAAGGTCATGATGAGATGGTCATAAGGTTATGCAAAATGTAAACGGTGATGAAACCTAACCTATATGCCAGTTTAAACATGATACCCGAGATCGAGATGAACGGGTCAATCCAACGACTGAAACGACACTGAAAAAGGTCCTCTACATCATGAATTATGTCAAAAACGGTCCAAAATGATTAGAAAATGTATAAATTATAGGGAAAGGGGTAAAAATTTTCAAATATTTGAAAATTTTCTATAAATAGTAAACAATTCAAAATATTACAAAACACTTGAAACTTTTACCCATTTGAGCTCTGATTTTCAACAACGAATTCTAGGAGATCCAGCCTGTGGAATCCACTACTGTTTCTTCCAGGTATTTACCCATGCTCTTCTCTTTAATTTTGATGCAATTTTTATGAAATTCCATGGTCAATTAAGCTTTCTAGGCCAAACTAAAATGGGCATTGCGGCCCACGCAGAAATCGAGGGTTTTTTCGGGTATAGGGCTGGATATACACGGAAAATGCCCCCAAACCCGCGTAAATACACGGCTGTTTCGAAAATAGTCACGTATGAGGCTGGGCATAAGGTTTTTTCAATAATCTAATGGGAAAATTGGAAATTTCTTATGCAGGATGGTCATAGAGTGGAGAGAGCATGAACATGGTGAGGTAGAGGAGGAAATAAGGGATGATATAATGGCTCAACAAGCTCTATGTGCATGCGGAATCTACAAGTTTTGGTGTCTTGGTGGCTTGAGGGCCAAACCAAGACTATTACAGATGCTGGTGGATTACTAGGATCCAGACTTCAAGTCCTTCCAAATAGATGGGATGTCCCTCACTATAGAGGTGGAGGACATATACTTCGTTACAGGGATTTCTAGATGAGCGAAAGTAGTGAACCTTCGTTCTCATGGTGGGCCAGGAGGTGGCTTGACTATCAACAAGTACATTGCAGTGTACTACTATCTAGACACAGAGAAGGTGGGGAGTCAGGTCCCTGCCAATGCTATATAGGTGCTGGGCCTCAAGGCCATACTATTGACAATGGACAAGATAGCAGGCTTGGCATCACTCCACCAGGCCTCGCGGCCTCTGATGTTCTATGTAGTGGAGTGCATGAGACCCACAATTTATGACTGGAGCACTGCACTACTGAGCAACATGAAACATTAGCTCAGTGAGTGTAAGGTAGGTAGAGTGCGAAACTTTGAGTTCATCAGTATTTTGAGCACATTTTTCTTCGAGCGTGTTCCAGGATTGAGCCCTAGAGTGGACGTTCCTCTTCACAGGGTTCGAGATCCAGCCCAACGGCATTGGGCAGATGCGATGCACAGACTAGGGGGTAGTAGGGTGGTCAACCCATATCTAGCTGACTTCTTTCCATGGTGGAGATGACAGATAGTTTCCATCAATGACTACCCCTATGCGGGGATAGATTTCTGGGGGGGACTCAAACATGCTGCAACCACCAGGATCAGCATATGGCAATATAGGTAAGGAATCTCGACCCTCTCTTTTTTAAATTTTTTAAGTTATTTAATTTTTTTGTGTTTTCTTGATTATATGGAATCAAAAAGACATATTTTTGCATGACAATACATAGTGACATCTACCATTTATTTTGCAGATGTAGGACCATGGTGGCCAGAAGGCTTCCCTCGTCATAGACGGAGGGGAAGAGGAGATGATATCACGGGTATGGATGCGGAGGAGATGCTCCAGAGCATTCATACCAATTTTGTGAGACTGACACATAGGGTTCCCATGGCGCAAGTCGAAGACTTTCCTGAGGCTATGTAGCGGTAGGTGGTGGGTGTACCACGCGCATGGGTGTGATTATTCCGACGGCTAGCTAGAGCTGTAGTGACCTTCCATGATCACAACCCTCCTCCTCCTCCACAGGATTAGACACCTGGGAGTGTATACATTTTGTACTACCGTGTATTATATGTTGGTGGCTCGAGAACCCTAATTTTGTATCATGACACTATGTATTATCACATTTTGGTATATATAAATTTTTTATGGTGATTAGTTTATTTATTTACATGTGTAAAAATTGTGTTTGTGATTAATTTACTGTGAATGAAACAAATGCTAATCTAACACGTAGTTAGCATATGAGTCAGGAACTTTATTATTAATTCTTGGAATGTGCATATATGTTATATTGTCAAATTACCGTTCTAACAATCTCACACATAAGAATCTTCTCAATAACGTCAGATCTCTAACATGGTACAAACCATTAAGCTGTGACACTACTAACTCTGAATCAAGACGTACCTCAAGAGAGAGAATGCCATGTGAAATGGCATCCCATAGAAGCTCAATAACGGCACTATATTCAGAAACATTGTTGGAAGATGACTGTAGACATACGCCTCCTGAATACAGTACCTGACCCATAGGAGTATAAATTACCCAAGCAGCAGAGGTTGAGTGTTGAGTGTGACGGCTCACACCATCTGTGAATCCTATGTAGGTGAAGATTCCATTGACATCTGCCAAAAAAAATGGAAACTAATCACAAACCTGATCACGATAAGAAAAAGGCCTAACTATGCAAAATTGTACAATAATATACAATAAGTAGCCTTGGCTGAAGATCATGCATAGTATTTCTTGATATATAGCCCATTTCTAGGCTCTTCCAAGGCCATTCCTTTGTAATCCACTAACTCATACGCACCCTTCTCTAACACTCGCTTGACCACGTAAGGACCCCGCCACATAGGATTAAACTTCCCTTCCCCCAAGGGTTCTTTTGGTTGATCCCGCAAAAGCACCAAGTCTCCTTCACGAAACCTCCTTGGATGGATAGAATTATCGTACTGGACCTTTACACGACGTTTATTGACTTCTAGAGCCACCAAGGCATCCCGACGTTGCTCATCAAGTTGCTTAAGGTGAACCAAATGCTCCTCCAATGGTGAAGTGTCTGGTAAGAGTTCTACAACTAGCTTCAAAGAAGGAATCTTGCATTCAACTGGAAATATCGAATCCACTCCATGTACAAGTTGATATGGAGAAAAACTAGTGGCAGTCTTAACAGCGGTTTGATATGCCCACAAAGCAGGATATAACATGATATGCCAATTATTCTTGCTTTGTGCAATGGTTCATTCGAGAATGGATTTGAGTGATTTATTCACTACCTCTACCTATCCATTTTCTTGAGGGTAGTAAGAAGAGGAATGCTCTTGCTTATACCCTAAATTCGATGCCAACTCTTCCATCATACGGTTTTAAAAGTGCGAGCCATGGTCAGTGACAAGCTCTTTCGAAATCCTGAACCGAGTAATAATTTGGTTGAATACGAAGTGAGTGGCTGTCTCACTATTGGATTTTACTGTAGGCATAGCCTCAGCCCATTTTGTGAATTAATCAATAGCCACTATAATATGATGGTGCCCCCCAGCCGAAACTGGGTTGCAATCCATAAAATCGAGCCCCCACTTAGTGAAGGGACCGGTGGTGAAAATGGGATGTAATGGGGAAGGTTTCGAGCGCATATTACGTGCAAACACCTGGCAAGGGTGGAACCTCTTGATCGCATCAACACAATCCTTAAAGGTCGATGGCCAGAAATAACCCGCTCTTAAAATATTTTAAGCTGTAGAAAGCCCAGATAAATGACCACCACATGCCCCTCCATGGCAATCATTTAGAACAACCTTAGCCTCTTCATGAGTTACACAATGTCGTAAAATGGAATCTACCCCACAGTGGTACAAAGAGTTATCCACTATGAGGTATTTCTTAGAGATGTGATGTAATCGTCATCGTTCATCTCGCGAAAGGTGAGTAGGGGTCTTCAATGTTTGTAAATATATTATGATATCCCCATACCATGGGTCTAAAGTTGAGATTAAGAAGATGTGTTCATCAACAAACATATCTTCACAAACCAACTCCTTAGCCTCACTTGGGAAATCCGATATAAGCTCTGCAAAAATTAAAGACTTCTTCGATTTTGCCGAAACAAACTCAAGATTGAATTCTTGCAGAATGAAAATCCATTTATTATATTTTCCCCCAATCATCCTTTGGGTGAGGATGAATTGAAATGGATTGACATGGGCTATAACCAAGGTCCAGCGAAGGAGAATATAATGTCTCAACCGCTGAACCACATGTACGGTAGCTAAAGCAAGCTTCTCGACATGAGAATAACGAATCTCTACGTCAGTAAGGTTCTGGTTCAAATAATATATGACATGCTCTTAGAGCTCCTCATCCTCTTGAACCAAAACCATACCAATCGTCTCTAATGACGCGGCCACATATAATAGAAAATCATGGCTATAGTGTGGGGGACTAATCACTGGGGCCGATGCTAGAGATCACTTGAGTGAATCCAAGGACTCCTGGGCTCACTCATCCCAATAAAAGGCGGTGTCCTTCTTTAAGAGACGCATGAAGCCTCTAGTCAAATTGGCAAAGTTGACAACAAATCTTCGTAAGAATTTTGCCATGCCTTGGAAACACTGAAGATGATGAATATTCTTTGGGGGAGACAACTGAAGTATTTCCTCAACCTTCAAAGGGTCGACTCTTATACCCTCTCTAGACCAAACGACCTGACTTCACACAAAAGATGCACTTATGAGGATTTAATCTAACCGAATAGTGCCAGCATATTTTGAATACCAATCTCAAGTGATAGGGATGACACATTCTCATACGAGAATGAGCAGCAAGGTCATCCAAAAATACTTCGATAATTGACTTGAGATCATGGAAGATCAAGGTCATTGCCCACTGAAACATAGTTCTGGTGTTTTTAAGGACAAAAGGCATTTTTTGATATGCAAACATTCCCCAAGGACAAATAAATGCAGTCTTATGTTGGTCCTCAGGTTTAATCTGTATCTAATTATATTCAGAAAAGCTGTCCATGAAGGAAAAAACCTCACTACCCGCACACTCATCCAAAATCTAATCAATAAATGGTGTGGGGAAATTGTCCTTAGGACATGCATGATTCAAATTGTAGAAATCAGTACATATGCAGATTGCTTCCTGCTTCTTATCCACTAGAACAGGGTTTGAAACCCACTCCATCAATGGAACGGGATAGATGAAATCGGCTTTCAACAGCTTCTCTATCTCTACCTTAATCACAGGTGCTTTCCTTGGATTCACCGCATGCAACCATTGTCGAACAGGCTTAGCATTGGGGTAAGTCTTAATCTCATGCTCGACAATATGAGGGTCAATACCTGGCATCTCATCATGAGACCAAGCAAAAATATCACGGAATTCCTTAAATAGCTTAGTGTATTCTAGAATCTCAGCATGGGAACATTCCACCCCAATATAGACATTCTCTATCATGCCAGGATTGCCAGAGATGTTAATAGGAATCGTTGAAGATATGTTCGCCATGTTTCCATCAGCCATCAGACCAGGAGAGCTTAATGGAACCATAGGACTACCAACTCTCTGACTAAGAACCACCCTAAAATCCTCACGCTCCAAGCGGTCAAGCTCGGGAAGGAAGTACGATCTATGATGGAGTTCCTCCCATGGTGGCTCAACTCCCAACATAACCTCAATAATCACTTCATATGAAAGGAAAACTGTATCAAGTCGGTGTGCATGAGAATACTGTACTACCCATGTCGAAAGCACATAAGGGTCCTCCTCCTCCGTCCGTGAAGAGGAAGGACTAGGCTCTGCAACACACTTGAGATTAGCTTGATAAGCTATCATAGTTGCAGGCAATGGCACGTCTGTCATGATGGGCTCACTCGAAGTACTCGGTGTAGGAAGAATCCAAGGATCTCCAATATGACTCGTGTGAAAAGACATTGATCTTGTAGATGTCAAAGCCTCATCGGAACTAGATCCTATCATAAGGATCGGTGCAAGAAAACTAAAGCTTCCCATGAGGGATGGATACATGCCTACACCCACACTCCCAGAGCTGAGAGTGTTCAATGATTGGGATCGAAGCTCCCGAAGATGCGGTAACAGACGGATTCTTGAATGTCATTTGATCAATTGTTATGATCTTCCTGTTATGTGGAAATCATACAATGCAGAACAGGGAAGAAGCAACAGCTTGCATACTGTACATCTAGTTCCTACCCAGTAACAGATTGTAGTCAAGGGGCACATCAACCACCTCAACCTCTATCGCAACTGTCTTCCCTCCAAAATGGACTTTAAAGGAAGGAAGGATGCCATGCAACCTAAAAGATCTCCCATCGAACGCAGTTAACATGTTCGCTGATTTAGATAGCTCAGGGGAACCCAGACCCTTCCAGCAAGATAAAGACATCACAGAAGCAGCAGTGCCTTCGTCAATCACAGTGCGCTTGATGATCATATTAATACATTCTATGTGAATCAAAAGAGACACATAGTGCAAGGCTAAAGTCCTATGGTTTCAAATTTGATCACGGAGGAAGAATCATCATCATTCACACCAAGGGAAAAAATCAATGCCTTCCTTTGCAAAGGACAACTCTGAAGCACTTCCAATGCATACATCGCACAAGGAGTGTGGCCCAAATCCTTGACAACTGAATAGTTCTGGGTGGCTTTGGCATTTGGATTATGCCCCGAATTTTTAAGGACTCCCTTAGGAATGAGAGGTGCAGCTTCAGGTTTATCCACAGGTTTCTCAATATGCAAAGGAGACCCCGGTGGATCAGGCTCTTTCCCTGGCTGGGTTGTGACAAACCATAATATTTCGCATGGGTCACAACTTTCGCAGCACATACCATGTTAATGCAACCATGACCACTACCCTCCGACGGATCTTGATCACCACCAGACTGGTCCTAGGACCTCAAGTTCATATTTTAATGGTGCGGTAAAGGGTTAGTTAGCACAGTTAGGCCATGTGCCAAGAATCTCAAGGCTTCCTCGATACGAGGGCACAAGTAAGTGAGGTGATCGTCCTTACATAACTTGCAAAGGAACTTAACCTTATGTTTAGCTTGCTTTTCCCCCCTAGCATTTCGACCGTTCTTGTCATTAATATTAGCATTCTCATTCTTATTCCCACCCTTATGATTATTTTTACCCTTTTTTCTATTCCGTCTGGGCTGTTGGTTACCCTTCTGGTCCAACAATTGCACTGAAAGTACACTCGCCATTTGGGTGGGTTGAGACGAAGTTGTATCTTGTCCCAAGGTAGATTGGTTGATTGACAATTGACTAACTTGTTTTGCAACCGAATCCATAGGTTTCACACTTGCACAACCCACAATGCCATCAGCATGTTGTCTAGGTTTGACTTCGGGGTCGAAACTGGAATGTGGAGCATTGGGAATAATCTCATATAATAAACTAGACTGAGCATAGATCAGGTCCAGTTCCTGCACCCTAAAAATCACCTATTCCTCATTCTGCACTTCGGATGTGGAAACATCCTTCGCTATATATGGAAATAATGACTTGAGGAACCACTCGAGGAGGAACTCTGGCGGTATAAAGGCTTTAATTAATCTCTTCTATCTATGCCACTCTTGAATATGATCAGAGATATGTATGGCTTTATCTTTCTGAAATGTCTACAAGATTTCAGTACCAACGTCATAGCGCACTAGTAGCTGGAAGTGGTTAAGAAAAGTCATCGCAAGGTCATTGAACAAAGCGAAAGCTCCCCTAGGTAGCTCTATATACCATTTCACTGCAGGCCCTATAAGGGTGCAATGAAATAGCCTCAAACGAATGGAGTCTTGATGTAAGGAATTCGAAGAGCACCATAGGTTAAACGTAGTAATGTGTTCACTCGGATCCTCTCCCGGTTTTCCCTCAAACTTAAGCATGTTTGAAGGAAGCTTAGAAGGGACAACCGGCCAAGCTGGGCCATGAGCTATGTCACGTCCCCATGCCTCTGCCCAGCATAGAGGACAAGACTACTAGCTTTATCAGACCGGGCTAACCACCCATGAACATGTACAGGCATAAAAATTACATAAACATAATGCTTCCAGGAATGCATTATGGTAAACCATGCACAAATGCCATTTTTTAACACACATAGATGCATTCATTTAACATACACAGCGGAAAAATCATATATTTAATCAAGATTTTACTAAACATGTTCATTTCTATTTAATTAACAGTAAATATAGAATTGCAGAGGTAAAATGCACAAGATTACTTATCTTATGAAAGCTTTGCTCCGCAACCAGCTACGTCACTGCAACGTTCCACCCAACCATAGGCTAGCGTGCTCCTTAATCTCTCAGCAGCGCTGCCACCCCCAAGCTGGGCATGATTCTCCAAGGAATAAAGGAACTAGCAGGCTTACACATAGCCAGGATACACAAAACACATAACCAAGCCAACAAAGTTGGGTTTATCAGGCCATTAAGGAGATGATGAAGGCAATTTGCTAAGCTGGTGAGCTCATTACAGAGCCAAGAACACCCACACTAGAACTAGCCTGACCTCTAAGAAACCCATCCACACCCAACACAAGGAATCAGTCCCTTCTCTGCTACACAGTCCCTCAGGCCCTGCATTCCCTTCCAGTGCTATTCAGGGGTGATGGAGAAGAAGGCCAGCCCTCTAGCTCTGTCTGTGTGGTTTCCAGCCACCAGGTTTACCAAGCAAATCTAATCCAACATCCCTTCCCCTCCCATAGTCCGAAGACCAACAATTGCACTCAGGCAATCAATTTAGCGATCACAGCTTAAACAGAAGAAACAAATTACACAGCCCCAAACGTAACAGCAAAAACGGCTCACAACATGGGGGAAAACACACAGTCCTGAAGCTTATCAGTGAGCACAACTCACAGCAGGGAAAAACATCCCAAATAGCCTGTGCATGAGACCAATAGTCGGTGAGACAGCCAAAAACGTGAATGGCCCTTCACAGCCATGGTAAAAACACATGAAACTACAAAAACGTGAATGGAAAAATGCACCAGCAGCTCCCAAAACGTGAGGAAGACAACCCAATCTCTGGCACTACAAAAACGACCTCCAATCCATGGGAAAATTGGAGCCAACAACCAAAAACGTGGAATGAAAGACACAGGAAAAACTCCAGCTGCTCCTAAAAACCCCAACGTGAAGGAGAATGGTGAGGAAAAATGGAAAACGTGAATGTATGGCAGAATGGCATACGTTTTTGGGAATTTTCCTTGCCAAGGAAGTCAGAACACATTTTTCAAAAATGCGTCTCTGCCCAATTCAAATTTTTTCCCATACTCTTCCCATTCCATGCAATAACTAACTCAACCACATTCTGGCAGAAATAAATGATTGGGGAAAAAGATAAGAAAGGTAGTTGACAGTTTGATGGGTTTTCTCATAGACATTTGGCTTTTCCCCATTGGCCCATAGGTTAAATATTTCACCCCCCCCTTATCCTTAGGAAATCATGCCCCATTCGATTTAGTTGCCGCGACCGTAGCTGGTTGTGTCCATTAATTAATTATGACGCATATTTACATGATGGCCAACATAATATATGCCGCATGCCCCAATATACCATCGGTGACAAATTTAAATCCAAAACATAGCATTATCGATCAATGGTGGGGCTTTGGCCTTTAGCTCTGCACCAAGATCATTACAATATATATACATCATATACATCTAGTGCAACGGGGTCAAAACCGGGGCATTACAAGCTATAGGATCATTCGTTAATCTCGACAAGTCAGGAAGATTGAGCGTTGCGAGGAAAGGGAGCCTAGGATGATGATGTCGATGGACCTCTCCTTGACTCATATAGGTCTGATTGCCACCATGGCCTTGGCCATAGTACCCTCTTCTTGTATGACCCATATAGGGTGGCGTGGAAACCCCATAGTGTGGTGGACCTTGACTATTAGGAGCTACAAAGCCGTATTTAGGAGAGTAAGTAGGTTGTTGATACCTTCCCCCATAAGGTGAAGAACCCTATCCATACTGCATCGCATAATAGGGTCCATGAGTGATCACATGCGATGTCCCATGGGACACTCCGTAAGTAGGCACATACATTCTAGAAGTAGGAATGTGACCTCTAGAAGTATGTGCATGACCTCCCGAAATGACGGGTGGTGCATGAAGCTGAGACACAACCAGTCTAGTAACCGCAGTACAGACATGACTCGTAGCAACATTTCGGCCTGAAGGACCACGTGAATAAGGTGGAGGGTGAACATTTGAAGAAGTAGGGACTGAGGATAGAGGGACCTGAGTAATAATGTACATACTATTCCCTATTGTTACCCATATAGGGTCTGGTATCCTAATAGGATTTCTAACCCTAGACCTAGGAGGAATATGTGATGTAACTTCCACCACTGGGATGGAAGGTGCAATGTGACTAGTGCTCCCAAACCTCTGTGCATGGTAAGGAATGAGAGTGCCCCCAGGTATAGTGTTAGGCTCGAAGTTAGATTCGACATGAAATGCCAAATCATGTGTAGGAAAACCAAAGATACCATAACTACCATAGCTAGTGCTGGCGGGTTCAAAATGAGTCTCAGCATCCTCTGGAATTCCATACTGGTAATGCGTTAATGGGGAATCAACCCTAGAGTGAGTAGGTCTATCATGAAAGGTTCCTATCTCATAAATCACAAGACCAAACTCAGCCAAGTCGGGTGAAGGATCGTAAGTAGGAGCAAACTCCCCATTGTCTACACGGATGGGAGAAGGTGGTTCAGGAATATCCTCTATATGGTCTCCCATGGTGTGTGAATCAATGAGTGAGATAGTCTTCCTGGACTGTCTAGGTCTCTCTACCAAAAGAGGAGGAGAATTAGAAGGTGAAAGTCCTACTAAACGACGAGAACAATGAGGAGCCGCACCTGAATCCACAATGACTCAAAAAATAAAAAGGACTCTCTATTTACGCAAACCCTAAGCAAGCTATCATGCACAGAGCAACCACTAATAAAATATAAATCCAAATTAAAGCAAACAAGGGCTAGATAAGTGAGATACCGAATGAAGCAGGTATGTCTCACCTAGGAGAGGCTTGAGACTCCCATACACAACAAGCGAAGGTACGTAGCCAATTATTGTGGCCCTTAGCTTCAACGCATAAAGAGACTGTGCTGTCTGACCCTAGCCTGGCTGGGATACCAACAAAATAACCCCTGCAAAGTACCCCCTCGATATCCTAGGTAAGGCCACTAAGGTCACCCCAATATAATCAATGCTCGGGCGGACAGTCGTAGGAGAGATTGACCGTATGGGTAGGGTAGCAAAGCCTGAAACTCTCGAAAGAGCCCCCAGATATGAATACAATCCTCGAAATATCTCTGGTGCTACTCAATTATGACTAGGGGTCATCCCAATCAATAACCTCTCACATTGCCTCATGCTTAACTCCCTTTTGAGAGGAGGATCCTGAGAAACACTGGTTATACCAAGGATTTCACACACTCACTTGGACAGACACATACATGTTGTTGTTTAGTGGTCTAGGAGAATTTACTCACAATGAACTATTCCAAGACCCTAAAACCTATGCTTGTTGGTGCATGCTAGAAAATAAAAGAGTGTAATTCATTTTAATTTAGCGTTGATTTTAATTGGCTTTATTACTCAAAATAGGGATATGACCGTGCAAATAATGGTGTTATGACACAACATGAAGTAAAATGCACACCTAACAATCAATGCAAATGCATTTTGTCCATGAAAACAAGGCATGCTACTACATGAAATGCACAATTTTTCTTCAAATGATGAATGCAAGCTTTCCTATATGAAGTCCTAACTAGTACTCCAAATCAAATCTAGTGCAAGTACAATGCAAAATGAAAAATGCAATGCATGATTATAAGCAAATGCTTTTGGATTTTTTGAAATAAAATGAGATACAAAAAGCAAAAGAATGATTCTATGACCCCTAGACTCTACAAGCACACTCAAACAACACTTAAGCAAAGCACTAAGGTAAAACAACTCTAATGCACTAATCCCAAACAAATAATTGAAAATGCCATGACAAGAACCTTCTTAAAAAAAATATTTAGCCCAAAAAAAATGTTTCTGGTCAGAAACAGAGGTATAAACAGACTCAGGTAGTGCCAAAGGAGACTTAGCAATTATCAAACTTCACCCAGCAACCATTTAACTTCCACAAAAGGTAAAACTAAGGGCATACACGACTGTTCATAGTAAACCCGTGTGTATATGTGGAAATCACAGAGAAACCCATGTGTATACGCGACTATGAGTTAAAAACTCGCATACAGGAAGAATGGTGCATAAAAACAAGGAAAACAGACAAGCTGAGACAAACTTCACACCAATCAGACACTACTAGGCATACATGCCCCCAGACCCAACACATAAAAAACAGAGAAAGAGCAATCAAAATTCATTGAATGTCATTAAAACAACCCCCAAAGGACAACTAATAGGAACTCCCCAGCGGAGTTGCCAATTCTGTTACGGAGAGAAATTCCTATGGCTTGGGGTACCACAATAGATAGCTTAACTCTAGAAATCAATCATTTCCAATTTGCAATAGAAAATAAATGTCTAGCACTAAAGGATCAGGCCTCGTACCTTATTTCAGACGGTTGAAGTAGATCCCCATTGAGCTTTCCAACTTTAGCTTGAATTGATAGATTACTTCCTCAAAAACAAGTAAAAAATACAAGCATTCTATATATGATGGTGTTAGATCTATTCTAGCATATATAATCAATAATGTATAAGCATTTGACATAATCCAATGGATAAAATATTCATTCAAACACACATTATTGGACAGGAAAATATATTTCTATTAATATAAATTAGAGATTACAAGATACAACCTTTGATGGCATGTTTGCGAACCAGAGAAACTGAATCCTCCACTTGGGCCTCCACCACTTCAATCCTCCATCTCTAGATAGCAAGCTCACAAGAAAAAGGCAAGCTTAGGAAGAACACAAAAGTGCTCCAAGGGACAAAGGGATGCAGACTCAAGCATAAGTTCCGGCAACAATGGACTATAGTTTCTTTGCTCTCAATTCTCTCATGTGCGTTCAATGTACCAAGGGGTTCCTTATATATCTTTTCAAAGGGGTGATGAAATGTCAAATCCGAGCGATCTCAAGGCATAGGGAAGGCCAGGAGTCAAGTGAGTTGGATCCATGTCAAGGAAAACTCCAAAACGATTTGGATTTTGTACACATCCCGATGTACACAGTTTTAGTGGTCAAACCCGCGTATATACGCGCTTATAGGTTTAAAATTTGCGTGTATAATTTTTTACATGTTTTTAGGGATGGTCAAGGAAACATCAAAGGACAAAAAATGGTCCATGGGGTCTAAGGAGTCTACAGTAGGATAGGGGAAGGCCATACAAAGTGTGATTCACCTAAAGTGGTGAAATCAGCCATAACAATGTTATACATGTGATGAAGTAGGACATTATGCAAAGAATTGTCCTAAAAAACAAAAACTAACAAAAAGGAGCAACAAAAAAAGACATCATGCTCATGCTACAGAGGATGATGAACCATCCAAGAAAAGAACCAGATATGAAAGTGAAGATTCTTCAAGCAAGGATGATTATGTTTTGATTTCCACTCTCATAGAAAACATTACTCATGGAAGCAATGATTGGCTCATAGATAGCGGGGCTTCCAAACATATGACAGGATTCAAGGAATCCTTTGTGAGACTGTCAGAACATGAATTACCTCACAAGGCGAAGCTAGGAGATGACTACCTGTTGATGTAATTGTAATTTCGGAATGTATTCACTTGTATTTGTTATCTATTGTAACCCGATGTTCATTCCGGGATGTATTGTAATGTATTTAAGTCATGTCATACCTCGATGTTTATTTCGGGAAGTTTCTATAATGAGAAAGTCATGTCAAGTCATTGTGGGTAACCCTCCTATTGGTCAAGGGTTAAAGTCCCCACAGTTGTGGGGCCCTTGGGTTATTAGACTATCCTAGTGAATTTTACCCTAGGTGAGTCATTGTAAGTCAGGGAAATAGTCCCCACCATTGTGTTACCCTCCTATTGGTCAGAGGAGGCAAAGTCCCCACAAGTGGTGGGGTACTAGGGTTATTAGACACTCCTAGAGATGTCGGCTCTAGTAAGAAATTGTTAAGTGAGGCTGACATGTTGGAGTTCACTTCAAGTGAACGAAAGAATATAAATAGAGAGTGAGCCTCTCTATTTATCTCACTTGCAACACTCACACTCACTCATTGGGGTGCATGAGTGAGAGGAGAAGCTCTCTCAGTGTGAGAGAGAGAGACTGCTGCTATGTGGAGATCATCTTATTGTTTTGGGGATTTTACTATTTTGGTGTTGATTCTATCTCTGAGGAATTTGTGAGGTTTTCTCCTTTATCGTTTCCTGAAGAAAACTCTTTGTGTCTCTTGTCTCTTGTGATGTGCTTATGTTTTATTGCTGCGCTTGTTATTCTCTCAGTGAAAAGATCCTAAGATCATAATGCTAGCTTATATGATGAAAAACTAACATGGAATTAGAGCTAACCTAAGAAGAAGACATTGTGTAGCTACAGAATCTAGGGCTTCTTACTTTTTGGGTATCTCTCCATAATCCATCAGCAAAAGTATGCTAGGATGACTCTCCATTGAAGGGCACATCCTTCTGTCGAAGCGGAATTCGATTCCGAGCATTTTCAGTTTTCGATGCGAAAATTAGGGATTTCTACAGAAGAGGCATTTTTGAGTGAGACCAATGTAGGATTGTTCTCCTCATCAAAAAAAATTTTTAGAGACCTGGATCAAGAAATTCGGTTGGGTGAAACTCTGGGAAAGTCAAACCCTAGTTTGACCCCTAGCTAGAAAAACCCTAAATACTAAAACTGCTAAGTTTTGGTATATTCCCTATATTATTAGTTTGGAAAAGTATCAGAATTTGAAAATTGTAGGGTCCGAACATAAAATCCTTATGAATACTGTGTCCAAATATCAGCTTCAGATTCTCTATATTCTGGGAGCTATGATCCCTCCAAGTTAGGGTACTAGCCTCTTCCAGAATTCATCCCTGAACAGGACACCTGGGGAGAATTGCAATACCTTGGGATATAGAGGTCCAAATGGAATTCATAAATTTTTTCCATAAAGGGCACATACTATACCTTCTGTGTTATAAATATCAGACTCAGAGGATGAACCAGTGACACGTGGCATTTCGTACAACTTCACTATTATGAACAGTCCTGTAACAGGTCACCTTGGAAAAAGGATCATAAATACAAAATTGTGAAACCAATTCTGATGAAACCTGTGGTTTTGGATCAGGGACATGTGATTTTACCTCAGTGTGAAATTTCAGACATAGAGGAGCAATAATTTTGGAGATATCACAGAAACAGTTACAGGAATTTCTGCATAAGAAAGTGGAAGACTAGGGCTTCCTGTTCTGGGAGCTTCCCTCCACTGTTTTTAGAAAAGGAGTACATTGGACAGCTCCATTTGAAGAGATATATATTTCTATCCAATCAGATCTGAAAGATTCTAAGTTTTTAAAATTAGGGTTTCTGTGACAAATCCCAGATCAGTGAACTCCAGAACCAGGACGGACACCTCAAATCGGTAAGATCTAATCCTTTGCTATTTTCATTTGAGGTTCTCATTTCAAAGTGATCTATCACATCAGCTTGATGATAAGCTTGGTGAAGTTGAAAACTTCCAAGAATAGAATTATTTTATCTCTCTGAAGAAAATGGATTGGACACCTACATGAGTAGAGAGGTTCCAGTTTCAGAGGGAGATGAGGCTAGAAGTCTTACACAAGAAGAACTTGGTCAAGGCCAAGAAGATCATGGTTGATTCAATCATGGATCAACTTGTACCACAAGTGTCTTCCTTAAAGACACCAAATATTTTTTATTCCTTAACCAAGATATTTTAAGGGAAGAACATAAATCAGAACATGACCTTAAGAAACCAGTTGAAGAATGTGAAGATCCAGAATACAGAAACCATGCAGTCATAAGAGTCTCTCAAATCAAAGAACAATTTGAAGTGGTAAAAGAATAAGTGAAGAATCCAGAAGTGGTGATGGCCACCTTGAATGGCCTCCCAGGATCATGGGATTCATTCATGCAAGGAATGTGTTCCAGAAGGAGTGATTACTTTCAGTAGACTTCGAGAAGAAGAAGAAGCTCGACTCATAAGAAGAGAAGAGAAGATGGGAGAAATTGAAGATCAAGCTCTCACCATCCAAAGAAGATCCCTCAAGTGATGAGGAATATGAAGAAATCAACTCTTGAAGAACTTCTTATCCACCTTAGCACTTGGATAATAAATGATGAATTCATGAATGAAGAAGATGATGAAGCGGAAGGATCAACAAGGAGTCTACCCACGAAACAAATAAAGATAAGTATTCAGTTGTCATTTCATGATATTATTTTTGTTATGCATTTCTTTATATTCAGTTGATGTATTATGCATAATAGGATGTTTGCATTAATGATAGTATACTACTAATATGCATGTGATGGGTAAGTAGCTCATGGTGCTATACAACTCTCGATTGCTACTTATCTAGAATGAAACCTCTTTGCTGACATATTGGATTAGTGCACAATCTCAATGTTGTCCTGGTAGAGATGGAAGGCATCTAGAAAGTTTCAGTGAGATATGGATGAATGTTGTATTGGCTAAAGTAGTTTCATGATCATATATTTATGCATAAGAACTTGCCAGTATAAATATTCCTTATAAAATGTTTCTAACCATACAAATGCATTTGACTTGTAGGAAAGATCGCATACATAATCGCCTACAAGCAAAGAAGAATGAAGACTTGTTTCAAAGAACAAGTGACGATAGTTCAAAGACAAAGAATAATATGACGAGTGCGATAACATCATTGATGGAAAAAAAACCCCCAACCACCAAGAAGAAAGGGAAAACTAGTTCAAGAAGAATGATGTCTAGGATGCAGTATCGAGACCTGAAGAGAAGTTCATAGTTCCATCATGCAATAGATGGAAACATCGTGGGATACAAAGCAAGATTCGTAGCATGAGGCTTCTCATGAAAAGAATGCATAGACTACATTTACAACCACTAGAAGTGAAGTCACATGACATGCATAATCATGTGTGCAAATGAAAGAAGGCTTTGTATGAGTCCAGAAGACACCCATGGGAAACACATACATGATGATATTGATGAAGATCTTAACCTTTGCTACAATGTTGAAGATGCAAGTCTATAGACTAGATGGTCACATAGAATATTAGTAGCATAGGAAGCTACTTGTCACTCCAGTATATAATGTTTCAGTGCATAGAGTACAGAAGACAGAGGGAGTATGATGCTCTGCTTCAGAGGGAGTGACTGTAGAAGATCCTGAGGTTCGACATGGTACGGTAGAATTGACAGCGTTCTATCCAGTTTGGGCTTTACCAAGAGTAAAATAGATTCCAACCTTTAATTACTACAAGGTTGAAGATGGAAACCCAGTGATGCTTCTACTATATGTAGATGATCTATTTGCAATAGAGTACAGATGGAATCTTCCTTGGACAAGGGAAGTATGCAGTAGAGATCCTGAAGAGGTTTGGGATGATGGACTGCAAGGCTATGGCCACACCTATGGCATTGAACTTGAAGCTATTGGTAAATTCTTCATCAGAGATGGTTGATGCTACAATTTATCGTCAGATAATTGGGTCATTAATGTACTTGATGAACACGAGACCATAAATTTGCTTTGTTGTGAACACCTTGAGCCAGTTCTTAATAGATCCGAGAAGTGTTCACTTGATTGCTGCAAAGCATATTCTGAGGTACCTGAAGGGTATAGTTGATTATGGGCTCAAGTACAATGTGAATCAAAATATTAACTTGGAAGGTTATGTTGATTCAAATTGGGTAGGCAGTGCCATTGACAGGAAGAGTACTTCAGGGTGTTGCTTCAGTATGGGATTAGGTGTGATCTCTTGGTTTAGCAGGAAGCAATCCTGTGTGGCACTAAGTACAGTTGAAGCAGAGTATGTCACAGCTTGTTTAGCTAGTTGTGAGGCAGTATGGCTGTGGAAGCTACTATCTGATATATTTGATCTCCAATTGGATGCTACTTGTATACATTGTGACAACCAGAGTTGCGTGAAGTTTTCAGAGAATCCAGTGTTCCATGACAAGTCGAAGCATATCGAGATCAAGTACCACTATATCAGGGATATGGTACAGAGAGGAGTAGTGAAGCTCCAGTATATTGCAACGGAGGAAGAAATAAGCTGATGTATTGACGAAGCCATTGGCTAGGCTGAAGTTCGAGTACTTCAGAGAGAAGCTTGGTGTTCTCCAGATCGAGGTTCCCTCCAAGAGAAAGTGATGAGACCCATAGCCATTCTGACATCGTGAGAGGATTGGTTCCTTCCATGGTCAGATGTAAGGGTTGAGCCATTCTATCATGGTGAGAGTATTGGTTCCTTCCATGTCAAATATGAGTGCTGGCCATTTTGTCAA
Organism: Pseudotsuga menziesii; assembly: GCA_001517045.1. NCBI lineage: Eukaryota > Viridiplantae > Streptophyta > Pinopsida > Pinales > Pinaceae > Pseudotsuga > Pseudotsuga menziesii. The sequence continues at coordinate 208,124 of LPNX010225311.1, forward strand.
GCAGGACAGATGTAAGGGCAATTTCCATTCTAGGAATGGAGGCACCTGGTCAGTTACCAGGTAGCTCAGTTGAGGACTGGGGGCCATTCTGATATGACTGCTGGGATGTGTTCTTTTAGGATAAGATGTGAGTGCAATCCCTTCCATCACTGTGATAGGATGTGTTCCTGTCTAGATGGATGTAAGTGCAGAGCCTTTCTGGAGCGACTGAGGGATGTGTTCCCACGTGCTCAAATGTAAGTGCTGAAATCTCTCATCACTGTGATAGGATGTGTTCCTATCTAGATGGGAGTCTTCCATCACTGTGATAGGATGTGTTCCTATCTGGATGGGAGTCTTCCATCACTATGATAGGATGTGTTCCTTTCTGGATGGATGTGCCCTTCTAACGAGTAGGTCAGATGTAAGTGCTGAAATCTTCCATCACTGTGATAGGATGTGTTCATGTCTGGATGGGAGTCTTCCATCACTATGATAGGATGTGTTCCTATCTAGATGGATGTGCCCTTCTGATGAGTAGGTCCGATGTAAGTGCTGAAATCTTTCATCACTGTGATAGGATGTGTTCCTGTCTGGATGGGAGTCTTCCATCACTATGATAGGATGTGTTCCTGTCTGGATGGATGTGCCTTCCTGATGAGTAGGTCAGATTTAAGTTCTGGGTGAAGACCTACATGATGGCTAGGACTACAACCAACATGAAAAAGGGTTGGCTCTATAGAACTTCCTTTGATGAGAAGAATCATGAGATAGCACCAGTGATGATCCAGATCGAGTGATGATCAAGATCTAGTGATGATGATCCAGCAGTGATGATCTAGATCGAGTGATGATCCAGATCCAGTCCAATGATGTTGATCCATATCAAGAGATGATCTAGATCCAGTGATGATGATGATTCGGATTGAGAGATGATCCGGATCTAGTGATGATGTTCCATGATGATCCAGATTGAGTGATGATATAGATCCGATGATGATGTCCAGTGATGATCCAGATCGAGTGATGATCTAGATCCAATGACGATGTTCAGTGATGATCTAGATCAAGTGATGATCCAGATCCAAATGAAGATGAATTATAGATGAAGATGACTTTGAAGATGACGAAGACCTGACAATGACCCAGATGATACAGAGAAGAAGACTTGTGCTGATAAATTGTGTCGAGAGAATACCTTCCTAGTTAAGAGGGAGTGTTGATGTAATTGTAACTTCAAAATGTATTCACTTGTATTTCTTATCTATTGTAACCCGATGTTCATTCTGGGATGTAATGTAATGTATTTAAGTCATGTCATACCCTGATGTTTATTTTAGGAATTTTCTATAATGAGAAAGTCATGTCAAGTCATTGTGGGTAACCCTCCTATTGGTCAAGGGTTAAATTCCCCACAGTTGTGGGGCCCTTAGGTTATTAGACTATCCTAGTGAATTCGACCCTAGGTGAGTCATTGTAAGTTGGGGAAATAGTCCCCACCATTTTGTTACCCTCCTAATGGTCAGAGGAGGAAAAGTCCCCACAAGTGGTGGGGCACTAGGGTTATTAGACACTCCTAGAGATGTTGGCTCTAGTAAGTAATTGTTAAGTGAGGCCGACATGTTGGAGTGCACTTCAAGTGAATGGAAGAATATAAATAGAGAGTGAGCCTCTCTATTTATCTCACTTGCAACACTCACACTCACTCATTGGGGCACATGAGTGAGAGGAGAAGCTCTCTCAATGTGTGAGAGAGAGACTGCTGCTGTGTGGAGATCATCTTACTGTTTTGGGGATTTTACTGTTTTGGTGCTGATTCTATCTCTGAGGAAGTTGCGGGGTTTTTTCCTATATGGTTTCCCCGAGGAAAACTCTTTGTGTCTCTTGTATCTTGTGATGTGCTTATGTTTTATTGCTGTGCTTGTTATTCTCTCAATGAAAAGATCCTAAGATCATAATGCTAGCTTATATGATGAAAAACTAACACTACTAATATCCAATAAAAGGTAGTGGGGAAGCTTCCTATAAAATAGACTCTGGAAAGTATCTAACAATGAAGGAAGTATTGTTTGTGCCAGGACTCAAGAAGAACATCCTCTCCATATTGGAATTAGATGCAAAAGGAATGTGGGTTGCATTCATAGATGGTCAATTCATCATGTGGCCAAAAGGAAAGACTATCGATTATGCGGTGTTGATTGGAGAATAAGAAGGAGGATTATACAAATTAAAGGGTCTTCCACAACAACCCTTGGTCCATGATACAGTAGAGCCAAGTGAAATTTGTCTTAGAAGGCTTGCACATGTGCATTACAGAGGACTACCTATTGCAAGAAAAGCTCTTGAAGGTCTTCCAGAGATCCAAGAAAAACATGATGGGGTCTGCAAGGGATGTGCGAAAGGAAAGAATACAAAGAAGACATTTCAAAGCAGTGAAAGCAAAGCAAAATGAATCTTGGAAATCGTCCACTTTGATGTATGCAGACCTATGTCATCAAACCCCATAAGCGGGTATGCATATTATGTTTCATTTATTGATGATTTTTCTAGGAAGACATGGGTTTACTTCATGAATAAAAAATACAAAGTATTCAGCAAGTTCAAGGAATTCAAAGCCTTGATCGAGAATCACACTGAAAAAAAAGATCAAGACTTTTCGATCAGATAATGGCAGAGAATTCACTTCAAATGAATTCAAAGAGTTATGCAAAGAATCAGGGATTAAGAGGGAGTTGTCCACCCCTTATAATCCACAACAAAATGGGTTTGTGGAAAGGAAGAATAGAACTATCATGGAAGCTGCAAGAGCAATGTTTAATGATCAATACCTTCCTATGCATCTTTGGGCAGAAGCTTCCCGAACAATGGTGTATGTACAAAACCGTACTCCACATAGAGTACTCGAGAACAAGAATCCTGAAGAAATCTTCTCCGGTAAGAAACCACAAGTTAGCCATCTCAGAATATTTGGTTGTTTAGTGTGCATACACATTCCAAAGGAGAAGAGGACTAAATTAGATCCTTCAGGAAATAAGGGTATATTTGTGGGATACTCTGAAATCTCGAAGGCTTATAGAATATACTTCCCAGGATTCAAGAATATTGACATTAGCAGGGATGTGACATTTGATGAAGACACAGCTTACAACAAATCCAGAAAGAAACCTGCTGAAGAATTAGAAGAAGCAGAAGAACCCAGAGTTTATGATACAACCATGAACGAAGAAGCTCAAGAAGAAGATCGAGAATTTGAAGAACCACAAAGCCCTATAGATCCACCTCTGGAGAAGAATCCTCATAAAATGAACCTTCTTGGGTATGAGAACTTATCCAAGGCGCGGAAAGATATGGGGCTCTAGAAGAGAATCACAAAGAAAGAAAGAGGACCAAATCCTGCTCTGGGTATGTAGCATTACTATGTGATTTCATTGATAAAGAACCTTCCAGTTATGAAGAAGCAGCAGAATGGAAAGAATGGAAGGATGCTATGATCGAAGAATATCAATCGATCATGAAGAATTATGTTTGGGATGTTGTACCAAGACCAAAAGGGAATTCCATTGTAACTTCTAAATGGATCTACACGATCAAGCATGGTGCAGACTATAGCACTGAAAAATATAAGGCAAGATTTGTGGCTCGTGGTTTCACTCAGAAACAAGGAATAGATTATGAAGAAACCTTTGCACCTGTATCCAGGTACACTTCCATTAGATCGGTACTTGCTCTAGCTGTAGTGATGAAATGGAAGATACACCAGATGGATGTCAAGACTGCTTTCTTGAATGGTGTAGTAGAAGAGGAAGTGTATGTAGAACAACCACTCGGTTTTGAGACACATGACAGGGAGTCTCATGTGTGTAGATTGAAGAAATCCCTGCACAATTTGAAACAGGCACCCAGGACATGGTACGGAAGAATTGACAACTTTCTATATAGTTTGGGCTTTACCAAGAGTAAAGCAGATTCCAACCTTCACTACAAGGTTGAATATGGAAACCCAGTGATGCTTATACTATATGTAGATGATCTATTTCTGACAGGTGTGGATGGGTTTCTTGCTGATACAAAGAGAAATCTTGCTGCCGAGTTCGAGATGAAGGACTTGGGTATGATGCATTATTTTCTAGGAATGGAGGTGTGGCAGAGTGTAGATGGAATCTTCCTTGGATAAGGGAAGTATGCAGTAGAGATCCTGAAGAGGTTTGGGATGATGGACTGCAAGGTTATGGCCCTACCTATGGCATCAAACCTGAAGCTATTGAGCTATTCTTCATCAGAGTCGGTTGATGCTACGATGTATCGTCAGATAATTGGGTCCTTGATGTACCTGATGAACACAAGACCAGACATTTGCTTTGCTGTGAACACCTTGAGCTAGTTCTTGAAAAATCCGAGAAATGTTCACTTGATTGCTGCAAAGCATATTATGAGGTACCTGAGGGGTACAGTTGATTATGGGCTCAAGTACGATGTGAATCAAAAGATTAACCTAGATGGTTATGTTGATTCAGATTGGGCAGGAAGTGCCATCAATAGGAAGAGCACTTCAGGGTGTTGCTTCAGTATGGGATCAAGTGTGATCTCCTGGTTTAGCAGGAAGCAATCTTGTGTGGCATTGAGTATAGCTGAAGCAGAGTATGTCATAGCTTGTTTAGCTAGTTGGGAGGTAGTATGGCTGTGGAAGATACTGTCTGATTTATTTGATCTCTAGATGGATGCTACTTGTATACATTGTGACAACCAGATTTGCGTTAAGTTGTCAGAGAATCCAGTGTTCCATGACAAGTCGAAGCATATTGATATCAAGTATCACTATATTAGGGATATGGTGCAGAGGGGAGCAGTGAAGCTCCAGTATGTTGCGACAGAGAAATAGATAGCTGATGTGTTGATGAAACCATTGGCTAGGGTGAAGTTTGAGTACTTTAGGGAGAAGCTTGGTGTTCTCCAGATAGAGGTTTCCTCCAAGGGAAACTGATGAGTCCCATATCGATTCTGACGAGTAGGTCAGATGTAAGGGCTGAGCCATTCTGTCATGGTGAGATGATTTGGTTCCTTCCATGTTAGATATGAGTGTTGACTTCCATTCTAGGAATGGAGGTACCTAGTCAGTTACCAGGAACGCTCATTCTGAGACTGAAAGAGCCATTCTGACAAGTAGGTCAGATATAAGGGCTAAGCCATTATGTCATGGCTAAAGGATTAGGTTCCTCCCATGTTAGATGTGAGTGCTGGCCATTCTGATGAGTAGGTCAGATGTAAGAGCTACTGCTACTCTCCAGGAGAGTGGAGGCACCTGGTCCATTACCAGGTGGCCCAGTCTGGGATTGGGGGTGATTCTGATGAGGGTGTAGGATTTGATTCCTACCAAGTCAAATGTGAGTGCATGCCTTTCTGACGAGTAGGTCAGATGTGAGTGCTGGCCATTCTGATGTAGGATGAGCTCCTACATATATTTAAGGGCTACTACCTTTCTGATGAGTAGGTTAGATGTGAGTGCTGGCCATTCTAATGTGACTATATGATTAGGTCCTACATAATTAGATATAAGGGCTATCGTCTTTCTGATGAGTAGTTCAGATGTGAGTGCTAGCCATTCTAATGTGACTGTAGGATTAGGTCCTACATGATTATATATAAGGGCTATCACCTTTTTGACAAGCAGGTCAAATGTGAGTGCTGGACATTCTAACAAGTAGGTCAGATGTAAGAGCTACTGTAGAAGGAGCAAGTCAATAAGTCGACTTGAACAATATCCAACTTAATCGATCAGACGACTAAGTTAATGAGCCGACTTAGTCGATCAGCCGACTAAGTCGGTCGATCGACTAAATAAGAGATTATGTCAGCCACCTAAGGTCATGTCAGTTCACTGAACTGATAGGTAGTTATTTTGTAACTATTTTGTAATAATATATATTAGGCTGTGAGCCAGATGAGAACTCAGTTCAGTTCTTGGTGTTGTATGGACTCATTCATATAATATAATCTATTAATTCACCTATTTGTTCTTATCTCTTATCTCTGTTTTATATGTATTATTGGTAACCTTATGTGATCTGTGAGATTACAACATTGGTTCCGTTGCCGGTAGTACATGTCTAAAATACATGAAAACATATGATACCAGAGCAGGAGATTAAGGACTGGTGGGAACATAAAGTTGCAAATTATTTGCATAATTACGCACGAAGGAACAGATTAACAATCGCACAAGAAAAAGAAAGAATCTTCACCGAAACACATGAAAAGTTTGTAGAATCAGTGCCCCAAATTCTGAAGAAACTCCTTGATGAGAAAGCCAGAAGGGAATAAAGAACAACAGTTGCTGGAAAAACTGATCCGAGGAGGTAGAACAAACTTGTCAGAGTGGTTTGAGAAAATTGCCGATGACTTATGTGAGGAGCAAGCAGTCAAGAATAGAACTTCGGTTGAAACCGTCAAGGAGAAATTTTACACAAATCTCACCGAGCAATTTCTGTGCTCCTTACCGACCTTGCTATTCAAATTCCTAATCGAGAAGGGAGTAGGACATATTGTTGAACCTCATCCATCACTTCACAAACTGCCATCAAACTCTAACTGGGTGGAGAAGCAAAGGAAGTGGGAAAAATTTATTGCAGAAAGGGAGTGGGAATACTTCCTAAGCAAATAGACCGAACTATCTAGGATTTCTAAAAAGCGTCGGGTAGACTATGGGGGGGTAGCTGGTCATATGTTGAGATAGAGTAGAGTGGATTCTATTCGAATAGAAACAGATACCATTCACCAGTAATGAGAATTTGACCAAAAGGGAACTCAAGAGAATAGTATCACACGAAGGTATGTTGGTCATTCAGAAAATAGAGAGGGAAGAGAGACAACAGAGGAGGGAAGCAAGAAGATAAAGAGCCTTAGAATTGCATAGAGGAAGGAGTCCTAGGGAGACCAACCAGGAAGACAATCTACCAAAGTCGGGTCATGACCGACACAAAGAAGGCGTGGAACAAGAGGTGTCCCCTATGGAGGAAGAATTGCGGATAGAGCAGCTAGAAGCTCTCCAATTAAGAGCTCCCCATGAAGGAACAACCCTCTCTATGTTGAATCCATGTACTCAGATACAGAATATTATTGAAGAGGACCTTTGACTATGAGGTGGTGACTTTAGGATATGGAGTCGACTAGATGATGAAACATACATTGGATGACACCTCATTATATGTCAACCAAAGGAAGGGAATTGGGCCACCTTTCAAGCGGTACCCTCCAACCGAAGTATCCACTTGCTCTTACTGACACATGAAGGAGCACACCCCCCCCCCCACACCAAATACAGCTTTAGAAGACACAGAACATTCAAAATTGCAGACAAATAGTTGTAGTGGGCCATTGACAGAGGAAGTTGACATCAACCGACTGCCAGTCAACGAAGAATCGACAACCGATGAGAATGAAAGTTTCATCGACCATAGTCCCATAGAGATGAATAAACCAATAAACCCACCACCCTCACCCCCACCCCCACCTCCATCGCCACCACCTCCTGAGAGCAGTGATAGTGATTCTGATATGGGTCACAGATCAGCTCACATTCCTCTATATGAGGGCAATGAGGACCCCAGACGACACTGGTTCATCTGTGAGTCAACTTAGGAGGCCAACAAAGTTACAGACGAAGATAGACAAATGGCACAATTTTTCGGTGCCCTGAGGAAAAGGGCATTGACGTGGTATATGACCTTTTCAGAAAGACAACCTAGAGAAACCAAAGCCGAGATCAAGGCACAATTTCTATCATTTTTCAAAACTCCAGATTCCAAACACCTGGCAACGAAAAAACTAAAAACAACATCATAGAAGCCAGGGGAAACTATCCATGACTATGATAAGCATTGGAAATACCTTCTGAACCAGCTGGACTATGTTATAGATGAAAAGTTACTAATCCAGTGGTTTCTTGCAGGGTTATCTCAGAAAGTGCACTGACACATTAGTTTGGAAACATTCAAATCTTATGAATGTTAGCACTCAGAATATACCCAGGTTGTGAAAAATAAATCCTAAGGTAACATCAAAACCACTTTAGAAAGAAACCGGTTTTTCTTCCAGAGAGGGATCTCTCAATATAGATTTAATGAGACCAGATATAAATTAACACTCAAAAATTTGTATAGATTGGTTGAAAAAACACATAAACATTGGGAAATGGAGTCACATACATATAAATATATCACAAATACTTACACATGAGATTCACCAAAGGAAAGATAACCATTTCATCACAGTCATTCATTTAGTTCAGGCGAAATAGAAGAGATAATGAACAGCCCATTAATACAGAGCATCAAGGATGAGTTCTATATTAAATTTAGTAGAAGAATGTATAAAATATCTGAAACGATGATCAGAACATAAATATTATGAATTCTAATCATTCAACATTGTGTTTCAGAAATGAAGAAAAAAGAATGGAGTGTTACACTGGAAAACACAATCACATAAGGAAAGAAATATGGACTGTAATGTAAATGACACATGAATCTCTGATAATTCTTATGCATTCGCTCTATTACTCAAAAAATATATGTCTTCAAAATCATTCAACCACACGATGGGTTCCAACCCCCATCAAATAAAATAGATGCAAATATATACATAAAATGATTCATCTTCCAAGAAGATTCATAATTGAATGACTGGCTTAATTAAAGTCTTGTAACTAAATTCCTAACTTCTAGGAATAAACTATAGCTTCAATCCTAATAGATCATTAATTTAAAATCAACTTGATAACATGTCTTCATCCAAGCAGCTATTTAGCTCGTAACACCTGTCTTCATGAGTGGAGGATGTACTTCGTTTTCTCGAATCTCTCTATGGATTTCCATTGTTTCGTGCTGGGAGTATCATATTCCATCATCTCTCGAATTGACACCTCTAGCTCCATGTAAGCTTCATATGACACCTTGGGAAATCCACCCTTGATAATCAGGAACTTTTGTAAGATTTCGAAATCCTCTGTCAGCTTATCCACAATGACTTTCCCTGTTAGACCTTTTTCCAAATCATCAAATTTTGAATGGTCCATGCGGCTTTAAACTAACAAGCTGTGATAGTGTTCTTGAGAAAACATCTGTCCCTCTTCATCCAAAAAGGAAGGTAGGTCATCTTCAAATAGCTCTTTGAAAGCTTGCTTGAAATTATTAACCTGTGAAACCATTTCATCGGCTTTGTCCTGGACTTCCTTCATCAAATGATGCTTATAAATAAACTTTTTGGCCCATAACACCATTGCTATCCGGTCCTTTACTCCTATATCGTGTAACTTTTGATAAGTTAATGAATTTAAGAAATTTAAGGTGTTCTGTGCAGTGGCAAGAGGTTTCCTCTCCATGGTTTCATTTACTAACTTCAGTCTCTGTTTGGCCAAATTGACCAATATGTTTTGATTATCAATAAAGTTCAGATGATGTCTGAATTTAGTAATTTCTATAGATAAGGTATCCCAAATTATATGCTTTGCTCCCTGGAGAGGACCCTTTCCGATGTTTCTTTCCTTTAATTCATTAAATTTCTTTTGTAACTGGTTTCTATCTTGTAATATTTTATTTTTATTCTCACTTAATTTGGCTAACTCGGACTTGATCTTTTCATTTTCCATCTTTAACTCTTTTATTTCTTCATCCTTTAGGCTTACCTGGGACATAGGTACTAACAAATCATCTGCAGAAAAATCATTTAATGGTTTCTCAATATTTACAATAGACAGGTACTCATCGATGGGAGTCTAACTCATCAATTCCTCCATGATCTCCTTTTCATCATTTTGGTCCTTCTTCAACAGGTAGATTTGAGATATCAGCTCACTCCATTCAGTTTCCCACTCATCATTTTGCTCTTGTAATTTAACAGCTCTCCCTTTATGTTCCATCATCTCCTGGTGGATCTTGTCTTTCTCTTCTTGCAATGCCATTAATTCGGATGATTGAACATGCTCAGTGCTTGGGATATTCAAATTTTTCTTCAAAACTTGGAGGGCATTGTCCTTTTCTTCCAGCATTCTTCTGATTGCTTGGGTGTCATCTCTTTCATTCCCTGAACTGATAATATCTTCTTGTATATTTTTAATTTGAACGGCATTGGTCTTATTTTCAACTTTTTCATGTTTTAATTGAACCTCTAACTTATCTACCAAAATTTGTAGCTTATTGATTCTCATCATAGCATGCAATAGATCTAAATAAATAATCTCACTTGTTTGCTTGTGTAACTGTATTTTGTCGGGTACACTAATCTTGTCCAATCTTACTTTGATCTCTGACATTTTTTTATCATTTACCATGGCCAATTTGAAGGTATTTATTTCTACATCCCTGGCAGAAATCAAGGAGGTTTTTGGATTGTTCAAACTCCTTATCCGTGGGAGTAAATTTCTTGTCTCTTCCAGAGACTGCTTTCATTTTTCCACATAACTGGCCCTGAGTTCCTCTTTGGACTTGAAGTTTGGGCTTGATTCTGAACTATCTACACTTTTAAAAGAAAACTGATTTACCTGTACAGATTTTGTTGGAACTAAAGCAACTCTCTTTAAGTCTTCTGAAATCTCTTCACTTAAAAATCCTCCAACTTGAAACAATTTTGCCTTTTTGTGTGACCCATCCTCATCCACTTCCATGCTTTCAATTTCAGACACACTCCTTTTAATCAAAATATTAGGACCCTCCATCACTTGAGATACTGCCACAGGTATAACACTTGCACTTTCATCAGATTTTGGAATTTCTGTGAAGTGAGACAAATTGGCTGTCTCGCTCAGGCCTTCAATAAACTGGTGGTCAAATGGTTTGTTTTTGTTGGCCTGCTTCCTCAGGGAAATTATATGGTGAGGATCATAATTTTCCTTTGGATCTTTTTGAAATTCCATGCTCCCCAACAACTTCTCAATAAAAACAAGGGCACCTTTATTCTTGAAAATAAAAGAGCCAACCTTGAGAGGGAATTTGATATTTGAAGATTTCTTAAAGGCTCCAAAATGTTCTTCCTCTGAGTGCAACCTTTGCCTCATGAATTCTAATGCAAAAATTCTCGGAGTAAGGAAAGCGGGTAACCTATAAGGTTCCCCAGTAAATCCATATATCCTCAAAACAGTGGAATCTTTATACAGGAAGCAGTATCCAACTCAATCCTCAGGCAAGGACTGCATCAGGCATTTCATCTCTTCTAACACATGGGGAAACATTTCATCAAATAAAATTCTCTAAATCTCTGACATGATTGAATTGGAAAATTCAAACATGCTGATTTGCTTGGGCAAATCAGAAGAGAACATAGTACTTAAAAACTGTAATTTAGTGATGTTTGAACATAACAACATGTTCAACAAGTAAGTTTCAAATTTAAAGAACCTGACCTTTGGTAATTCACTTAATTGAAGATGTATTGCTTCTGCCAAGTACCAATCTAGACTAAATACAGGAACCGACTGAGACTCAGAACTTAATGAACTCATTTTTAACAGAAAAGCTAGGATGACTTCATTTACGCGACAATCATCATCAAGACCCAAGATTTGACAAACTAAGGATACCACCAATTGAACTGCATGTTTGAAAATATGAACATGGTAAGGAAAGAAAATACCATCTAATGATTGTCCTTCTTTCAAAATACTGGACAGGAATTTGCAGCGAACTTCAGTTCCACTATTTTTGTACAATTCAGCAAGAATGGACTCATTAACAGGTTCACGACTGTCAGGGTAACTGTCAGGCAAGTTTAGGTTTTCACGGATGAATTGGGCATTAATTTTACAGAGTATTCAAGACGTAGACTGACTCACAATGACTCTTTGAGAAGGGGAATAATTAACCGCGCACCATTCTGCAAACTTAGGAAAATGCAGAGTTTGTTCGACGGCAAAATAATATAAAAAGGATTTGCAGACATTTAAGACATCATTGCCCTGTGAATTATACTGCCACAACTTCTCTTTACTGACTGATACACTTCCCATGGACAGGAAAGGGTCACACACTCCTCAGTCCCTATCAACCAGATAGTTTTCCCTGTCATCTAAAATACGACCAGACCCTTGCAATTCCTTTTCTTGGTCGATAATTCGGTTGATAATGGTAACCAGATAGATGAATTATGGGTGTTTGAGCCTTACCTGTTATTGTGGCTGTGTGTGCTCAAAATTGACAGTTAAAGGTTGACAAGGACGCAGGTCTCTTTCAATCGTCCGACACCAATAAAAATAATCATCGAACAAGTCAACTTTGATTTTATAGGACCCCACTCCGGAGGCTCCCTTAGGCGGTTTTCACCAAACCACTTTTGCCTCCGGAATACACCACGATCGACCATGTGTACAGTGGTTTATATTCCGCTACCACCCTTTACATCCAACTACCACGCAAATTTTCGTTTCGGATCCATCAGCAACCGTCGATCTATTTTGCTTTTATTTTTCAACCATCAGATCAAGCGACATGTACCATATTCCTATGGGGCTCTTGGTTTTATCAATCATGCAAGTCTACCGGGTGGAGCTCACAATAACCATAGATTTAATCAAGCCGGATCGTCGACCATTGATCTTCAAACCTCATCAAACACTCCGCATATCCTTATTCCTCTCACATATTTATGAGGTGGACATGTTCTAGGCCACCAATCTCCATTTTTTCATTCTGCACCATTGGATTCCATGACATTTCACTGTTACTTTCCTTTTTTCATACCTTTACACTTTAATATTTATCCAAAGTTTGACAATCAACCATTATTTCTATTTCACCATGGTCCTCTCGAGCTTCTGCTAGGTAAGGGGGTTAACAATGAAGATGCGCTAACAAAATCTCTTCAAGTGGAGATGGATGAGGACATACCCACTTACCCCACAGACCATAGATTGGAAGAACAGGTTGAGAGTGTACAGAAGTCCTTAAAGGAGTTAAACCTCAAGAACTAGGAGATCCGGTGCACAAAGTGTTCGATGGCCGGACACTCCAAAGACAACTGTAGATAGGAATACAATCGACAGGACGTTTGATTCTTGCAGACAATATATTTTTGCGACATTTTATAGGAACACGGGGACCACTCGACAAAATACTTCCCATTCAACATGAAGAACAGTAAGGCATCCTGGTGTGCAATATGCGAAACCAAAAATCGTAACACAGCCGACTATCATTTGAACCTGAAGAACCGACAAAATTATCAGGCAGTCTACCAAAATAATGCAGTTGCACAACATAACAAGCAAAACAACTTACCAAATGATCAGAATGGTCAAAGATATGATGGTCAACAATATGAGCACCAGTACAACAATTGACGTGGAGGCTACAGGGGAAGAGGTCGATTCCCTGGGAATCACGACAATCGACCGCGTCGACCCATCCAGTGCTTTCAATGTTATAAGGAGGGACATCGATATGCAGATTGTCCATATAAAGATAGAATTGAACTCAAATTTTGTACTCATTGTGGAGTAGGGGATCACTCACTAGAGGATTTCCCTACCATGTTGGAAAAAATAAATACAAAGAAAAATGTTAATCTCTTGTCCTGTGTGCAAAAAAATGATGTAATAAATACAAAAAAAATACATATTGTAACTCGACAAGGAACAAAAACAGGCAGTGATAACCCAAGAATCAACAAAATAAAAGAGAAAACTGTATATCCCGATCCACTGAAAGAAAAACAAACATATAAAGAAGCAACCAATGTATTCAAAGAAGTTGCATGACAAGAACAAGTTCACGACAATCGACATAACACAATAAATGTATTAATCCAGCTCGTACAAAAAGACAACTCAGTCTCTCAGTTCATCGATTTGCTGTATGAAATAAAATGTAACCACTCTGAAAAACAAACAAAGAACATCTGTAGCTTAAATAAAAAATACAAAGGTGATGTCGACCTAGAAATCTAAGGATACCACGTCCAACAAGTAGTGCTCAACTTTGGATCACAAGTAAACATCATGACTTGTGACACTTGGGAACAAATGGGCAGACCTTGACTCTATGAGTCAGGCATATACCTGAAACTATTCAACCAGGGCCTAATTGAACCTACTGGAGTCTGGAAGAACGTTGACACAACTATAAAAGGAATCTTGACCAAGGTCAACTTCGAAATCGTTGACCCTATGGAAGGATCTAGTTCCTTCCTAGCGTTGGTAGGTCAACCTTGGGGTAGAAAGATGAAAGCATCAATATCCCTGGACAAGGAACAAATCAAATTAAAAGGAAATGGACAAAAGGTCATTGTACCCATTCATCCATCTCAAGGGGAACCTTGGACTGAACCTATCAATTAAGAAGTCGACGTTCGACAAATCTACCAGATTCAAAACAATACAAATTATACAGAACCAAATATCCATGGAGAACTTCATTTAGGAAACCAAGACTCAGTTGGTTATAATTCAGACACCGAATTATATGATTGGGAGATCAAGAACTATGAAACAAAAGCAATAGGGTGCTGGACTATTCAAAAAGTGCAGAAAAATCCCACCCAACAGTGCTTCATAGTGTCCATTGTCCCAAAAATATTTGAGAAGAAAATTAGGGAATACCCTACCTTACAACCTACCAATGTAAATACTACACAAATACCAAGATACAAGGAAAGGGAATCACCAGTCATGCATATAGAAAAAGTTTCCAAAAATATTGGTGAACATGGCCAACTTAAAAGCCTAGTAGAAACTTTTACAGGACAAGCTACTCGATGGTGGGATACACATCAGACGAGATTGCAAACCTGGACAACAGCTTCGGCTTACTTTGTTGAAAATTTTGGAGGAACGAAATTAACCCAACAAGCTTATATACTTGTATTCACTCAAGGACAGAACCAAGAATATCATATTAAAACCTGTGAAAAAGAGTGGAGAAGACTTGGATACAAGGATGAACAAGCATGGCCACACTTGTTCCCATCAACCCTCGCCAACTTACCAAACAAATGGTATAAGATGGAAGAAGCTAGAGGTGAAACATTTCTATGGCATGAGCTCAGGGAAAATCTCATTAAAGATTTCAACTTTATACCTCAAAATGAAAACTTGGTTGGAACAACAAAATAGATTAAATAATTTATCCAGCAGACCGAAAACAAACCCTTAAAAGATAACCGAAAAACAATGAAATGTAACAATATACAAACAAGAATAAAGCCACAGTCAATAATACTACAGTTAGAAAATGAAAACATAGAAGGAAAAAGTTTTAGATGGAAATCCAACCATGTCGAAACGACCAAACCTATTTGTACAATCTTGAAAGTGGAAACAGCTGACAAATAGGATACTGACAGAATGATTACAGCCGACTTCCCTTCCACATTCTCATATTTCAAAGAAGTAATTCAACCGATCAATGAAGCCAAAGCACCAGAATGGCTAGATGCTAAAGTCAAAACTAGAGAATTCGACATCTCAAATGATGACCGACCAAAAACGGCAAATATTGGTGACTACTAGAGTGAAGAGCAGACCACAGAGATAGTGAACTTAGTAAAGGAGTTCCAAGATGTATTTGCTAGAGATTATAAAGACCTCAAAGTCTTAGTCCATGAAATGGGAGAAATGAATATTGATACTAAACCTGATGTTCGAATTGTGAAGAAAAGGCCATATAAACTAGCTCACAAATACAAAGAGATAGTCAAAAAGGAAATTTATAACATGCTTGCAGCAGGCATCATCTATCCTATTGACCAATCAGAATGGGAAATTCCAATGGTTGTATAGCCTAAGAAACATGACCCGACCAAACTAATAATTTGTGTCGACTTCAGATAACTAAACAAAGTGACACTGACAAACCCATTTCCGACTCCTTATGCAGATGAAATCTTAAATGAGGTTGCAAGACATGAATGCTACTCATTTCCATATGGATTCTCAGGTTATAACCAAGTGCCAATAGCTATAGCAGACCAGAAGAAGACAACCTTTGTGTGTGAATTTGGTTCATTTTCTTACAATTTTATGCCTTTTGGATTAATAAATGCACCTACCGTATTTTCTAGAATTGTTCCCAAAACATTTCAGGAATATATCTACAATACCATGGCAGTATACTTTGATGATTGGACAATATACTCCATGTTAAAGGATCATTGTAAATGGCTCAGACTTATGTTGGAAAGATGTCAAAAAATTCAACTCTCCCTAAATATCAAGAAATGCATATTTGTGACCCCCATAGGGATATTATTAGGGCACATTGTCTGTAAGGAAGGTATTAAGGTTGAATTTGCAAAGATCAAAATTATCCTCGACCTCAAACCACCAGTAAATTAAAAACAAAATCAGGGTGTTACTTGGCCACAGAGGCTATTACAAAAAATTCATAAGATATTATTCAAATATGACATCCTCTTGAAGAACTATTAACGGAAGATCAAGAGTTCAACTGGACATAGGAGTGCCACATATCATTCGAAAAACTAAAAATAAAACTAGTCAAAGCACCAATCCTAAAGTTTCCAAACTGGTTGATCAAATTCCATGTTCATATTGGTGCATCAGGCCTAGCAAAAGGCGCAATATTAACTCAACCAGGAGATGATGGAATGGATTATCCTATAGTTTACAGTAGCATAAAATTAAACAAAGCTGATAGAAACTATTCGACAACAGAAAGAGAAGCACTAGGAATGGTCTTTGCACTACAAAAATATCAACATTATCTATTAGCTAACCCATTTATATTCTACACAGACCATTAGGCCCTGAAGTATCTCATCAATAAACCACTTCATCATGGAAGGATCTGTCGATGGCTACTTCTCTTTCAAGAATTCGAGTTTGAAGTCATTGTCCGACCAGGCAAGTTAAATGTTGGTCCCGCCCATTTATCCCAAATCAACACAGGAGAAGAACCGACAAGAGTCGACGATGACTTACTTGATGCACATTCATTTCGGATCGAAGCAGTCCCAACAGAACTAGAAGAAATAGCCCAGTTCTTGGAAAATGGACATGCACTAGAAGGAATGAGTACAAATAAAAAACATATATTAGCTATGAGGGTTGCACCATACAGTCTTATAAATGGATTTTTATACAAAATTGGATTAGATGACATCCTCATAAGGTGTGTACTATAACAAAAACGAGACAACATTCTGCATGAAGCCCATTATGGACCTGCAGGAGGACATTTTTAGGAAGACATAACTCTAAAGAAAATCCAACAGTCAGGGTTATGGTGGCTAACACTCCACAGAGATTGCAAAAAAATTTGTCAGTTGATGTGACAGATGTCAATGACTAGGTCGACCCCTGCCCAGCACAGAAATTCCCTTGATATCAGTAAACCCAAGTTTGACATTTGAAATCTGGGCCATAGAATTCATAGGACCATTTCCTATACTAGCAAAAATGACAGGTGCAAGCTATATCATAACTGCAGTCGAATATGTCACTAAATGGGCAGAAGCTGAACCAGTCGACACATGTTCTAGTGAGATAGCTACTAAGTTTATCTATGAGAATATCATCACTAGATTTGGATGTCCACTAACTCTAATTAGTGACCATGGAACACACTTTATCAACAAAACTATCAAAACCCTAACCGACCAATTCCAAATCGACCATCATCGGAGCACAGCATACCATCCTTAGTCGAATGGAGCAATTGAAGCATTTAATAAAACATTAACAAGAGGACTAACCAAAATATGTAATGCTGATAAGGACGACTAGGATGAGAAAATACCTGCAGTATTATGGGCATACAGAACAACATATAAATGATCGACCGACCAAACTCCTTTTCAACTAGTCTATGGACAAGAAGCAGTAGTTCCACTACACTTTCGACAACAAACACCTATCATCGCAGAAATCCTACATGTCGATGTTGAACATGGAAGAAAGGATTGACTATTGCAACTAAGCAAACTTGAAGAGCACCGACTAATGGCAATACAACATCAAGAAATCTAGAAACAACAACAGAAAGCATGGCACGACAGAAACATCAAGAACAAAAACTTGACGGTAGGAGACCTTACATTACTATACAATAGTCGAGTAAAAGGTGAACCTAAAAATATCCACACAGAATGGATGGGACCTTACGTTGTCGAAGAGATACATACCAATAGATCAGTCTGACTAAGGATGTTATAGGGCATAGTATTTCAGAAGCTCATTAATGGAGCCCGACTAAAACACTATAGAAAATAAAATAAAAAATCATATAATGACCATAACCTTCAACCAAACGCCATAAAAAACTTAAAAATCCAAAATCCAAAAAAATAACATACATACAAAAAACTATGACAGGAAATTACCATTTCGACAACCGACATCATGCCCATCGACATAACACCATCGACCATTTTCATCGATCGACCACTTCCATCGACTATTCTCATAACCAACATTGACTGATGACCTTAATAGTCCCATAGTGCATTGATGACATCGAGCGGCAAGAGCAATTTGCCATTAACGCACACTCAAGTGTTCCAGCTGGAACATCACATTTTCCATTAATACACCCATCGACGCACACATCCACAGCATCACCTATAAATATTGGATTGTCGAAGGATCATTCACTGCAATTCATATAGAGAGAGCATCAGAGCATCCAGTTGACTGAAAGATGAGAAACCCTTAGTGAAATAGACTTCAAAACTGACACAATGGCACCCAAACAAACTAGATCCTCGACCAAAGCCAACGAACTATAGGCTGTGGATACACCTTTAGTCCATAGGCTAAAAAACATTAAGAATGCCAAGGTATAGGAAGGCTCATGGAAAAAAATATGGGCCGAGATAGAAGAATGGGATTATGTCAATAAGAAATCCACTCAAGCCACAAAAAAGATCAAATACAGCACTATATTCAGCTATGTCAATGCACCACTTATGGCCAGCTTTGGCGGCACAAAGGAAACTGCTGTAAAATTAATCATCAGCTGGTACCACAATGGCTGGTTCTACTTCGACCAACCGGTCGACATCTCGGGAGAAGTCATCTCCAAGCTCACCGGTCTCTCAAATGAAGGAAACTCAGTACCAGTCGGTATCAAAGAAGGACTGGTTGAAGAACTCGAAGGGGTTGATGAACAGCCAAATCACAACCCGAACGCCACTGATTATGGCCAAAATAATTGCAATCACACTCACCCTAGAAGGTCAAGGCAGTGACCTTAAGTTAGACATGCTAGAAGCTGTCGACACCATTACCACAGACGGAAGGATATATAGATGGGATGAATATGTTGCTGACATGGTCAAGACCATCTGTGAAAGATGCCAAGAAATAGGGGGAATCATCAAGTTTCCCTCCCTAATATTATGGATAGTCATGTACCATATCTGCCCAGAGGGGAGTCCACTCTTTCAGGAATCGTCGAGGTTCCACATGTGGAGATTTAAACCATTCTCCCAAAGAGGAACCTTGTAGGAGCTTGAGCATGGAAAGTACTGTACTGTTGGAGAACTGACTTCAACAGCTCAAAGTTTGCATGACTAGATGGAGGGTGCCTCAAAACATCTGAAGAATTCTACCTATGAACTCCCACATCCAGCTAGAGCTTGACCATACCTCGATGTTGTACATGTAGGGCAACAACTCAAATGCCAAAGCCCTTGACTACTATCCATTAGTCGACCAGATCTTTCGGGAACTGTCTCAATAGGAAAAAAGCAAAATACCAGTACTAGCAGCACCAAACTAGATCAACTTCTCAATCGAGGAGCCGCTCACAGACCCAAAAAATGAGGAATACTATGAGCTCAACTTCTATATCAGCACCTTTGTTTCGGAGGAGACACTGGTCGAACACACCGGCCAACTTCAAATAACCATCAAACCTCCGACTGTAAAAAGGGAAAAACCCTAGATAGTAGAGCCACAGCCAGAGCAGTAGGTAATTCCTCTAGCTACAGAAAGTGTCGTCCTGGCCCAGGAACCGAGGGGGGAGACAGATCCAGAAAACCATGAGTATGCTGTCACAAAAGGCATCATTAGAAAATTATCAAAAGAGATAGCAACAGCCAGGAATAAGCTCAAGACACAACAACAACAAAAAGGCAAGGGTAAGCACAAGCTTATCCTGGCAGACTCATCAGAATATGAGGAGGAATTGGTAGCCACGGCCCTCGACATAATGGAGGATGCCACAGCAAACAAAGTGTTGGTCGAAATCCAATTCCAAATATTCGTCGAGGCGGGAGCACTAACGGGTCGACCAAAGAAATCTAAGACCATGATGATGCCTAAGAATGTCGCCGATCTGGTCTCTACACCTCCATCCCCATCACCGATGAAAATAACCAAGGAACAAGTACCAGCACCGCAGCCAGTAAGCCACCTCGACTTGTGCAAAAGTGTGACATTGAAAGAGGTGAAGGAAAAATTTGACAAAGACAGAGATTTGCAAGCATTCATTGAGAAACGACCTGAATTATTTACGTTGGCCCAGAAGATATCACAAAATCACCTCTTTTCATGGTCCATGGATACCAACCAGGACACAAAGCCTAGTCCAGAACCTTTGAAACCATCATGTCAAATTTCGAGAGAAATCCTGACAAGGAAGCTGAAGTGGTTGCATGTTGTACCTAGACTATCACCCCAACCGTACCTCAAGCCGACCCACCAGCCACTGCCCCAACTAGAGGAGAAGAAAATGAGGAGGACATAGCCCAACAAATTAACCAAATGTTCTTCAACTTAGACTCACCTCCCTACCCCAACAATCGACCACTCACCCACACTTTCCCTAACCCAATCACCCCCAACCATTCGCCAACTCCATCACCACCACCACCACCTCGTGACTCAGAGCAAGGGCCACCACAAGCAACTACATCCGAAAAACCAGAAGTGGTAGTCATCCCACCTCCCCAACTAGAGAAACCATCAGCCACTATCCCACAAACCAAACATCCTGACTCAACTATTGTAGGTACACAGGTGCCGACAAAAGCAGAAAAAGAAAAGCATAAGAATAGGAAGGATAAATAGAAGAAGGAGCATCATGGACAGCCATCAAAGGTCCAAATCAGATTGAAGGATGCAAGCTCCCTAACTAACCCAAAGCTAGGACAACACCTCAAGACCCTAGCAGGTGAAGCAAAGGTGAGGAGTGAGCAAATAAATAAGGAACACAATGACAAGAATGTAGAACAGGTCGAGTTCCTTACCAAATGCCGAAACCTGGCCCATTTCGTCCTGCCAGGTCCTGTAGAGGTCGACATAGATAAACTGCTCAAAAGGGCGTATCATCTATTCGAGAGCATGGTGTCGGCACTCCAATCTCACATTCAGGAAACAAAGGAGGAACAAAAAGAAGAAACTTCCAGACTACTAATGGCATAACACACCACCTTCACTGAAGCCTATAAAGTGCTACAAGATCACATAGAGGAGTCTATTGTAACTGAATAAATACTGAGAGACTAGCCTGCTTACTACCGGCAAGTCTATCAGCAATCTCAAGAGACTTGACAAGGGATCCAGGCATTGGAAAGTAGGAAAGCCACTGAGGAAGCACTAACGACCACAATAGAAGAACAAATAGTGCTTGAAACAACCAAGCTACGAAGACTAGAGAGGGAAGCACATCAGTGGGTACAACAAGCTATCCCCAATTTAGAAAAAGTCAACATCATTTGTTCGCAAATGGAACGACTTATAGAGACTGCAGAGGAGAAGGACCAATTTATGGGTCCCGACATGGAGATGATAGCAGAAGTCTCCATTGCAAAAAAGATGTCGATCCTATCCAGCCTGACCACACTTACCATCGACATCCAGAAGATTTTGCAAAGTTGGACAGATTTCCAACATCACCTTGCAGTAATAGCACCGACCATTGTCAAATTCTGTGTATAGAAGTGACCAACCATCAGACTTCACAACCCATGAAGACAAGGAAAAACACAGTAACTATTGAGACTAGTGGAATTTTTTTTTTTGGTACCTCCCTGTTTCTTCGGGATGAAGAAACGTTTTTTTCATGGGGGAGATGTAGAAGGAAAAATTCGATAAGTGTACTTGAATGATAGCTGACTTAGTCGATCATCCGACTAAGCCGATGAGCCGACTTAGTCAATCAGCTAACTAAGTCAGTCAATCGACTAAACAAGAGATTAGGTCGACCAGCTAAGGTTGTGTTGGTTCACCGAACCGACAGGTAGTTATTTTGTAACTGTTTTGTAATCATATATATTAGGCTGTGAGCCAGATGGAACTCAGTTCATTTCTAGGTGTTGTATGGACTCTTTTGTATAATATAATATGTTAATTCACCTATTTGTTCTCATCTCTTGTCTCTTTTTCATATGTATGTTTTAGTGTGTATTATTGGTAACCTTATGTGATCTGTGAGATTACAATAGCTACCAAAGACCTACAAGGAGGTAGGCATACACCCAGCATGAAAGAAGGCTGGCTTTGTATAACTTCCTATGATGAGAAGAATCATGAGATAGCACATATGATGATGACCAGAGGAGATCCAAATCGAGCTATGATCCAGATCCAGTTATGATGACTCCAAGAGATCCATATTGAGTGATGATCCAGATCCAGCAGTGATGATCCAGATCTAGTGATGATGTCCAGTTATGATGATCCAGATCTAGTGATGATGTCCAGTTATGATCTAGATTGAGTGATGATCCAGATCCAGTGATGATGTCTAGTTATGATGATCCAGATCAAGTGATGATCTAGATCCAGTGATGATGATCTAGATCCAGTGATGATCCAAATCTAGAAAAGAAGATGGCATGAAGATAAATATGACTTGAAGATAAGATGACTTGGAGATGTAGATGACGAGAAGATCCAGAGAAGAAGACCAGTGATGAAAATTGCGTTGAGAGAATAGCTTCCTAGTTAAGAGGGAGTGTTGATGTAATTGTAACTTTAGAATGTATTCACTTGTATTTCTTATCTATTGTAACTCGATGTTTATTCTGGGATGTTATCCTGTTATGTCATGCCCCGATGTTTCGATCGGGAGAATCAATAATGTAAACAAGTCATGTGAAGTCATTGTGGGTAACCCTCCTATTGTCTAAGGGTTAAAGTCCCTGTAGTTCCAGGGAATTAGGGTTATTAGACTCTCCTAGGAGAGGTCGGCCCTAGTAGGGTTTTAGTCATGCTAGGATTAGTATAAATAGAGAGTTGGATTCTCTATTTAGCATACATCACAAACACACTCAATTGTAGCGCATAGTTGAGGAAGGAGAAGACACTGGGGCTAGACAAGAAGAAGTTTACTGCTGTTGGGAGAGCATCTTACTATTTTATGGTTTTACCTTTTGTGCTGATTCTATCTCTAAGGAAGTTGCGAGGTTTTCTCCATTTATGGTTTCCCCGAGGAAAAACACTATGTTCATTGTCTCTTGTGTTTAATTGTTGCACTTGTTGTTCTCTCAGTTAAAGATCCTAACATAATGCTAGCTTGAATGTTGAAAAACTAACACTTCCCATATGCAATAGAAACAAAAAATCTAATACTAAAGGATCTTGAAACATACCTTATTTTGGATGGTTGATGTCGATCCCTATTAAGCTTTTCCAATCTTGCTTGTGTTAGCAATTTTCTCTCTCAACAATCAGCAAACAAGACAACCATGCTATATAATTGTGTTATACCTACTCTAGCATATATAATCAATAATGTATAAGAAATTAAAAGCATCCATGGATTCAATATTGATTTAAATGCACATCATTAGACATGAAAATATATTTCGATTAATATAAATCAGAGATTACAAGAATGACAACCTCTATCAGCACGTCTACGAACCAGAGAAACTAAATCCTCCACCTGGGCCTCCACCACTTCAATCCTCCATCTCTCTATAGCAAGCTCACAAGAAAAGGAAAGCTTGGGAAGAACAATAAGTGCTCCAAGGGACAAAGGGATGCAAACTCAAGTATAATCAAGCTTCGACAACAATGGACTATAGTTCTCTTTCTCTTCAATTCCTCCCCTTTCAATGTATCCAATGAGTTCCTTATATAGTGCTTCAATGGGGTAATGGAAGGTCAAATCCGAGCAATATCAAGGCATATGGAAGGCCAAGAGACAAGTGAATTGGATCCACATCAAGGAAAGCTCCAAAAATATTTGGCCTTTTGCACACATCCGATGTACATGGGTTTAAGGGTCATATCTACGTATAAAGGCGAGAATGGGTTTAAAAGTCACGTATGGAAAATAATGCATGTTTTTAGGGATGATCTTGAAAACATCAAAGGTACAAAAATGGTCCATGGGGTCGAAATAGTCTGCACAGGGATAGGGAAGGCCATAAATATGTGATCTACCATGTGTGGTAAAATTAGTTGTAACGGATGCCCTTTAATGTGTGAGGTCAGAGGGGTGATCCGATGGCCAAAATACATTATAATTCCATCCCAGAAGTGGAGTGATGAAGAACTAGGTGGAAGAACCAGACATCCAACAATACAGTACAAATATCTCTGCATATGATTGTAAGTACATACAGCAGTATCGGATATATAAGAGTACAATGGCCATGAATAGGCATGATACAAAATATGACATGTGTGGTCATCGCCACATACAATATAGATAGATCAGAATATCCATAATGAATATGTACAAATTATCATGATCTCCATGAAAGCTGAAGATATACAATGGATCAAGATCTCCATAATGGATGAAGATATCTTACATACACTGGAATCAAGTCACGAGAGTTGAAATCTCATGAACACTGGCACGATCAAGGACGTAGCATATCCGAAATGCCACCAATTTGGAAAGTATTATACACAAAGCGCTATGAGTACATGTCCTACTATGTGAATAAAGGTGTCAAGGTCAAACATAGTAGTCCATCGTTTGATTACCGTTCATTGATGTATATTGTTAACAGACATGAGATCAGCCACCGATAATGAAAATGGGAATCAAGGTACTAGAGTGCAAACTAACAAGTGTGAATAAATATGTTGAGGTCAAACACTTGAAATATTCCATCGATCAGGGGACATTGATGTATTCCCAAAATTGTTGATGGAAAGAGAACTTTCAATTGATGACTACAAGTCTCAAGGCACTCAAAATGACTCTAGACTCTGTTGCAGCTGCAACATTTTCCCAAAATTCAAAAAAAATTTGGGACCCTCCTTTTGCTTATTTTGGTTTGACTTTTGATTTGGTTTGATGATTCTGCAGAAAGACTATTCCTAATGCCATAAATGTTTCACTACTTGTTTAAGTTTACCTTGCCATCAAATGCATTTTTTAGTGTTTGAATCAAAATTTTAGTCACTTGCACTCCCACCGTTGCGGAGATGTAATAAGAAACCAGCTCCGATATTTTTCTCCGATGCCTTTATTCACTTTTGTCTCAATCGGCCATCATTTGAATTCCCGTCGGAACATTTTGTTTCTACATTTTCCGCAGTTGTGGATGGCATACTACGAAGTCTCCCGATAGTTGCATTAACTTTTTCAACCCCGCTCTTTCATTTCATTGATATTTGCATTTTCGGAGTCTGCCATTGCGGCATTGAAAAGTGTTGTCTTTCTGGTGGTTTGAGTTTACTTTTCCGCAGTTGTAATTAAGTTGGTTTTTTTCCCCGATTTTGATGGTTTGCGGAACTTGATGTCTTTTATGTTTCTGCTGTTGCAGCTCCTTATCCTTCTATTGCCCCGACGTCTAATCTTGCGAGCTCTGATGCTTTTGTTGTTTGGTCTCTCCCTGACGCCTCGGTGGTTCTCCCAGTTGTTTTACCACCCGACGTTATGGGAGGCAATGTCGATCTGATCTCCGATCCTTGTGTTTTCACTGCCCGATGTTTTCTCACTCCGCTTATGGTTGACCGTATATATATATGGGGGCGGGCAGTTGATTATTTTATTGTTATTTTGAACTGTCACTATGCTATCGTTGTCCCTCGAGCTAACCAGGAACCCCACTGTCGGTAACCCATTCCTAGTGTTACCACCTAAGTTGTACTTACTGGTTTTTATCAAGTGAGTCGGGTGAACCGGACAGGGTTAACTTGTTCGGACTGCAAAAGACCTTTGGAAGTACTTCTAGGAAGTGCTTGTTGTACTATATCACATGTTCATACCCCATGGGGGAATTGTAATAAATGTTCTAGCATGATAGTGTATTTAAAAGACTCGGTCTCTTAGACTTCATTTGTCAATCCGATCAGCCCAGGGAGTTTTTTCCCTTGGTTATTATTTGTTGTTGAATAAACGATTGATAATTTCTGAGTTTTTCACTCCATACCTCCAAAGTTGGGATGGTCGGCTTGGCATTTAGGCCTATTGAGGTTATTAGAGTCTATGTGTCAATGAATAAACATGCTAGACATCATTTTTGAGTCATATGAACATGTCTAAGTCCCCCTAGGTGTTTTTCAATTTTTCAATTTTTTTAGTTTTTTCAGTGTTTTTTATTAAAATTAAATTTTTCCAAAACTTAGGCTATTTTTAAATAGTTTAATTGGAAAAATTGATTTTGTAATAAAAGTGGGCCAAGTAATCGGTTTCAGTCATGTAGGTGCTCATTTTCAAGCTAAGAGCACCATGTAAACCCATGGACCCACTATTTCCTAAGTTTTGAGTGATTTTCCATCACTTAGGTCAGAAAGCCCCAAAAATCAATTATTGATTATTTTAATTAATAAATTGATGAATAATGGAGCAAATCCAAAATCATAAATCAGTGGATTCTCAGTCGATTTGATTGAAATCAGTCAGATCTGAATCAGATTGACTGGATCTGACAAATCCTTGACTAAAGGAGGTGATCAAATCAGATCCAGAGTTGACCTTCAGCTGTCTTCATGGGGAATTGTGCCCTCTCTCTCTCCGCCACATGTGTGGACTCTCTTGGATGCTCTGTGGACTGATGTGTCGGTGTATGGGTTGATGTGTCAGCTCAATCAAGCCCTGGTTGACAAGTAGGCTTAGTTCAGCTTTAGTTCTACATTGATGAACTCTCCATCAGTTGATTTCACCTAATTCCATGAGGAATTGCACCCCCCCTGGCTGGATGGCCTGTGTTTTGTATATATCCTGCTTGAGGCTACCTTTTCCAAGCTAGTTAGAGCTAGACTGAAGGGCTTGCCATCGTAACTATGTACTTGATCATCATTTATGAATAAAGAAGCTTTGGAGGCTATGCTGTGTAGTGCATGTGTATGTGTAGATTCTCAGTGTTATGCTGCTGATGTGGTAGCTACAATTTCTTGCCAAATTTTGTGTTGCTTCTATGCTCTGGCTTCAAGGATTCGATTGAATCAAGTAAAGGTGTAAACTAGGCAAGTTAGATTCCTTGATCTTGTTTATCCATATGATGTATGCTAAAAAATTTCAGTTATATGCTTAAATAAGATTATTTTTATATAATCTTTCATTTTTGTTGCTTTATACATCTATATCCAGATCTCACGAAGTGTGTGCAGGATTGTGTTATTTAGTTGCAGGTTCCTGATTGGATGAAGGTGTGGATATATATTGATGCCATTCCTATCCAACAAGATCAAGACTCTATCAATCAACACTCCACAAAAGGGCCTCCTTTCAGCTTGCTCCATTCAAGCAACGATCCAACCTTCTCTCCTCTTTTTCTCATTTCTATAAAAAATCAATTTTCTTACCTGGTTACGGTGTGTAAAAGCTTTGTTATCATTTGGATCTGTTTCATCAAAGTAAAATATACACAGATCTGATATTTCAAAGCTCATAGTCTAGATCTCAATTCTGAAAAATATCATTAAGTCTTCTAGATCTAGCATAAGGAAATCGTCCATTTTGCATGACAAGTTAAAGAGAATCAGTAGGTTGCATGCACCAATTTTCCTTTCTATTTTAAAAGAGATTAAATCTAGAAATTAGTGCATACTTAATTTTCTACACAGACAGCAAGCCAAGATCCCAAGGAAAGCTTGCTTTCCTTGGTTCCTTTTTCGCCTATTTAGAAAGCTTTAACTTCATTTTTTTTGAGATAAGGTAGGCTGATACAAAGGTACTATTAAAGTGATTCCAAACATATGTTATTCTAACATGCTCGCTGTATTTTAGCAGGTATGACAGAAGAAAGGAAGCTGCTGTCCGGAAGTGGCCTCAGGAGCGTTCAAATCCCCCGAGGGGTCTCCCTTTTCACTAATATCTTAAAATTTTTGCAAAGTTGTAAGATCTTGGTTTCAGCCTATATAAGGACCAAGAAGTTTCTGATATTTCAGTTTGCTGATATTGTAACCAAGAAAAAAAAAAAAAATTGGAATAGGCTCTTTCAAGCCCATTCTGCATCCCCCCTGGGGGGATTTGCGTCGGTGTCCTTTTCGTCGCTTTCTGCTCATTTCTTTTCAAACTAGCATTGATCTAATTTTTAGGGTAGTATAATTGATTTTATTATTAATTTCATATTCCACTTTTTGTTTTTCAAAGTAATCATAATACTTACCCCACGATTTCCCAATTGACCCGAAAGGGGAAAGAGATTCGTGGTAGGACTAGTTAGAAAACTAGAATTGTGTATCTGTTTCTTTTCGATCATTTTTTTCAGCTAGTATAAAATTAACCCCTCCTCAATTCCCCGATTGAGATCCACTTGGATTGAAAGAGGTTCCTGGAGGGTTTTCCTTTAAACAAGAACACCCAGTTTAAAACTTACTAAAATTGACAAGACTCCAGTGTGTATGCTCTGCACTTGGCTGCGG
This sequence comes from Pseudotsuga menziesii, assembly GCA_001517045.1. NCBI lineage: Eukaryota > Viridiplantae > Streptophyta > Pinopsida > Pinales > Pinaceae > Pseudotsuga > Pseudotsuga menziesii. Next base: position 236,826 of record LPNX010225311.1, read on the forward strand.
TTTGTCTGATCAGTCAAGCTGTATCAAAAGCACTTGGGTGGCTAGTATAATTAGGAATCACTCTCCCCAACTGAAAAACCATCAGGTGAAAATCCAACACCTATATCAAACCTTTTACGGTGACAAAATACCCAAAGGAAGAGGGAACTTCTGAAAAGTGACCTTGGGGCGCCAATCTCTATCACACCCTAACATGTGTGTTATGAACAATAGCCCCAAATACTCCATTTCATTCCACATATTCCTTGCGAGTAGCCGTGAAGGTTTAGTTTTGGACATACTCCAAGTACTCTCGGGTATATCTGGAGTCCCCCCTTCACCTAATTTTAATCAACTCACACTTCATTTTTAACTTAAAACATACCAAGAGGGGATTGCAAAACACTCACTCCAAGCACATGCAAGTACATTGTTTCTATTTTCTGACTCCATTCTAAGGCACTGGTTATTTTCTTATTTTATATATACATTGTGTCTCAGCATTGTTATTTCATGTGTTTATTTTCATATCTTTCCATCATTGATTATCTACAGTTAAATTGCAAACTCCTAAGTAACTCAGTCAGTTTAACATCACAACACTAAGTAATTATCCTTAGCAACTTAATAGGGTCCACCCCCTTGGCTTCATTAGCAGTTGAGCCTAAACGAAGGAGTCAAGAACAACATGACATCCTTGACTCGAGACTTTCCCCCAAGGACACACCGAGTGGCTTGAAGATTTATGCCACGTGACCCAGGTGTGTGAAAGGCGGTGACACTTTTTGGCGCCGTTGCCGGGGATAAATATTTTTGTTCCCGAGTATGACTTAGCTTAACTTTTTTCTAAACAACTAAAAAGATAAAACTTTTGATTGATCTAGTCTTTAAAAAAAAACATAAAAATTAAAACTCGATCCATCTTGCAAATCCACTGTCTAACATCCCTTCAAGAATTTCTACCCGAAGAAACTACCGACAATTATTTAATCCTCTCCCTGATCCCGAAAGGTTTATTAGGGAAAGATTGAATAGGTAGACTTCTCATAGAAACCTTGAAGATTTAGGAGACCAATCCCTCTCAGATATCCATCACATATTTGTAGAGAGTCATACCTTCCAATCTCAAGAAATGACGAAATTTTACAAACCCCTTGAATTTTCTCAGATAGCAGGTGCTCCTCATGCAATTCAGAATGATGCTATCAAGAAGCTCCCCATATTTGAGGGAAATAGTGCTACCATTGCCAAGACTCATCTCCGAAAGTTTGAAAAGCACCTGGTCAGTTATTGCTATAGTGCTGCCTCTGACCATGACGATGTCAAAATGAAGTTCTTTGCTTTATCCTTAGAGGATGATGCTATGGAGTGGTATGGCGACCTTGGTGATGATTCATATAAAACCCTTAATGAATTCCTAGAAGGTTTTAAGAAGAAATGGGGGGAAAAGAAAGAACCAAGACATTTGCTTGCTGCCCTTCATAATATAAAGAAGATGGAAAATGAAACCATTGATGAATTTAATACTAAGTTCAGATGTATGGTTGCAGACCTCCCTAGAGAAATCAAGCCAAGGGATTCCTCCATACTCATATCTTACATCGATGCTTTCACTGGGGATTTGAGGTACCAGTTAAGGGAAAAAGATCCGAACGATCTAAAAACTGCTTAGGATCTGGCCGAGAAAATAGAAAAGAATATGCAATCTTCAAGAAAATCCAACATTCCAGGTTACACTAGGGGAAACACTTCGTACAACAAAGAGAAGGGAAAGGCCAATGAATTAAGGAAAAGGCAACCTCTAAAGACCCCATGGAAAAGGTAACTAGCTTGTTTGAAAAAATGATGACTAGTCAGAACCAACTCATGACAAACCAATCTGTGCAATTGAATAATATTCAGAACAAAATAATCACACTGGAAAGAAATAATGGACCTAGGAACTTTCAGCCAAAACAGAATCAGGTGTATCAGTAGAAGGCTCCTCAACATGAACCTAGGATTCCAAACTAGTTAGACTCAACTAACCTGGTAGATGAATTCATTCCATGGTGTAGACCTTGTGATCAATTCCACCCAGAAAGCACTTGCTATATAGAAAACCAAGTTATAGAACATGGAATGGCGGAGGTCAGTAATCAGGAAACAACATCAGGCGAGTCTGGTCATGTGTACATGGTAGGCCGAACCTATCCTCTATCAAACCAGCATTGGCAGCAGGCCACGGATTATGGTTTCGAGAAGGATCTCCTTTCTAAATTTTATGGTGTAATTCCTTCTTCGGAAGCAATTAAGGAAATGAAGGAGGCCAGCTTCAAGGGAGCTTTGTATCAAAGAAGAGAAAAGCAATCACCGTCTAAGTAGTACAAACAAAAGGTAACCACTCCTCCCCTCCCAGATCCTCTTATTTTCCCTGAGTAAAATATTGATATGGGAGAATGGATAAGTAGTGCTAAGATTCATGTTTATGCAACTGATGTCCTTAAAATTCCCGGTCAAAAAGAAAAGTTGTTGAAAGCCTTAGAGGATAGTCAAAATAAAGCTCATAATATTATCAAAGAGGATCCTCTTCCTAATAACAATGCTATATTTGAAGCTGAACATATTGAACCTATAGATATTCCCATAGTCCTCAAAAGTGTTGATCCGAGAAGAGAAGACCACCCACCTTTTTATGTCTCCCTCTTAGTTGATAAACTTCTCCTTCATAACTGTATGTTAGATTCAGGTGCTTCATCAAATGCCATGATAAGAAAAGTAATGGAGCAGCTAAATCTAAGGGTCACCCGACCCTACCACAATGTTTGTGCCATGGATGCAAGAGAATTTGAAGTGGTAGGGATAATCTTAAATTTACAGGTTAATTTGTCTAAGTATCGTAATATCGACATGTCAATGGATGTGGTGGTGATAGATGTTCTAGATAATTGGGGTATGCTGCTATCCAGAAAATGGGCCACAACTCTTGGTGGGCACATTCAAATGGATTGGAGATATGCTACTATACCTGCATCAGAGAACACTAGGGTGATTCTCCATAGAGAAAGGCTGAGGAAATGACATCTAGAAAACCCTAAGAAGCCCAAAAATGAATTTGTTCATTTCATTGATAATTTTGGAAACTATGCTATTTTGTCAAATTTCATTGCCCCCAGTAAGGAAAACATCAAAAATGAAAAGATCGATGAAGTTTGTCAAATGTACTTTGATGGGGCTTATTCCAAAACCGGAAAGGGTGCGGGCATGGTGATCATCTCTCCTTCATATAAAATCTACAATTTTGCGTTCAGGTTAGAGTTTGAAGCATCAAACAATGTATCCAAGTATTAGGCATTGATCCTAGGGTTAGAAACTGCTAAAGATATGGGGATAAATATGTTGAACATAAAGGGTGATTCAGATCTAGTTGTCCTCTAGATTAAGAATTAGTATCAATGTAAAAATGATAGACTAAGAAAGTATAGGAATGCCACATGGGACACTATGGAATGGTTTGATGCACTTAACATTCAAAAGGTCCATAGGGAAATGAATGGGTTAGCGGATAAATTAGCAGTAGCAGCATCCACCCTCCAGCGATCGGATGAAATGATTAATGGAATGGAAATATGGAAATAAATTTCAGACCTTCAATTCCGAATAACATAGACCACTGGCAAGTGTTCAAAGATGATGATCAACTCTTGAGATTCATCCACAATCTACAAGATTTTGAGGGTTGCAAGATCAGTTATCAGCAGGAAGGTAAAGAGTATCAGGAGTGCGAGGATAATGAAAGGAATCACATCCCGAGTAGCCTTATAGCTTTCGAGAATATTTTTGATCATCAGGATCATCATAAAAAACAAAAAGAAGAAATAAAAACTGGGAATTATATGGTAATAAACATAGGAACTGACAAGGATCCCAAGTTAATAAAAATTGGAAAAGGTACTTCAGAAAAGGAAAGGAACAACTTGATCAACCTAATCAAAGAGTATAGAGATGTGTTGGCCTTTAGTTATGATGAGCTTAAATCCTTTAGGGAGGATGTGTTTAAACACACTATTCCCCTCACAGAAGAAGCTAAGGAGGTCAAACCTTTTCGGCAAAAACTTAGGCGAATAAATCCTAAGTTGGCCCCCATTGTGCAGAGGGAACTTCATAAGATGCTAGCAGCAGGGATCATAGCACGTACAAGGCATTCATCTTGGTGCTCCAACTTAGTTGTTGTTAGAAAGAAGAATGGGTCAATTAGAATATGTATAGATTTTAGAAATATGAATACATCATGCCTCAAAGATAATTACCCATTACCCGACATGGAAACTTTGCTTCAAAGAGTAACAGGATCAGGAATGATGTCCATGTTGGATGGTTTTCCAGTTATAACCAGGTGTTGGTAAATAAAGAAGATCAACATAAGACTACATTCTACACCTTGGGATACCTATAAATTTCTAAGAATGCCTTTTGGCTTATTGAATGCTGGTGCCACCTTCCAAAGAGCCATGGATTTTGCCTTCAAAAAACTTATAGGAAAAATAATTGAAATATATCAGGATGACATAACTGTTTTTTCAAAAGAAATATCTGACCACATAAGTCATCTTAGGCATATTTTTATAAGATGTTGGAAATATGGTATTTCCTTGAATCCCGCCAAGTCAATCTTTGGAGTTGATGAAGGCAAGTTGTTGGGGCACATCATTTCTAAAGATGGTGTCAAGGTTGATCCTAAGAGAGTTGAAGATATTAAGAAAGTCCCCTTGCCTCACAATCTAAAAGCTCTCTAGTCCTTTAATGGTCAAATCAATTTCATATGAAGATTCATCCCAAACTTAGCAGAATTAATGAAACCTCTACAAAATCTATTAAAGAAAGATGCAAAGTTTGAGTGGACGGATGAAGGGAAAGTTCCATTCAAGTCCATCAAAAATGCCATATCCATGTCCCTGGTCTTGACTAGTCCAGATTATTCCAAAGAATTCCAGATATTCTCCTTTGCCTCAAAAGACACCATTGTCGGCACTTTACTTCAAAAGAATAAGGAGGGACAAGAGCAACCCATAGCCTTTATGAGTAGAGCCTTACACAATTCAGAATTGAAGTATACCACGATGGAGAAACAAGCCTATGCTCTTGTCAAGTCACTTAAACATTTCATAACTTATATAGGTTAATCCAAAATCATTGGATATGTACCCCATGCAGTTGTTAAAGATATAATGTCCTAGCAGGATTGTCTAGGAATCATGGGTAAGTGGGTTTCAAAGATTCAAGAATATGATTTGGAGATAAAACCTACTAAATTAATTAAGGGATAGGTTCTTGCAAAGATGTTGACCCAAGGAAATGAAAAGGTTTTCAGAATAATTTTCCAGAGCAGCAATTCAAAGCAAAGCGTATCATACGAGCTTCAGAGATTAGAATAGCACCCCTGGTACACCGGCATCATATTTTTCCTTCGCAACCTTACATGCCCTGATCATTTACTCAGCCATAAAAGAAGGGCATTAAGTTTAAAGGCAACTAAGTATTGTTTGACCAAAGACAGTTTGGGTTGGAGAAACCCCAATGGTTTAATACTTAGATGTGTCGATGAACCTGAGTCCAAGAAACTCATGGTTGAGTTCCATTTAGGATTTTGTGGTGGACATTTTGCAGCAAAAACAACCGCCCACAAAATCCTTAGCATAGGCTACTATTGGCCAAACCTATTTTCAGATGTGCTCAAGGCTGTTAAAGTTTGCCCCTAGTGTCAGTTATTCACCAGAAAGCAACAAATGAGAGCCTTGCCTCTAAATCCAATAGTAGTCCAAGCCCCTTTTCAACAATGGGGGCTTGACTTCATCGGTACGTTCAAATATAACTCGAGTAATGGTTACTCTTGGATTCTTACCGCCACTGATTATTTTACCAAGTGGGTAGAGGCGATACCCACCAAGAAGGCAATTGATGCTATAGTCATGGATTTATTAGAAGATAAGATTATCACAAGATTCAGTGTGCCAACTAGAATAATCACGGATAATGGCCCATGCTTTGTTTCTTCTGAGATGTCATCTTTCTGTTTCAAGTACGGAATTATCCTGTCTCACTCATCCAATTACTATCCCCAAGGAAATGGTCTAGCAGAATCAAGTAACAAGAACTTAATGACCATAATCAAAAAAATTGTGGGCGACAATAAGAAGGCTTGGGATAGAAAAATCAAATTAGCATTATGGGCCGACAGGATCACTAAGAAAAGTTCAACCAGGAGGAGCCCTTTTGAACTAGTCTACGGCCTTGATGTCACCTTACCAGTCCATCTAAAGCTTCCAGTTTATTAGCTCCTCTAGACTTTCAGCTCAGATCAAGAAGCCATCCAAAATAGAATAAACCAGTTGATCGAACTAGATGAGAGTAGAAGAGACTCTCTTGACCATAGTATCAAAAATTTAGACAAGGTCAAGAGAGCCTTTGATAATTCTACCCGGCCAGGGTCCTTCCAAATAGGTGACCCGGTTTTACATTGGGACAAACGACAGGAAAAACCTGGGAAACATGGAAAGCTCGACATCTTATGGTTGGGACCATACATCATCGATGAAATAGTAGGAAAGAACTCCTTCTATCTAAATGACCTAGAAGGAGAAAGGTTGAGCCTGCCAGTGAATGGTTTCCTCCTCAAGTTGTTTTTCGCCGACACGGTTTGATGCCTTTATTTGCATCGATGGTTTCAGGGCCAATTTCTAAACCTTGCCCTGCATGTATTTCTAAATTGTATATATCATGTTGTTGTACCATAGACATTGTTGTCTTATAGTTATTTTGTACCATGTTGAAAATTTTCCTTTGTATATTAGTTTTTGTAAAATATTCCCTTTTGCACATTATAGATTAACTATGTACATTAGTTTTCTTTTATAGTTAATTTTTTCTTATGTATACATGTTACTGACAAACTCTAATTTCCTTGCAGGACCCAGAGATTCTAGAGTTCTCACATCCTCTCCTTTGAACATAAGATCAATCAGAGAATGTGTCCCTAGATGGAGCCAGAGTGTTACCACCTAAGTTGTACTTAGTGGTTTTTATCAAGTGAGCCTGGTGAATCGGACAGGGTTAACTTGTTCGAACTGCAAAAGACCTTTGGAAGTACTTCTGGGAAGTGCTTGTTCTACTATATCACATGTTCATACCCCATGGGGGAATTGTAATAAATGTTCTAGCATGATAGTGTCTATAAAAGAATCAGTCTCTTAGACTTCATTTGTCAATCCGATCAGCCCAGGGTGTTTTTTCCCTTGGTTATTATTGGTTGTTGAATAAATGACTGATAATTTCTGAGTTTTTCACTCCATACCCCCGAAGTTGGTGTGGTCGGCTTGACATTTAGGCCTATTGAGGTTATTAGAGTCTATGTGTCAATGTATAAACATGCTAGACATCATTTTTGAGTCATATGAACATGTCTAAGTCCCCCTAGGTGTTTTTCAATTTTTCATTTTTTTTAGTCTTTTCAATGTTTTTTATTAAAATTAAAATTTTCCAAAACTTAGGCTATTTTTTAATAGTTTAATTGGAAAGATTGATTTTGTAATAAAAGTGGGCCAAGTAATCAGTTTCAGTCATGTAGGTGCTCATTTTCAAGCTAAGAGCACCATGTAAACCCATGGACCCACTATTGCCTAAGTTTTGAGTGATTTTCCATCACTCAGGTCAGAAAACCCCAAAAATCAATTATTGATTATTTTAATTAATAAATTGATGAATAATGGAGCAAATCCAAAATCATAAATCAGTGGATTCTTCACCGATTTGATTGAAATCAGTCATATCTGAAGCAGATTAACTGGATCTGACAAATCCTTGACTAAAGGAGATGATCAAATCAGATCCGGAGTTGATCTTCAGCTATCTTCATGGGGAATTGCGCCCTCTCTCTCTCCTCCACACGTGTGGACTCTCCTAGATGCTCTGTGGACTGATGTGTCGGTGTATGGGTTGATGTGTCAGCTCAATCAAGCCCCCGGTTGACAAGTAGGCTCAGTTCAGCTTCAGTTCTGCATTAATGAACTCTCCATCAGTTTATTTCACCTGATTCCATGAGGAATTGCACCCTCCCTAGGCTGGATGCCCTGTGTTTTGTATATATCCTGCTTGAGGCTCCCTCTTCCAGGCTAGTTAGAGCTGGACTGAAGGGCTTGCCATTGTAACTCTATACTTGATCATCATTTGTGAATAAAGAATATTTGGAGGCTATACTGTGTAGTGCATGTGTATGTGTGGATTCTCGGTGTTATGCTGTTGATGTGGTAGCTGCAATTTATTGCCAAATTCTATGCTGCTTCTGTGCTCTGGCTTCAAGGATTCGGTTGAATCAAGTAAGGGTGTAAACTAGGAAAGTTAGATTACGTGATATTGTTTATCCATATGATGTATGCTCAAAAATTTCAGTTATATGCTTAAAAATAAGATTATTTTTGCATAATCTTTCATTTTTGTTGCTTTATACATCTATATCCAGATCTCACGAAGTGTGTGCAGGCTTGTGTTATTTAGTTGCAGGTTCCTGATTGGATGAAGGTGTGGATATATATTGATGCCATTCCTTTTCAATAAGATCAATACTCTATCCCTCAGCACTCCACAAAAGGTCCTCCTTTCAGCTTGCTCCATTCAAGCAACGATCTGACCTTCTCTCCTCTTCTTCTCATTTCTATAAAAAATCAATTTTCTTACCTGGTTACAGTGTGTAAAAGATTTGTTATCATTTGTATATGTTTCATCAAAGTAAAATATACATAGATATGATATTTCAAAGCTCATAGTCTAGATCTCAATTCTGAAAAATATCATTAAGTCTTCTAGATCTAGCATAAGGAAATCGTCCATTTTGCATGACAAGTTAAAGAGAATCAGTAGGTTGCATGCACCAATTTTTATTTCTATTTTAAAAGAGATTAAATCCAGAAATCAGTGCATACTTCATTGGCTGCACAAACAGCAATCCAAGATCCCAAGGAAAGCTTGCTTTCCTTGGTTCCTTTTTCACCTGTTTAGCTAGTTTTAACTTCATTTTTTTTGAGATAAGGTAGGTTGATCCAAAGGTACTATTAAATTTATTTTGGAGGTATGTTATTATAACATTTATTTCTGTATTTTATCAGGTATGATAGAAAAGAACGGAAGCTTCTGTCCGTAAGTGGCCTTAGGAGCGTTCAAATCCCCCCAGGGGTCTCCCTTTTCATTAAAATCTTAAAATTTTTGAAAAGTTGTAAGATCTTGGTTTCAGCCTATATAAGGATCAAAAATTTTCTAATATTTCAGTTCGCTGATATTGTAACCAAAAAAAAATAAAAAAAAATTTGGAATAGGCTCTTTCGAGCCCATTCCAAGGGGGATTTGCGTCGGTGTTCTTTTCGTCGCTTTCTGCTCATTTCTTTCCAAACTAGCATTGATTTAATTTGTAGGGTAGTATAATTGATTTTATTATTAATTTCATATTCCACTTTTTGTTTTCAAAGTAATCATAATACTTACCCCACGATTTCCCGATTGACCCGAAAGGGGAAAGAGATTCGTGGTAGGACTAATTAGAAAACTAGAATTGTGTATTTATTTCTTTTCGATCATTTGTTTTTCAGCTAGTATAAAATTAACCCCTCCTCGATTCCCTGATTGAGATCCACTTGGATCGAAAGAGGTTCCTGGAGGGTTTTCCTTTAAACAAGAACACACAGTTTAAAACTTACTAAAATTGACAAGACTCCAGTGTGTATGCTCTACAATTGGCTGCGGTTCGTCCGATCAGTCAAGCTGTATTAAAATAACTTGGGTGACTAGTATAATTAGGACTCACTCTCCCCAATTGACAAACCATCAGGTGAAAATCCAACACCTAGATCAAACCTTTTACGGTGGAAAAATACCCAAAGGAAGCGGGAACTTCTGAAAAGTGACCTTGGGGCACCGATCTCTATCACACCCTAATGTGTGCATTACAAACAATAGCCCCAGTGACTCCATTTCATCCCACATATTCCTTGAGAGTAGCCATGAAGGTTTAGTTTTGGACATACTCCAAGTACTCTCGGGTATATCTGGAGTCCCCCCTTCACCTAATTTTAATCAACTCACACTTCATTTTTAACTTAAAACATACCAAGAGGCAATCGCAAAACACTCACTTCAAGAACATGCAAGTACATTGTTTCTATTTTTTGACTCCATTCTAAGGCACTGGTTATTTTCTTGTTTTATATATACATAGTGTCTCAGCATTGTTCTTTCGTGTGTTTATTTTCATATCTTGCCATCTTTGATTATCTACAATTAAATTGCAAAATCCTAAGTAACTCAGTCAGTTTAACATCACAACGCTAAGTAATTATCCTTAGCAACTTAATAGGGTCTACCCCCCTTGGCTTCATTAGGAGTTGAGCCTAAATGGAGGAGTCAAGAACAAGGTGATAGCCTTGACTCGAGACTTTCCCCTAAGGACACACTGAGTGGCTTGAATATTTCTGCCACGTGACCTAGGTGTGTGGAAGGCGTCAACACTTTTTGGCGTTGTTGCCGGGGATAAATATTTTTATTCCCAAGTACGACTTAGCTTAACTTTTTTCTAAACAACTAAAAAGATAAAAACTTTTGAGTCATCTAGTCTTTAAAAAAAAACATAAAAATTAAAACTCGATCCATCTGGTGACTCCACTGTCTAGCATCCCTTCAATAATTTCTACTCGAAGAAACCGCCGACAATTATTCAATCCTCTCCCTGATCTCGAAAGGCTTATTAGGGAAAGATTGAATAGGCAGAATTCTCGTAGAAACCTTGAAGATTTAGGAGACCAATTCCTCTCAGATATCCATCACATATTTGCAGAGAGTCATACCTTCCAATCTCAAGAAATGACGAAATTTCACAAACCCCTTGACTTTTCTCAGATAACAGGTGCTCCTCATGACATTCCAAATGATGCTATAAAGAAGCTCTCCATATTTGAGGGAAATAGTGCTACCACTTCCAAGACTCATCTCTGAAAGTTTGAAAAGCACTTGGTCAGTTATTGCAATAGTGTTGTCTCTGACTATGAAGATGTCAAAATGAATATCTTTGCTTTATCCTTAGAGGATGATGATGTGGAGTGGTATGGTGACCTTGGTGATGATTCATATAAAACCCTTAATGAATTCCTAGAAGTTTTTAAGAAGAAATGGGGGGAACAGAAAGAACCAAGACATTTGCTTGCTGCCCTTCATAATATAAAGGAGATGGAAAATGAAACCATTGATGAATTTAATACTAAGTTCATACGTGTGGTTGCGGACCTCCATAGAGAAATCAATCCAAGGGATGCCTCCATCCTCATATCTTACATCAAAGCTTTCACTGGGGATTTGAGGTACCAGTTAAGGGACAAAGATCCGACCGATCTAAAAACTGCTCAGGATCTGGCTGAGAAAATAGAAAAGAATATGCAATCTTCAGGAAAATCCAACATTCCATGTTACACTAGGGGAAACACTTCGTACAACAAAGAGAAGGGAAAGGCCATTGAATTAGAGGAAAAGGCAACCTCTAAAGACCCCATGGAAAAGGTAACTAGCATGTTTTAAAAAATGATGACTAGTCAGAACCAACTCATGACAAACCAATCTGTGCAATTGAATAATATTCATAACAGAATAATCACACTGGAAACAAATAATGGACCTAGGAACTTTCAGCCAAAACAGAATCAGGTGTATCAGAAGAATGCTCCTCAACATGAACCTAGGATTCCAAACCAGTTAGACTCAACTAACCTAGTAGATGAATTCATGCCATGGTGTAGACCTTGTGATCAATTCCACCCAGAAATCACTTGCTATATAGCAAACCAATTTATAGAACATGGAATGGCGGAGGTACATGGTAGGCCGAACCTATCCTCTATCAAAACAACATTGGCAGCAGGCCACAGATTATGGTTTTGAGAAGGATCTCCTTTCTAAATTTTATGGTGTGTTGAGTCCTAGAAAATCACAGCCAACAACAGCAAGGGATTCTTCCCAGTAAACATTCCCAACTAGCCCATGACTGTTTGGTGTAGGGAATCTGTCTGGTTTACGGTCCGACTACCGTAGGTCAAGTAACAAAAATAAAGGTTTTACCAGTTGCCGCCCGATCCACCGTATATATTTTTGTATTTTGACTTAAAGTATGACATGCACGTGCCTAATTAACATGCAAGGTGATAAAGGGTGCAAGGAGTAGTCACAAAGTGATGTGCAAGTTCTTACCTTTCATCTTAGAACTCATAAGCATCTAAATCACATACACAGAAATAAAGTAAATCTAACTATCTACCTATCCCCGGGGAGCTAAAACGTAACTTATCAATGAGTAATGTATATTGTACATGCATTATACGGAGAGATTACAGATAGTTGATATTCCTTCACACAACACATGCACTATTAAATATATTTAGACAATCAAATAGCTAATTTCTTATTAACATCATTCATTACTTATGGTGGTAATTTCACAGAATAAACCAGAAATCATTCAAACAAGAACATAGGCCCTCAGAGTTAGAACGATCTCACAGTTAATGCAGAAAACTGAAAAATGAAATAGTTCATCTTCCACCAATCCACAGCATAACATTTGAATGTCCCACCACACTTTCTCTGACAGGCAAACAATAATTCTTTATCGTAAAAAAAGTATTTCTTCTTACAATATCTCTTTACTTGTCTTACTGGGAAAAATCCCTTTGTTCTTCTAAGTCTTTTATATTTATACAAAATGAATGAGACTGTTGGGTTTCCTATGAGTAACTCTTGGGCTTCCACAACTTTTCTCCTTCCAAGACTTTGCTTTCATTAAGTTCTTACAAATTTACAACATATTACAAAAAATGAACCAACATTCACAAGGAGGGTCCCGCTTGAGCATTTAGGAATTTCTTCCAAGCTAAAGCCTTCGAGGAGAGGCCCTCAAACTCAGAAGGTTCCAAAAAGTGAATATTAATATCAAACTTTGCAGCCTAGTTTTTTATGGCTTCAATTCGGGTTGCACTCAAATGAAGCTGATCTTCTAATAGCTGCACACTTACTGCGGAATGATCCACCTCATTCCTTAAGGTCTGGTCATCGAGATTTTTAATTTGTTGCATTTTGCTTTCCTCTTCTTGGTACGTTTTCTGCAAAATTTCCACAAACAATTTATGGTTCGGAAAAGCATCCAGTCTTTGCTTAGCTTCCACTTGGCACCATTTATAGGTAATTAAGAGCCTTCTGAAAAATTTGGTACATGCTCCTTTCATCTTTCTAACAGCCTTTTTGAATTCCTCGGCTGTGTTAATAGCAAACTCCAGTAAGTCATGATCCTGCTTAAGGGTCTATCGATCTTTCGAGGGTAGCTCTGTAGGAACTTCTTCATTGTCCTCTAGCCTTGCTATCCTTGTTGTCAGGACTTCCAGGATGTGCTGAGATCTATCAACAAAGTATGAGGAGGTCTCCAAAATCTCCACCAACCGACCATCTATTTGAAAAACCTTGCATCTCTCATCTTCTATGGCTGTCTGCAATCGCAACATCTTGGCTTTTTGTGCTAGCATACTATCTTTGAAAGGCTAGAGATCAACCTGTTGTTCAGTGGATTCCTTCAAATCTGCTATCAGAGAGGTAATCTGCTCTTGAAGCTTTATCTCTTGTTCTCGATATTGCCTCTCATTCGCCTCCAAAGTGGTCTTTTGCAGCTCTAGATTTTCTATCTTTCCTTGCAGCTGCTCCTTTTTTGTCCTTAGTTTTTGATAGTTCGGGACACTCCTGGGAAGTCTCCATAGATCTTCTTTCTTCTTGGAGAACCTGCAATTCATCCTTTGAAGACTTTATCTCCTTTTGCACATCTTCAAATTTTCTCTTCAACTTGTTGCTTTCTTCTCTCTCTTTTCTTAGTGTGTCTTTTAGTTGAGAAGAAAACTTCTTAGATTGTTCCAGATCTGTCATTATCATATCTACATTGTCCTCCATAGCGTGGATCAATGCAGCCCCTGCTCTAATAGTGAATATGGGATCTCGGTCTGTTCCGTACATAATGGTTGTATCAGTTATCATCTTCCCGAACAGACCCCCTGTTTCAACCTTCTTTTCAGTTCTTTTCACTATTATTTTTATTTCCTTGTCATAGAAGATAGTATTAAAATTAGGGACTTATTCCCCTATCTTCTGTTCAAATGGGACCAATCTAAGTGTCGGAACCATAGACTATCTAGGTGTGCTTACAGTAGGTACTTCTGGGTCCTGCACATCGGGGTTGTCCATTTCCTGGGTCAGAATGTCATCTATGTCAGAGGCTAACTGCTTCGTCGTTGTCTGGGTCAGCTTCATTCTTTCTACCTCCTGTTTCTGAAGCTCCTCATCTAGCTTCCTTTTTCTTTCTTCTTCTCCAATTCTAGCATCTTCTTCTGCTTTTTTGGCTACCTCTTGTGCAGCTCTTCTTTTCTCTTCTTCTTCTCCCTTCAGCCATCGCTCGGTTTCTTGGGCCAACCTTTGGGATTCTTCGTTTCTTTTCCAGTTTTCCTCATTAGCCTTTGCTTGTTCATCCTGCCCCTTTCCACCTTTGGTGGTGATCTTCTTTTTGAACCTTTTCCTCAAGGCTGTTATGTTCAATGCACTGCGGAAGATGGACTCTTCTCTGTCCCAATGGTGGGTGTCTTCAAAGTGGACATTGGCTTCTTTGCATTTTTCAGCAACCTTGTTGTGGGAGTCATTTCTGTGGAAGGGAATTTCACCAAAATGAAACTTTTCCAATTCCTCTACAAATTAATCTGCCTTCTTCACTCTGGTAAACTTATAACTCCCCAACCTGAAAGGCAAAGGAGGATATGTAGCCTTCTTGTGTTCAAATAAAAATATTCCTATGCCATCCAGGAAGACTTGCCTAATGGCCTCTTTATGAACTATATAGTTTGTGGCATATTTGGGTAGTAGGGAGGGTGCTCTAGAGCCTCCAAACATTCTGAAATAGAGCCCCTCCTCAGTCAGGTAATAATCAACATATTCCTCGATCACCCGCAGTGCCTCCTCAGACATGCAGTCACATTATTTAAGGAAAATAAGAGCATACAATGGCATGGCTGTGGTACTTATGAGCCTATAGGGGCTTGTATGCAGAGTAGGTAGGCATCCTTTCTCGGTCCCAAATGCACCTAAGGTCATGGAAAGGTTGATTGCACAGTATGCAATCAATGAGTATGGCGCTCATGTAAAATTTTGACCTCTTTTGGGACACTCCTCCCAAAGATGAGGCCATACAAGCTGAAAGACTATTCGACACTATGTTGGCCCAGTTGAAAATGGTCCCCTGTGTCGCGACATAAAAATAATCAGCATCCACTCCAACTTGAAGCTTTTGCCATGAGCTCTTTCGAAAATTCTATTGAGCATTAAGGCAATGAACCTATAAGGGGTCCTTAAGCTCGTAGTATCATATTCTCCCATTGGCCTGGTTCTATAGTTTCTTGTAGGAAAGAGCATCCTATTGAAGGTCTCAAAAAGGTCCATTCTGATGTTTCTGTGCCAATCTTCAGTTCAAAATATTTGTGCTTCGGGCCGGTGGTAGGCCAGCGCCACATATCCTGGGATATAGGTAGCATAGCCTTGTTTGTCAACATTCTCAAGAATCATAGTGGTTACATCTGCCCTGGGAAGAATCCACCCAATCACTTCAGAGCATGGAAAGAGCTCCGTTCTTGTAGCAATATTCATCAGTGAAGACCTTTCTATATTGGCATATATGCCTTCTTCCTCGAAGCCTATATAAGGCATTTCTCGGCATGTGATCAATGTGTATATGTCTCCCCACTGATACTCAGGCTCGACACCAGCTATACATTTGGTATCTTCATAAATATATTCAGTTTTGGTAATGAATTTTATGTCAGGATCCTCTTCGACCACAGGGGCCATCTTCTTTTGACGCTTTGACATTTTGAGCTCGGAATCTTCCTGTCATATATGAAATTGTAATCATTAGGCCATTTCCAGATAAGTTGCAAAGATTGAGATAACAATGTGTGATGTTTTACCTCAGTTGTGTTTAACATGATGGAAATTCATTAAATGAGGCAAATGTGTTCACGCAAATACTCCTGTCTAACATTGAAAATGGCTTAATCAACAAAACTTGAGTGGGAAACAAAATCTACATTAAAATGAAGAAACCTCGGGCTCTCTATGGGCACCATGATCATTGCGCTACGTAGAACGACAGGGGACTTATTCAATCTACTCAACGGGGTGCTTCAAGAACAACACTACCTATGTGTCATCTATGGTCCATCTAATGCAGTGTGGTGCTATACAACTCCCAACTGACTCGGTTTCGATTCCAATCGTGAACCGGGTCGCTTTGAAAAAGTGAGGTAAAACATGGCTTTCGTTTGAGGATGTGGGAAACCTGAGTGGGGAAACCAGTCTAACATTTCAATAGGGAGGTCATGAAAACCTTCCCCAAATGGTCTATCATCAAACAGGGCAGACTAGTGCAGACAGCGTAACGGCCGTCTGCACCAATTTCCCCAACCACCAAGCGCAGGATCACAAAACATAACGGCTGTGAAGGAAACTACCCCGTGGGCCACAAAACGCCCCCACTATATATACATGTAAACTACAGGAATCAAGGACAATCGGTCGTGGAAAACCTAACCGTGGAACAATAATCAAAACGCTTATTCAAACGGGACGGGGTAAGGCGTACAAGAGCCTACCTGGAACTGCTGCGCGACTGGCCAAAGAAAACTGTTAAGCTTCCACGGTTGAGCCACCTGGGAACAAGGGTACACCGACAGCGAGGTCGTAGCAAGCTCGAGCGAAATGATAGCACACGAAAATGACAGTACACGACAGTCCAAAAATAGCAATAAGATAATCAAAACTCCACCCCATATATATATATATATATATATATACGGTCAACCATGAGCGGCGGGAGAAAAATGGGACAGCAGAAACACAAGGATCGGAAGTTGCAAGAACATCTCCTTCCGTAATGTTGATTGGTAAAAGAAATAGGAGAACCGCTGGGACTTCTGGGAGAAGTCAAAATAACCAACACATCGGAGCCCACAAGAATAGAAATCAGAGCAATAAAAAGATAAGAAGCCGCAACGACGGAAATGTAAAGGACAACACATTCCGCAATAGGTAAACTCTAAATCGGAGGAGAAAACAAATTTAAAGACCAGAAAGATAGCGCTTTTCGCAGCCGCAATGGTGGAAGCCCAAAACTTAATGATCAATGAAAAAACAAAGCGGGAATGAAAATTCAATATAACTATTAGGGGACTTCATCATCTGTCGTCTGCAACTGCGGAGAATGTAGAACAAAAGGTTTCAGCGTGAAATCAAAAGTCAGTCGATTGAGACAAAATGCATCAGAGAAAACTATCGAAACTAGTTGCTTATTACTTCTCCGCAATGGTGGGAGCACAAGTAAATAAAATTCTGACTTTAAACACTCAAAAATGCATTCAAAAGCGATGGTAAGCTTAAACAAATTGTGGATTATTTTTGGCATTAGGAAAAGTCTTTCTGAAGAATCATTAAACCAAAATAAACCAATGTAAGCAAAAGGAGGGTCCTGAAATGTTTTTTGGAATTTTGGGAAAAAAAGGTTGTAGTTGCAACAATTGGCGACTACCTGGTGAACCCCATATTTCTGACTAAAATTCTTCCCAGTAAAAGACTGTCTAGCTAAAAAGATGAATTCTTCTAGATGCTTGTATTCCTAAGCTGGAAAACCCATGCATTTAAATCATTGAGAAGCAGTCCCTTATTCGGGTAGTGAGGTACTCAAAATATTTGCAAGTCTGAATAACTCTTTTGAGGCCTAATAAGTGAGATTTATTTTACCCCTGTCTTTAGGTAGTTTCTAGCTTGGACACCACAACATCGTAACATATGGTAAACAACATTATTCTTTTGTTCCTCATTCCCATGCCACTTGGCACTTTTTGTGTTGTTTGAGCTTTAGTTCTTTTGAGTCCTCCATCTGCCTTTCTTTCTGAATTTTATTCAGGATATTCTATCCATAGTGTCCTTTTCTGTGAGAGAAGAATTTACTTTTCATCTCACGGACGGAGAAGAACTTTTGGAAATTTGAAATTCATGTTTCCGATACTTTGCTTTGATATGGATTGTTTCTTTAAGGATTTCTGACTCTTGATGGCCTTTAGGCTTTCTGAAATCATGGCATGGGATCATTTATATGTAGTACACTGTTTACCTTGCTTCCTCTCTGTGGGTCCTTTTCCATCACTCCCTTGGACATTTTAAATGTGAAATGGATGGAGCCTCGAAATAGTATTCCAGACCTCTGAATTCCGAGTTATTTCCAAGGGGTTAAGTGGGACTTCAATGAATGCATGACCAATTAGGAACATTTCCTACTAGAATACATTCTATGCAGAGTCTTTTGCCCAATATTTTAGTTAATTAAGAACCTTGATGTTTCCATTGCAACCAAAAGTTTGCCTCTTTATTCAAAACCAAAATAACTAGCAACAAGCTTTAAACCAAAAGAAAACAGCATCAAAGCATTAAACCAATCAAGGAAAATAGCATCCATTTATTTATGTAAAAAAGAAAAAAGAAAATTGTGTGCCCACCCTTAAAAATTCTTCAATCAAATGAGTGAAAGGGCTAGGTTGTAGTGTAGATCAAAACCTATCCATGGTCTAATTGTGCTATTTTTGAAATCGAAACCATGTCTACTAGTCTACAGTCATCCTTATCAGCCTGAAGAAGTTGAAGGAGCTCAGACTAAGCATCAATCCTAGCACTGGCCTCTCCTGAGGTATGATGTCTTAATTCAAGCTCTGTTAGATAATTTCCCAAGACAAAATCAGCAGATTCATTTCCTTCCCCCAACTTAGTGATGGTACGATTCTTGTAAGGTTCTCTCAAAATTCTAATCTGGTTTGGGGTACCCTTATGAGGTAACCATAAATGAGACCAGTCCAAAGAGAAATAACCTTTTAACCTGGTAGACCAATCTCGGTTCAGAATAAGCCCATATCCATCCAGTATATCTGACACCATAATGTCAATAAATTAACAAATCTTGTTATTTGCAGATAAGCATATGAGAACATTCTTCATTTCTCCCACTACTTTGACAATTGTTCTGTCGAGTTGCACTACCTCCCAGGCTGTAGGATTTGGCTTCCCATTAATATTTTTGCAGACTTCAAGTGGCATAACATTTACCGATGATCCAAAATCTACCAAGCAATTATGCACGTTATGATTCAGTATTTCCAGAGTCAAAAGAAAAGGTGGGGTTTTAGCTTTTTCTTCCCAACTTTGTTCGATGTCTTCTTCCCTCAGTTGGTTTTTTGGTTCCTCAATTTTTTCAATATTTTCTTTGTTAACATCTACTTGTCCTTCCATAAGCTTGGCCGGTTTGTCGGTTTGCTCTGGTTCCTGGTTACAGTAGTGACTTTGGGTGTTTCATTTTCAACATTGTCATTTATCTGTCTCTTGACATTCTCTTGCAACTTCTTAATCTTTGAAATTGTTGCATTCTCTTTAATTATTAGATCCATCTCTTTTGTTGCTGTTAGTATGTTTTCATGTTTAAGAGTGCTATTTTCCATATCGAAAAGTGAGACACCGTCCCATAAGAACATGGTATCCTCTTCTTGTTTCTCTATGGTCTTGTTAGTCTTTTCTTTACTCTTGCTATCTTTTGTCAATTTAGAATACAAGAGTTGGTTCATTACCAATGTCATTGAACTTAACCATTGAGGACAATTCTTTTCAGAATGAGGTTGTTGGTGAAAATTGCAGAAATTGTCCCCCCCTACCTCTGTTATATTCATTGATGACGAATTAGATGGAGGGATTTTCAATTGGTTATTATCCTCCCCTTTTTGGTAGTAGGGTTTATAAGTTTTCTGAACTTCCCTTTCTTTTTCAAGATCTATTATTTGGTTGGAGAGTTTTTGAATCATTTTTAGCATTCCCTCAAAATCATGTGATTGCTCCTCTTTAGGTTTGGACAGCAATAAGGCTCTTCTCCCAGTAGTTTTTTCCTCAAGCAGCTCGGGATAATCTTCTATACTTTCCCTTTCAGCCTCTTCATAAGTCTTTTCCAATGTAGGTCTGGCCTTCATTTTGGAAAACATGGCCAACTCAGGTCCCAGGGCTGAGGTATAATATTCAATTAAGACCTTGTCTGAGGGTCTGTCAGTTTCAGAAAATTTCTTGAGGTATGTTGAAAACCTTTGAGTGAAATAATGTACCTTCTCATTCCTTTCTTTTTTTAAAGAAACAAGACCTTTCATTAGTGATGCATGTGTCTTTTGGGCTGCGTATTTACTTCTGAAAATCCTTTCGAAGGTCCCAATTGGGAATAGAATTTGAAGGGAAACTGAAATACCAGGATGCTGGTGCTCCTTTAAGGGTATGTGGGAACAATCTGCAGACAACATCCTCGTAGTCCCCATCCCTTAACCCTTCTATTGCTAAATATAAGCTTTGCAAGTGGTCATCTACAACAGTCTTTTCATCGAGGTTAAACTTAGGCAGTAACTTCTCAAAAGCTTGAGGTAGGTTATGCAATGGAGGTGTTAGTTTCAAAGGTGATATAGCTTTCCAAGCCGGTGGTGGGTTGGGTTGATTCACATTTATACCAGCCATGAGAAAAGGTGAGAGAATAGGAATCTGAGTAAGGAGCAACGTAAGGTGAAACCGGGCTTAATTACTTCAAAGGTGGAATCAAAATCTGTAAGTCTGTTTCTACAAGCTCTTCCAGACTCTAAGTACTTGGGTCAGGACAAAGCTTCCAAAATATTACTGGTGAGGTAGTCTTGGGAAAATAGGTTTCCTTGGCCATCCATGCACTGGTGGCCCTCCTTCTAGCGCCAGAAACTGTTGAGGCCTAGAAAATCGCAGGAAACAACAAAAAGGGATTCTCCCCAGTCAATGTTCCCAACTAGCCCGTGATTGTTTGGTGTAGGGAATCTGTCTGGTTTGCGGTCCGGCTACCATAGGTCAAGTAAAAAAAATAAAGGTTTTACCAGTTGCGGCCCGGTCCACCGTATATATTTTTATATTTTGACTTAAAGTATGACATGCACGTGCCTAATTAACATGCAAGGTGATAAAGGATGCAAGGAGTAGTCACAAAGTGATGCGCAGGTTCTTACCTTTCGTCTTAGAACTCACAAGCATCTAAATCACATACACAGAAATAAAGTAAATCTAACTATCTACCTATCCTCGGGGAGCTGAAACGTAAGTTATCAATGAGTAATGTATATTGTACATGTACTATACAGAGAGATTACAGATAGTTGATATTCCTTCACACAACACATGAACTATTAAATATATTTAGACAATCAAATAGCTAATTGCTTATGAACAACATTCATTACTCATGGTGGTAATTTCACAGAATAAACTAGAAATCATTCAAACAAGAAAATAGGCCCTCAGAGTTAGAACGATCTCACAGTTAATGGACAAAACTGAAAAATGAAATAGTTCATCTTCCACCAATCCACAGCATAACATTTGAATGTCCCACCACACTTTCTCCAACAGGAAAACAATAATTCTTTATTGCAAAAAAAGGTAGTTCTTCTTCCAATATCTCTTTACTTGCCTTACTGGGAAAAATCCGTTTGTTCTTCTAAGTCTTTTATATTTATACAAAAAGAATGAGACTGTTGGGTTGCCTACGAGTAACTCTTGGGCTTCCACAACTTTTCGCCTTCCAATACTTTGCTTTCATTAAGTGCTTACAAATTTACAACATATTACAAAAAATGAACCAACATTCACGAGGAGGGTCCTGCTTGAGCATTTAAGAATTTCTTCCAAGATAAAGCCTCCGAGGTGAGGCCCTCAAACTCAGAAGGTTCCAAAAAATGAATATTAATCTCGAACTTTGCAGCCTGGTTTTTGATGGCTTCAATTCAGGCTGCACTCAAACAAAGCTGACCTTCTAATAGCTGCACACTGACTACGGAATGATCCACCTCATTCCTTAAGGTCTGGTCATTGAGAGTTTTAATTTGCTGTATTTTGCTTTCCTCTTCTTGGTACCTTTTCTGCAAAATTTCAACAAACAAGTTGTGGTTCAGAAAAGCATCTAGTCTCTGCTCAGCTTCCACTTGGCACTGGTTATAGGTAATCAGGAGCCTTCTGAAAAATTTAGTACATGCTCCTTTCATCTTTCTAATGGCCTTTTTGAATTCCTCGGTCGTGTTAATAGCAAACTCCAGTAAGTCGTGATCCTACTTAAGGGTCTATCGATCTTTCAAGGGTAGCTCTGCAGGAACTTCTTCATTGTCCTCTAGCCTTGCTATCATTTTTGTTAGGACTTCCAATATGTCCTGAGATCTATCAACAAAGTATGAGGAGGTCTCCAAAATCTCTTCCAACCGACCATCTATTTGCAAAACTTTGCAGCTCTCATCTTCTATGGCTATCTGCAATTGCAACATCTTGGCTTTCTATGCTAGCACATGATCTTTGAAAGGATAGAGATCAACCTGTTGTTCAGTGGCTTCCTTCAAAGATACTATCAGAGAGGTAAGATGCTCTTGAAGCTTTGTCTCTTTTTCTCGAGATTGCCTCTCATTCACCTCCAAAGTGGTCTTTTGCATCTCTAGATCTTCTATCTTTCCTTGCAGCTGCTCCTTTTCTGTCCTTAGTTCTTGATATTCTTGTTGTATTCTCTTGAGACACTCCTTGGTGGTCTCCATATATATTCTTTCTGCTTGGAGAACCTGCAATTCAGCCTTTGAAGACTTTATCTCCTTTTACACATCTTCAAATTTTCTCTTCAACTTGTTGCTTTCTTCTCTCTCTTTTCTTAGTGTGTCTTTCAGTTGAGAAGAAAAATTCTTAGATTGTTCCAGATATGTCATTATCTTGTCTACATTATCCTCCATAGCGTGGATCAATGCAGCCCCTGCTCTAATAGTGAATCCGGTATCTCGGTCTGTTTCGTACACAATGGTCATATCAGTTATCATCTTTTCAGACAGACCCCCTGTTTCAACCTTCTTTTCAGTTCTTTTCACTATCCTTTTTCTTTCCTTGTCATAGAATATAGTATTAAAATCAAGGACTTCTTCCCCTATCTTCTATTCAAAGGGGACCAATCTAAGTGTGGGAACCATAGACTGTCTAGGTGTGCTTACAGCAGGTACTTTTGGGTCCTACACATCAAGGTTCTCCACGTCCTGGGTCTGAATGCCAGCTATGTCAGAGGCTGATTGCTCTGTCACTGTCTAGGTCATCTTCATTCTTTCTGCCTCCTATTTCTAAAGCTCCTCATCTAGCTTCCTTTTTCTTTCTTCTTCTCCAGTTCTGGCATTTTCTTCTGCTTTTTTGGATACCTCTTGTGCAGCTCTTCTTTTCTCTTCTTCTTCTCCCTTCATCCATCCCTCAGCTTCTTGGGCCAAACTTTGGGCTTCTTCCTTTCTTTTCCCAGTTTCCTCATTGGCCTTTACTTGTTCATCCTGCCCCTTTCCACCTTTGGTGGTGATCTTCTTTTTGAACCTTTTCCTCAAGGCTTTTATGTTCAATGCACTACGGAAGACGGACTCTTCTCTGTCCCAATGGTGGGTGTATTCAAAGTGGACATTGGCTTCTTTGCAGTGTTCAACAACCTTGTTGTGGGAGTCATTTCTGTGGAACCACATTTCACCAAAATGAAACTTTTCCAATTCCTCTACAAACTCATCTACCTTATTCACTCTGGTAAACTTATAACTCCCCAACCTGAAAGGTAAAGGAGGATACGCAGCCTTCTTGTGTTCAAATAAAAAGATTCCTATGCCATCCAAGAAGACTTGCCTAATGGCCTCTTTATGAAATATATAGTCTGTGGCATATTTGGGTAGTAGGGAGGGTGCTCTAGAGCCTCCAAACATTCTGAAATAGAGCCCCTCCCCAGTCAAGTAATAATCAGCATATTCCTTGATCACCCGCAGTGCCTCCTCAGACATGCAGTCACATTCTTTCAGGAAAATAAGAGCATACAATGGCATGATAAAATGTTCACAGACCTCTCTGTAGTGGCTGCGGTACTTATGAGCCCACAGGGGCTTGTATGTAGAGTAGACAGGCATCCTTTCTCAGTCCCAAATGCACCTAAGGCGGGGGAAAGTTTGATTGCACAGTATGCAATCAATGAGTATGGCGCTCATGTAAAATTCTGACCTCTTTTGGGACACTCCTCCCAAAGCTGAGGCCATACAAGTTGAAAGACTATTCGACACTATGTTGGCCCAGTTGAAAATGGTCCCCTGTGTCACGACATAAAAAATAATCGACATCCACTCCAATTTGAAGCTTTTTCCATGAGCTCTTCCAAAAATTCTATTGAGCATTAAGGCAATGAACCTGTAAGGGGTCCTTAAGCTCGCAGTATCATATTCTCCCGTTGGCCTGGTTCTAAAGTTTCTTCCAGGAAAGACATCCTCTTGAAGGTCTCAACGAGGTCTATTCTGATGTTTCTCATCCAATATTTAGTTAAGAATATTTGTGCTTCGGACAGGTGGTAGGCCAGGGCTACATATCCTGGGCTATAGGCAGCATATCCTTGTTTGTCAACATTCTCAAGAATCATAGTGGTTACATCTGCCTTGGGAAGAATCCACCCAATCACTTCAGAGCATGGAAAGAGCTCTGGTCTTGTAGCAATCTTCATCAGTGAAGACCTTTCTATATTCGCATATATGCCTTCTTCCTCGAAGCCTATATCAGGCACTTCTTGGTGTGTGATCAACCTGTAGATGTCTCCCCACTGATACTCAGGCTCGACACCAGTTATACATTTGGTATCTTCATAAATATATTCAGTTTTGGTAATGACTTCTATGTCGGGATCCTCTTCAACCACAGGGGCCTTCTTCTTTTGACGCTTTGACATTTTGAGCTCGGAATCTTCCTGTCATATATGAAATTGTAATCATTAGGCCATTTCCAGATAAGTTGCAAAGATTGAGATAACAATGTGCCATGTTTTACCTCATTTGTGTTTAACATGATATAAATTCATTAAATGAAGCAAATGTGTTCACGCAAATACTCTTGTCTAACATTGAAAATGGCTTAATCAACCAAAACTTGAGTGGCAAAAAAAATCTACATTAAAATGAAGAAACCTCGGGCTCTCTGTGGGTGCCATGATCATTGCGCTGCATAGAATGACAGGGGACTTATTCAATCTACTCAACGGGGTGCTCCAAGAACAACACTACCTATGTGTCATCTATGGTCCGTCTAATGTAGTGCAGTGCTATACAACTCCCAACCGGCTCGGGTTCGATTCCGACCATGAACTGGGTCGCTTTGAAAAAGCGAGGTAAAACATGGCTTTTTTTTGAGGATGTGGGAAACCTGAGTGGGGAAACCAGTCTAACATTTCAATAGGGAGGTCATGAAAACCTTACCCACATGGTCTATCATCAAACAGGGTAGACTGGTGCAGACAGCGTAACAGCCATCTGCACCAATTTCCCCAACCACCAAGCGCAGGATTGCAAAACATAACGGCCATGGAGGGAACTACCCCGTGGGCCACAAAAGGCCCTCACTGAAAGTTATCTCTACCCGCCTCCACTATATATACATGTAAATGATGGGGATCAAGGACAACCGGTCATGGAAAACCTAACCGCGGAACAATAATCAAAACGCTTATTCAAACGGGACGGGGTAAGGTGTACAAGAGCCTACCTGGCACTGGTGCGCAACTGGCGGGATAAAAATGTTAAGCTTCCATGGTTGAGCCACCTGGGAATGAGGGTACACCAACAGCGAGGTCCTAGCGAGCTCGAGCAAAATGACAGTGCACGAAAATGACAGTACACAATAGTCCAAAAATAACAATAGGATAATCAACACTCGACCCCATATATATATATGGTGAACCATGAATGACGGGAGAAAAATGGGACGACAGAAACAAAAGGATCAGAAGTCACAAGCACATCTCCTCCCACAACGTCGGGTGGTAAAAGAAATAGGAGAACCATCGGGACTTTCGGGAGAAGTCAAAATAACCAACACATCGGAGCCCACAAGACTAGAAATCGGAGCAATAAAAAGATAAGAAGCCGTAACGACGGAAACGTAAAGGACATCACATTCTGCAATAGGTAAACTCTAAATCGGAGGCAAAAAAAATAAATTTAAAGACCAGAAAGATAGTGCTTTTCGCAGCTACAACGGCAGAAGCCGAAAACTTAATGATCAATGAAAAAACAAAGTGGGAATGAAAAGTCAATGTAACTATCGGGGGAATTCATCATCTACCATCCACAACTGTGGAGAATGTAGAACAAAAGGTTCCAGTGTGAAAGCAAAATTCAGCCGATTGAGACAAAATGTATCGGAGAAAACTATTGAAACTAGTTGCTTATTACTTCTCTGCAATGGAGGGAGCGCAAGTAAATAAACTTCCGACTTTAAACACTCAAAAATGCATTCAAAAGTGATGGTAATCTTAAACAAATCATGGATTATTTCTAGCATTAGGAAAAGTATTTCTGAACAATCATTAAACCAAAATAAACCAATGTAAGCAAAAGTAGGGTCCCGAATTTTTTTGGGGAATTTTGGAAAAAAAATGTTTCAGCTGCAACATGGTGTAATGCCTTCTCTGAAAGAAATTAAGGAAATGAAGGAGGCTAGGTTCAAGGGAGCTGTGTATCAAAGAATAGAAAAGCAATCACCATCTAAACAGTACAAGCAAAAGGTAACCACTCCTCCCCTCCCAGATCCTCCTATTTTCCTTCAGTCAAATATTGATATGGGAGAATGGATAAGTAGAGCTAAGATTCATGTTTATGCAACTGATGTCCTTAAAATTATCGGTCAAAATTTTTTTTTGTTGAAATCCTTAGAGGATAGTCAAAATAAAGCTCATAATATTATTGAAGAGGATCCTCTTCCTGATAACAATTCTATATTTGAAGCTGAACATATTGAACCTATAGATATGCCCATAGTCCTCAACAGTGTTTATCTGAGAAGAGAAGACCACCCACCTTTTTATGTCTCCCTCTTAGTTGATAAACTTCTCCTTCATAACTGTAAGTTAGATTCAGGTGCTTCATCAAATGTCATGACAAGAAAAGTAATGGAGCAGCTAAATCTAAGGGTCACCCGACCCTACCACAATGTTTGTGCCATGGATGCAAGAGAAGTTGAAGTGGTAGGGATAATCTTAAATTTACAGGTTAAGTTGGATAAGTATCCTGATATCGACATGTCAATGGATGTGGTGGTGATAGATGTTCCAGATAATTGGGGTATTCTACTATCCATAAAATGGGCTGCAACTCTTGGTGGGCACATTCAAACGGATTGGAAATATGCTACTATACCTGCATCAGAGAACACTAGGGTGATTCTCCACAGAGAAAAGATGAGGAAACGGCCTATATAGAACCCTAAGAAGCCCGGAAATGAATTTGTTCATTTCACTGATAATTTTGGAAACTATGCTATTTTTTAAAATTTCATGGCCCCCATTAAGGAAAACATTAAAAATGAAAATATCGATGAAGTTTGGCAAATGTACTTTGACGGGGCTTATTCCAAAATCGGAAAGGGTACGAGCATCGTGATCATCTCTCCTTCAGATAAAATCTACAATTTTGCGTTCAGGTTAGAGTTTGAAGCATCAAACAATGTAGCCAAGTATGAGGCATTGATCCTAGGGTTAGAAACCGCTAAAGATATGGGGATAAAGATGTTGAACATAAAGGGTGATTCAGATCTAGTTGTCCTCCAGATTAAGAATCAGTATCAATGCAAAAATGACAGACTAAGAAAGTATAGGAATGCCACATGGGACACTATGGAATGGTTTGATGCACTTAACATTCAAAAGGTCCATAGAGAAATGAATGGGTTAGCAGATAAATTAGCAGTAGTAGCATCCACCCTCCAGCCATCGGATGAAATGATTAATGGGAATGGAAAGATGGAAATAAATTTCAGACCTTCAATTCTAGATAATATAGACCACTGGCAAGTGTTCAAAGATGATGAGCAACTCTTGAGATTCATCCACAATCTACAAGAGTTTGAGGGTTGCAAGATCAGTTATCAGCAGGAAGGTAAAGAGTATCAAGAGTGCGAGGATAATGAAAGGAATCACATCCCGAGTAGCCTTATAGATTTCGAGAATCTTTTTGATCATCAGGATCATCATAAAAAACAAAAAGAATAAATAAAAACTGGGAATTATATGGAAATAAACATAGGAACTGACAAGGATCCCAAGTTAACAAAAATTGGAAAAGGGACTTCGGAAAAGGAAAGGAACAACTTGATCAACCTAATCAAAGAGTACAGATGTGTGTTGGCCTTTAGTTATGATGAGATTAAAGCCTATAGGGAGGATGTGTTTCAACACACTATTCCCCTCATAGAAGAAGCTAAGGAGGTGAAACCTTTTAGACAAAAACTTAGGCGAATAAATCCTAAGTTGGCCTCCATTGTGTAGAAGGAACTTCAGAAGATGCTAGCAGCAGGGATCATAGCACCTACAAGGCATTCAACTTGGTGCTCCAACTTAGTTGTTGTTAGAAAGAAGATTGGGTCAATTAGAATATGTATAGATTTTAGAAATCTGAATAAATCATGCCTCAAAGATAATTACCCATTACCCGACATGGAAACTTTGCTTCAAAGAGTAACAGGATCAGGAATGATGTCCATGTTGGATGTTTTTTCTGGTTATAACTAGGTGTTGGTAAATAAAGAAGATCAACATAGGACTACATTCACCACACCTTGGGGTACCTATAAATTTCTAAGAATGCATTTTGGCTTATTGAATGCTGTTGCCACCTTCCAAAGAGCCATGGATTTTGCCTTCAAAGAACTTATAGGAAAAATAATTGAAATATATCAGGATGACTTAACTGTTTTTCAAAAGAAAGATCTGACCGCATAAGTCATATTAGGCAGGTTTTTATAAGATGTCGGAAATATGGTATTTCCTTGAATCCCGCCAAGTCAATCTTTGAATTTGATGAAGGAAAGTTGTTGGGGCACATCATTTCTAAAGATGGTGTCAAGGTTGATCCTGGGAGAGTCGAAGCTATTAAGAAAGTCCCCTTGCCTCACAATCTAAAATCTCTCTAGTCCTTTAATGGTCAAATCAATTTCATAAGAAGATTCATCCCAAACTTAGCAGAATTAATGAAACCTCTACAAAAGCTATTAAAGAAAGATTCCAATTTTGAGTGGACGGATGAAGGGAAAGTTCCATTCAAGTCCATCAAAACTGCCATATCCATGTCCCCGGTCTTGACTAGTCCAGATTATTCCAAAGAATTCCAGATATTCTCCTTTGCCTCAGAAGACACCATTGTCAACGTTTTACTTCAAAAGAATAAGGAGGGACAAGAGCAACCCATAGCCTTTATGGGTAGAGCCTTACAAAATTCAGAATTGAAGTATACCATGATGGAGAAACAGGCCTATGCTCTTGTCAAGTCCCTTAAACATTTCAAAACTTATATAGGTTACTCCAAAATCATTGGATATGTACCCCATGCAGCTGTTAAAGATATCATGTCCCAGCAGAATTGGCTAGGAATCAAGGGTAAGTGGGTTTCAAATATTCAAGAATATGATTTGGAGATAAAACCTACTAAATTAATTAAGGGACAGGGTCTTGCAAATATGTTGACCCAAGGAAATGAAAAGGCTTTAGGAATAATCTGCCAGAGCATCAATTCAAAGCAAAGTGTATCAGAGGAGCTTCAAATATTAGAACAGCACCCCTAGTACACTAACATCATATTTTTCCTCTGCAACCTTACATGCCCCGATCACTTACTTGGCCATAAAATAAGGGCATTGAGGTTAAATGAAACTAAGTATTGTTTGACCAAAGACGGTTTGGGTTGGAGAAACCTTGATGGTTTAATACTTAGATGTGTCGATGACCCTGAGTCCAAGAAACTCATGGTTGAGTTCCATTCAGGATTTTGTGGTGGAAATTTTGTAGCAAAAAAAACCGCCCACAAAATCCTTAGACTAGGCTACTATTGGCCAAACCTATTTTCAGATGTGCTCAAGGCTATCAGAGTTTTCCCCCAGTGTCAGTTATTCACCAGAAAGCAACAAATGAGAGCCTTGCCTCTAAATCCAATAGTAGTCCAAGCCCCTTTTCAGCAATGGGGGCTTGACTTCATCAATAAGTTAAAAAGATAACTCGAGTAATGGTTACTCTTGGATTCTTCCTGCCATTGATTATTTTACCAAGTGGGTAGAGGCAATACCCACCAAGAAGGAAACCGATGCTATAGTCATGGATTTCTTAGAAGATAAGATTATCACAAGATTTAGTGTGCCAGCTAGAATAATCACGGATAATGGCCCATGCTTTGTTTCTTTTGAGATGTCATCTTTCTGTTTCAAGTACGGCATTATCCTGTCTCACTCATCCAATTACTATCCCCAAGGAAATGGTCTAGCAGAATCAAGTAACAAGAACTTAATGACCATAATCAAAAAAATTGTGAGCTACAATAAGAAGGCTTGGGATAGCAAAATCAAATTAGCATTATGGGCCGACTGGATCACTAAGAAAAGTTCAACCAGGAGGAGCCCTTTCGAACTAGTCTATGGCCTTGATGTCACCTTACCAGTCCATCTAAATCTTCCAGTTTATCATCTCCTCCAGACTTTCAGCTCAGATCAAGAAGCCATCCAGAATAGAATAAACCAGTTGATCGAACTAGATGAGAGCAGAAGAGACTCTCTTGACCATAGTATCAAAAATTTAGACAAGGTCAAGAGAGCCTTTGATAAGTCTACCCAGCCAGGGTCCTTCCAAATAGGTGACACGGTTTTATGTTGGGACAAATGACAGGAAAAACCTGGGAAACATGGAAAGCTCGACAGCTTATGGTTGGGACCATACATCATTGATGAAATAGTAGGAAAGAACTCCTTCTATCTAAATGAACTAGAAGGAGAATGGTTGAGCCTGCCAGTGAATGGTTTCCTCCTCAAGTTGTTTTTCGCCGACACGGTTTGATGCCTTTATTGGCATCGGTGGTTTTAGGGCCAATTTCTAAACCTTGCCCTGCATGTATTTCTAAATTGTATATATCATGTTGTTGTACCATATACATTGTTGTATTATAGTTATTTTGAACCATGTTGAAAATTTTCCTTTGTATATTAGTTTTTGTAAAATATTCCCTTTTGCACATTATAGATTAACTATGTACATTAGTTTGCTTTTATAGTTGATTTTTTCTTATGTATACATGTTACTAACAAACTCTAATTGCCTTGCAGGACCCAGATATTCCAGAGTTCTCACATCCTCTGCTTTGAACAGAAGATCAATCAGAGAATGTGTCCCTAGATGGCGCTAGAATGTTACCACCTAAGTTGTACTTAGTGGTTTTTATCAAGTGAGCCTGGTGAACCAGACAGGGTTAATTTGTTCGGACTGCAAAAGACCTTTGGAAGTACTTATGGGAAGTGCTTGTTGTACTACATCACATGTTCATACCCCATGGGGGAATTGTAATAAATGTTCTAGCATGATAGTGTATGTAAAAGACTCGGTCTCTTAGACTTCATTTGTCAATCTGATCAGCCCAGGGTGTTTTTTCCCTTGGTTATTATTGGTTGTTGAATAAACGACTGATAATTTCTGAGTTTTTCACTCCATACCTCCAAGGTTGGGGTGGTCGGCTTGGCATTTAGGCCTATTGAGGTTATTAGAGTCTATGAGTCAATGTATAAACATGCTAGACATCATTTTTGAGTCATATGAACATGTCTAAGTCCCCCTAGGTGTTTTTCAATTTTTCATTTTTTTTAGTGTTTTCAGTGTTTTTTATTAAAATTAAAATTTTCCAAAACTTAGGCTATTTTTTAATAGTTTAATTGGAAAAATTGATTTTGTAATAAAAGTGGGCCAAGTAATCAGTTTCAGTCATGTAGGTGCTCATTTTCAAGCTAAGAGCACCATGTAAACCTATGGACCCACTATTTCCTAATTTTTGAGTGATTTTCCATCACTCAGGTCAGAAAGCCCCAAAAATCAATTATTGATTATTTTAATTAATAAATTGATGAATAATGGAGCAAATCCAAAATCCAAAATCAGTGGATTCTTAGCCGATTTGATTGAAATCAGTCATATCTGAAGCAGATTAACTGGATCTAACAAATCCTTGACTAAAGGAGGTGATCAAATCAGATCCAAAGTTTATCTTCAGCTGTCTTCATGGGGAATTGTGCCCTCTGTCTCTCCTCCATACTTGTGGACTCTCCTAGATGCTCTGTGGACTGATGTGTCGCTGTATGGGTTGATGTGTGAGCTCAATCAAGCCCTCAGTTGACAAGTAGGCTCAGTTCAGCTTCAGTTCTGCGTTGATGAACTCTCCATCAGTTTATTTCACCTGATTCCATGAGGAATTGCACCCCCCTGGGTTGGATGGCCTGTGTTTTGTATATATCCTGCTTAAGGCTCCCTCTTCCAAGCTAGTTAGAGCTGGGCTGAAGGGCTTGCCATTGTAACTCTGTACTTGATCATCATTTGTGAATAAAGAAGCTTTGGAGGCTATACTGTGTAGTGCATGTGTATGTGTGGATTCTCAGTGTTATGTGCTGATGTGGTAGCTGCAATTTTTTCCCAAATTCTGTGCTGCTTCTGTGCTCTGGCTTCAAGGATTTGGTTGAATCAAGTAAGGGTGTAAACTAGGAAAGTTAGATTACTTGATATTGTTTATCCATATGATGTATGCTAAAAAAATTTAGTTATATGATTAAATGAGACTATTTTTGCATAATCTTTCATTTTTGTTGCTTTATACATCTATATCCAGATCTCACGAGGTGTGTGCAGGCTTGTGTTATTTAGTTGCAGGTTCCTGATTGGATGAAGGTGTGGATCTATATTGACGCCATTCCTATCCAATAATATCAAGACTCTATCCCTCAGCACTCCACAAAAGGGCCTCCTTTCAGCTTGCTCCATTCAAGCAACGATCCGACCTTCTCTCCTCTTCTTCTCATTTCTATAAAAAATCAATTTTCTTACCTGGTTACGGTGTGTAAAAGCTTTGTTATCATTTGGATCTGTTTCATCAAAGTAAAATATATATAGATCTGATATTTCAAAGCTCATAGTCTAGATCTCAATTCTGAAAAATATCATTAAGTCTTCTAGATCTAGCATAAGGAAATCGTCCATTTTGCATGACAAGTTAAAGAGAATCAGTAGGTTGCATGCACCAATTTTCATTTCTGTTTTAAAAGAGATTAAATCCAGCAATAAGTGCATAATTCATTGGCTGCACAAACAGCAAGCCAATATCCCAAGGAAAACTTGCTTTCCTTGGTTCCTTTTTCGCCTGTTTAGCTAGTTTTCACTTCATTTTTTCTGAGATAAGGTAGGCTGATCCAAAGGTACTATTAAAGTGATTTTGGGTGTATGTTATTCTAACATTATTGCTTTATTTTATTAGGTATGACAAAAAATAAAGGAAGCTGCTGTCCGGAAGTGGCCTAAGGAGCGTTCAAATCCCCCCAGGGGTCTCCCTTTTCACTCAAATCTTAAAATTTTGGCAAAGTTGTAAGATCTTGGTTTCAGCCTATATAAGGACCAATAATTTTCTGATATTTCAGTTCACTGATTTTGTAACCAAAAAAAAAATATTATTTTTGGAATAGGCTCTTTCGAGCCCATTCCCCATCCCCCCTGGGGGGATTTGCGTCGGTGTCCTTTTCGTCGCTTTCTGCTCATTTCTTTTCATACTAGCATTGATATAATTTGCAAGGTAGTATACTTGATTTTATTATTAATTTCATATTCCACTTTTTGTTTTTCAAATTAATCATAATACTTACCCCACGATTTCCCGATTGACCCGAAAGGGGAAAGAGATTTGTAGTAGGACTAATTAGAAAAATAGAATTGTGTATCTGTTTCTTTTCGATCATTTGTTTTTCAGCTAGTATAAAATTAACCCCTTCTTGATTCCCCAATTGAGATCCACTTGGATCGAAAGAGGTTCCTGGAGGGTTTTCCTTTAAACAAGAACACCCAGTTTAAAACCTAGTAAAATTGACAAGACTCTAGTGTGTATGCTCTACACTTGGCCGCGGTTTGTGCAATAAGTCAAGCTGTATCAAAAGAACTTGGGTGACTAGTATAATTAGGATGCACTCTCCCCAACTGACAAACCATCAGGTGAAAATCCAACACCTAGATCAAACCTTTTACGGTGGAAAAATACCCAAAGGAAGCGGGAACTTCTGAAAAGTGACCTCGAGGCGCCAATCTCTGTCACACCCTAACATGTGCGTTACGAACAATAGCCCTATAGACTCCATTTCATCCCACATATTCCTTGCGGATAGCCGTGAAGGTTTAGTTTTGTACATACTCCAAGTACTCTCGGGTATATCTAGAGTCCCCCCTTCGCCTAATTTTAATCAACTTACACTTCATTTTTAACTTAAAACATACCAAGAGGCAATCACAAAACCCTCTCTCCAAGCACATGCAAGTACATTGTTTCTATTTTCTAACTCCATTCTAAGGCACTGGTTATTTTCTTGTTTTATATATACATTGTGTCTCAGCATTGTGCGTTCGTGTGTTTATTTTCATATCTTGCCATCTTTGATTATCTACAGTTAAATTGCAAACTCCTAAGTAAATCAGTCAGTTTAACATCACAACACTAAGTAATTATCCTTACCAACTTAATAGGGTCTACCCCCCTTGGCTTCGTTAGGAGTTGAGCCTAAACGGAGGAGTCAAGAACAAGGTGACAGCCTTGACTGGAGACTTGCCCCTAAGGACACACCAAGTGGCTTGAAGATTTCTTCCACGTGACCTAGGTGTGTGAAAGGTGGAAACACCTAGGTGGCTCCACCATGGAAACTTAACGTTTTTCCTCCCACCAGTCGCGCAGCAGTGCCAGGTAGGCTCTTGTACTCGCTGTCTCATTCTGTTCGACTCGATGTTTTAATTGTTTATTTCCGTGGTTAGGGTTTTCATGCCATTTTCTGTCATAACATGTATATATGCGGAAGTGAGTCTTGGTACTATTAGTAGGGGAGTTCTGTTGTGCACGGGTTGTTCCCTTTCTGTGGCCATTATGGCCTTTTTCCCTACACTCAATGGTTGGGGAAACCGGTGCAGACGGTCGTTACGTTGTCTGCACCAGTTTTCCCCATCTTATGTTTGGCTATGTGGGGGAGGTCTTCATGACCTCCCTGGGGAATGTCGGACTGGTTTTCTCTGCTCCGACTATCCACATCTTGCAGACCAAGACCTCATTTTTATCTTGTTGTTTCGAGCGACCAGGTTCACGGTCAAATTCTAACTTGAACTGGTCTGGGGCAATATGGTTGCGCCTAGCCTAAAGATGGACTGTAGAAGGCACATAGATAGTGCTATCTCCTGAAATTCCCCTTTAGTGGCTAGAGCTAGTGCCTCTGTTGTTCCGCATAGCACAGTGGTCATGGCGCCCAGAGAGAGCCCGAGGTTGCTTCATTTTAACGTAGACTGTGTTGGCCACTTGAGCTTTGTTGATTGAGTCGATTTTAGTGTTAGACAGGAGTATTGGTGTGAACATATTTGCTTAGTTTGATTTACTGCCACCATGTTTAACGCAGATGAGGTAAAATGTTTACATTGTTATCTCAATCTCTACAATTCATCTGGAAATATCCTAACAATTACAATTTTGTATGTGACAGGAAGATTCCTCCGAACTCAAAATGTCCAAGCTTCAAAAGAAGAAGACCCTTGTGGTCGAAGAGGAACCCGACGTCAAAGTCATCACCAAGACTAAGTACATTTATGAAGACAACAAATGGATAATTGGTGTAGAGCCTAAGTATCAGTGGGGAGACATCTACAGGTTGATCATGCATCGAGAGGTGCCTGATATAGGTTTTGAGGAAGAAAGCATATACACCAACATAGAAAGGTCTTCATTGATGAAGATTGCTACAAGATCGAAGCTCTTCCCATGCTCTGAAGTGATTGGGTGGATTCTGCCTAGGGCAGATGTAACCACCATGATTCTTGAGAATGTTGATAAGCAAGGCTATGCTACCTATAGCCCTAGATATCTAGCCCTGGCCTACCACTTGCCAGAAGCACAAATATATTTAACTGAAGATTGGCTAAGAAACATCAGGATGGACCTCGTCGAAACCCTTAAGAGGATGATCATGCCTGGAAGAAACTTTAGAACCAGACCGACGGGAGAATATGACACCGCAAGATTAAGAACCCCTTACAGGTTCATTTCCTTAATGCTCAATATAATTTTTTTTAAATTGGAGTGGATGTCGATAATTTTTTATGTCACAACACAGGGGACCATTTTAAACTGGGCCAACATTGTATCCAATAGCCTTTCAGCCTGCATGGCCTCAGCTTTGGGAGGAGTGTCCCAAAAAAAGGTCAGAATTTTACATGAGTTCCATACTCATTGATTGCATACTATGCAATCAACCTTTCCCCGGCCTAAGGTGCATCTGGGACTGAGAAAGGATACCTGCTGACTCCGCATACAAGCCACTGTGGGCTCACAAGTACCACAGTCACTACAGGGAGGTCTGTGAACATTTCATCATGCCATTATATACTCTTAATTTATTAAAATAATGTGACTGCATGTTGGAGGAGGCATTGCAGGTGATCAAAGAAAATGCTGATTATTATTTGATTGAGGATGGGCTCTATTTCAGAATGTTTGGAGGCTCTAGAGAACCTTCCCTATTGCCTAAGTATGACACAGACTACATAATTCACAAAGAAGCACTTAGGAAAGTCTTCCTAGATGGCACATGAAGCTTTTTGTTTGAACATAAGAAGGCTGCATATCCTCCGTTTCCTTTCAGGTTGGGGAGTTATAAGTTTACTAGAGTCAAGAAGGCCGATGAATTCGTGGAGGAGTTGGAGAAGTTTCACTTTGGGGAGATGCCCTTCCACAGGAATGACTCCCACAACAAGGTTGCAGAGCACTGCAAAGAGGCTAATGTCCATTTTGAATACACTCACCACTGGGACAGAGAAGAGTCCATTTTTCATAGTGCACTGAACATAACGGCCTTGAGGAAAAGGTTTAAAAAGAAAATCACCACCAAAGGTGGAAAGGGGCAAGATGAGCAAGAAAAGGCC
The DNA here is from genome assembly GCA_001517045.1 of Pseudotsuga menziesii. Taxonomy (NCBI): domain Eukaryota; kingdom Viridiplantae; phylum Streptophyta; class Pinopsida; order Pinales; family Pinaceae; genus Pseudotsuga; species Pseudotsuga menziesii. Next base: position 273,997 of record LPNX010225311.1, read on the forward strand.
GATGAGGAAACCAGAAAAAGAAATGAAGAAGCTCAAAGGTTCGCCCAAGAAGCCGAAGGGAGGCTAAAGGGAGAAGAGGAAGAGAAAAGAAGAGCTACACAAGAGGCAGCCAGAAAAGGAGAAGAAGATTCCAATATCGAAGAAGAAGAAAGAAAAAGGAAGCTGGATGAGGAGCTACAAAAATAGGAGGCATAGAGGATGAGGCTGACCCAAACGGTGATAGAATAGTCAGCCTCTAACATAGAAGACATTCAGGCCCAAGACATGGAGAACCCCAATGTTCAAGACCCTGAAGTACCTGTTGTCAGCACACCTGGACAGTCTATGGCCCCCACCCTCAGACTAGTTCCTTTCAAATAGAAGCAAGGGGAAGAGGTCCTTGATTTTAATACTATCTTTTACGATAAAGAAAAGGAAAGGATAGTAAAACGAACTGAGAAGAAGGTTGAAACAAGGGGCCTATCTGGTAAGATGATAATTGATACGAACATTGTATACGGAATAGATAGAGACCCCGGATTCACTATTAGAGCAGGGGATGCATTGATCCATTCTTCAGAGGACAATTTAAATAAAATAATGACAGATCTGGAGCAGTCCAAGAAGTCTTCTTCTCAACTAAAGGATACACTAAGAAAGGAAAGAGAAGAAAACAATAAGTTAAAGAGAAAATTTGAAGACGTGCAAAAGGAGATAAAGTCTGAAAGGATGAACTTCAGGTTCTCCAAGCAGAGAGAAGATCTATGGAGACAGCCCAGGAGTGTTTAGAGAAAGTACAACAAGAATATTAAGAGTTGAGGGCAGAGAAGGAACGACTGCTAGGAAAAATAGAGGATCTAGAGCTGCAAAAGACCACCTTGGAGGCGAATGAGAGGAAATCTCAAGAACAAGGGGAAAAACTTCAAGAGCAGATTACCTCACTCACAGCAGCTTTAAAAACAGGCAAAGAACAACAAGCTAGTCTCCAACCTTTCAAATATCGTGTTCTGGCACAGAAAGCCAAGATGCTTTAGTTGCAGACGACCATAGAAGAGGAAAGATGCATGGTTTTGCAAGTAGATGGTCGGCTGGAGGAGATTTTGGAGACCTCCTCATATTTTGTTGACAGATCTTAGGACATCCTAGAAGTTCTAACAGCAAGGATGGAAACACTAGAGAACAATGAAGAAGCTCCTGTAGAGCTGCCCTCGAAAGATCGAGAGGCCCTTAGGCAGGACTACGACTTATTAGAGTTTTCGATTAACACAGCTGAGGAATTCAAGAAGGTTGTTAGAAAGACAAAAGGAGCATGTTCATAATTCTTTAGAAGACTTCCGATTACTTATAACCGATGCCAAGTAGAAGCTGAATAGAGAATAGATGCTTTTTCGGACCACAACCTGTTTGTAGAAATTTTGCAGAAAAGGTACCAAGAAGAGGAAAGAAGAATACAATACATTAAAGCTCTCGATGGCCAGACCTTAAAGAATGAGGTAGATCATTCCGCAGTCAGTGTACAGCTATTAGAAGATCAGCTTTGCTTGAGTGCAACTAGGATTGAAGCCATCAGGAACCAGGCTGCAAAATTCGAGATAAATATTCATTTTTTGGAACCTTCTGAGTTTGAAGGCATCGCCTCAGAGGCTTCAGCTTGGAAGAAATTTATAAATAATCAAGCAGGGCTCTCCTCGGGAATATTTTCCCATTTTTGTAATATGTTTCCATTTTGTAAACACTTAGTGAAAGTAAAATTTTGGGAGGCGAAGAGTTGGGGAAGCCCAAGATTTATTTGTAGGTATCCCAACAGTCTTATTCTTTTTATATAAATATAGAGGACTTAGAGAGAAAGAGGGAATTTTTCCCCAGTTAGACAAGTAAAGAGATATTGTAAGAATAACTACTTTTTTTGCAATAAAGAATTACTGTTTGCCTGTCGGAGAAAGTGTGGTGGGATGTTCGAATGTTATGCTATGAAGATGAACTATTTCGTTTTTCAGCTTTGTCTCCACTAGCCGTGAGATCGTTCTAACTCTTAGGACCTATGTTCTTGTTTGAATGATTTCTGGTTTATTCTTTGAAATTACCACCATGAGTAATGAATGCTGTTAATAAGCAATTGGCTATCTGATTGTTTAAATATCTTAATCATTCATGTGTTTCGGGAAGAAATATCAGCTATCTGCAATTTCTCTTTATAATTCATGTACAATAGACATTACTCATTAATAAGTTACAATTTAGCTCCCTGGGGATAGGTAGATAGTTAGATTTACTTTATTACTGTGTATGTGATTTAGATGCTTGTGAATTCTAAGACGAAAGGTAAGAACTTGCGCATCACTTTGTGACTACTCCTTGCATCCTTTATCACCCTGCATTTTAATTAGGTACTTGCATATCATATTTTAAGTCAAAAATACAAAAACATATACAGTGGACTGGGCCGCAACCGGTAATACCTTTTAGTTTTGTTACTTGGCCTACGGTAGCTGGACCACAAATCGAACAAATTCCCTGCACCAAACAGTCACGGGCTAGTTAGGAACGTTGATTGGGTAGAATCCCTTGCTATTGTTTCCTATGAATTTCCAGGCCTCAACAGTTTCTGGCGCTAGAAGGAGGGCCACCAGTGCATGGCTGGCTGAGTAAACCTATTTTCCCGAGAGTACCCCACCAGCAATATTTTGGAAGCTTTTGTCCTGACCCAAGTACTTAGAGTTTGGAAGAACTTGTAGAAGCAGACTTACAGGTTTTAGTTCCACCTTTGAAGCAAGTAATCCCAGTTCGACCTTACGGTGCTCCTTACTCAGACCCATGTTCTTTCACCTTTGCTCATGGTAGGTATAAATGTGAACCAGCCCAACCCACCACTGCCTTGGAAGGCTAGATCACCCTTGAACCTAATACCTCCACTGCACAACCTACCTCAAGCTTTTGAGAAGTTACTGCCTAAATTCGATCCTGATGAGAAGGTTGCCGTGGATGACCACTTACAAAGTTTATATTTGGCAATAGAAGGGTTAAGGGCTAGGGAGTATGAAGATGTAGTTTGTAGACTTTTCCCACATACTCTTAAAGGCATGACAACATCATGGTATTTTGGTTTGCCTGCAAACTCTATCCCAGATTGGGACACCTTTGAAAGAATTTTTAGAAGCAAGTATGCAGCCCAAAAGATGCACACAACACTCATGAAAGGACTATGCTCTTTGAAGAAAGAAAGAAAAGAGAAAGTGCATAGTTTTATTCAAAGATTTGCGGCTTATCTTAAAAAAAATTCTGAAGCTGATAGACCTTCAGACAAGGTCCTAATTGAATATTATACCTCAGCTTTGGGACCTGAGTTGGCCATGTTTGCCAAAATGAAGGTCAAAACTACGTTAGCAGAGACTTACGAAGAAGCATAAAGGGTAGAGGTAGAAAGGGAAAGTATAGAAGATTATCCTGAGCAACATGGAGAAAAAGATGATGGGAAAGGAACTTCATGACTGGGTGATTCCATAAAGATGGGTAACACTTTTTGGCCAAATTTGGCGATGAAAACCTGATTTTTTACTCATGTGCTAGATAGAAGCCCTCAAAACGCATATATGCCATGTGAATTTTGACTTGCAGTAAAAAAACAAATTGTAGAATATTATGTTGGATTCATAGTGATATTTTTAAAAAAATATTCCGATGTCATTTAATGTGTGAATTTTTGCATTTAATGAACTGTGTGACCTTAAAAATTTGAAGAAGCTAATAAGTGGCTCATGTCCACGTAGAGTAATTCAATCTTGCATTAATAATTTAAAAAAAATAAATATATGAGCAGGATCTACATAAAATGCAGTGTGATGTGCATATTTTTTTGTTAATTTTTTTCGCATTATACAATTATTTATTATTTTTCGAAAGTGACCACATTCGATTTCAGCATCGTTTTAAACACATATTTGTCCACGTAGAGGAATTTTTTCTATTTTTTCAAAAATTGAAAAACCAAAGATACCCTTTTGAAGAGGACACATCGATATGTGATGTGTGCATTTTTAAGAATTTTTTGGCTGTGTACTTTTAACTCTGCAGATTTTTCTTTGAGTTGCTTCGAAGTTGCAGTGTGGTTTTCTAAGTATAAGTTTTAGAAGTAATTAAAAAATAAATTTCATATGAATGCCAAAATGCATGTATGATACATCAATGGATAGAATATTTGTTGGTGAATTTATCGGTATCAACTCCACCCAGTTATGTGCTAGGAATGGTAGGGTTTACACCTCTGCAAGGCACAGGAAATTTTTCATTTGTTTTAATGAGGGCTAAGTCTGTTTTTTTAAGCCCTCGACCGAGGTATGAACCTCGAACGAGGTATCTAAATACCTCAGTTGAGGTATTTAAATACCTCGGTCGAGGGTTTGTAAAGCCCGCAATACCTCGGTCGAGGGCTTGATAAAACCTCGGTCGAGATATTAAGACCTCGGTCGAGGGCTTGATAAAACCTCGGTCGAGATATTAAGACCTCGGTCGAGGGCTTAACAAGCCCTCGACCGAGGTGCGTTTTTCTGTTTTTGCCGAAATGCCCTTACCAAAAAGTGTTACCCAGGTCCGTGGATTCACCCTACTGTCTAAACCTACAGCAGAGCAATCACATGATTTTGAGGGAATGTTAAAAATGATGAAAAAACTCTCTAACAGAATAATAGATTTAAAGAAAGAAAAGGAAGCTTGGAAGGCTTATAAGTCCTACTACAAAAGGGAGGATAACAACCAATTCAAAACCCCTCCACATAATTCAGCATCCATGAATTTGATAGAGGTAGGCAAGGATAATTTCTGTACTTTTCACCAACAACCTCATTCTGAAAAAAAATGGCCCCAATGGTTAAATTCAATGACATTGGTAATGAACCAACTCTTGGATTTTAAATTAACAAAGGACAGTGATGAAGAAGAAGAGAATAACAAGACCATAGAGAAACTAGAGGATGATACCATGTTCTTATGGGACTGTGTCTCATTTTTCGATACAGAAAAAAACACTCTTGAACCTAAGAACATACCAACTGCACCAAAATACATGGATATGATAATTAAAGACAATGCAACAATCTCGAAGATTAAGAAGTTGAAAAAGAATGTCAAGAGACAGTTAAATGACAAAATTAAAGATAAAGTACCCAGAGTTACTACTGTCAGCCAGGAAATAGAGCAAACAACGAGCATGCCAAACTTATGGAAGGATTGGTAGATGTTAAGAAAGGAGACACTGAAAAGACTGAGGAGCCTAAAAAAGATGTACCCATTAAAAACCAACCGGGGGAAGAAGACGTCGAACCAAGTTGGGAAGAAAAAGCTAAAACCCCACCTTTCCTTTTGACTCTAGAAGTGTTGAATCATAATGTGCATAATTGCTTGGTAGATTCTGGATCATCGGTAACTGTTATGCCACTTGAAGTTTGAAAAAGGATTAATGGGAAGACAAAGCCCACAGCCTGGGAAGTAGTTCAACTAGACAGAACAAGTGTCAAAGTAGTGGAATAAATGAAGAATGTTCTCATATGTTTATCTGCCAATAACACGATATGTCAATCTATTGACATTATGGTGGCTGACATACCGGATGGTTATGGGCTTATTTTGAACCGAGATTGGTCTGCCAGGCTAAAGGGGTATTTTTCCTCAGATTGGTCTCACTTATGGTTACCTCGTAAGGGTACCCTAAATTAGATCAAAATTTCAAGAGAACCTTACATGAAGCATACTGTCACTAAGTTGGGAGAAGGAAATGAATCTGCTAATTCTATTCTGCGAAACTATCTAACAGAATTTGAACTAAGATATCATGCCTCAGGAAAAGCCAGTTCTATGATTGACACCCAGCCTGAGCTCCTTCAACTTCCTTGGGATGATAAGGATGACTATAAACCAGTAGACATTATTTCGATTTCAAAAATAGTAGAAATAGACCATGGATAGGTATTTCGTCTACAATACAACCCAGCCCTTTAACTCGTTAGTTTGAAGGATTTTTAGGGGTGGGCACACAATTTTTTTTTTTTATGTTTTGTACATAAATAAATTGATGCTTTTTTCTTTTGGTTTAGTGATCTGTTTCTAGTTTTTGGTTTTGAATAAAGAGGCAAACTTTTGGTTGCATTGGAAACATCAGGGTTCTTAATTAACTGAAATCCTGAGGAAAAGACTATGCTTTTAAACAATAGAATGTCTTCTAGTAGGAAGTGTTCCTAATTGGCCATGCATTCATTGAAGCCCTACTTAACCCTTGTAAATAACTTAGAATTAAGAGGTCTGGAATACTATTTTGAGGCATCCATCCATTTCACATCTAAAATGTACTAGGCAGTGATGGCGAAGGGCCCATGGAGAGGAAGCAAGGTAAACAATGTACTATATATAAATGATCCCATGCCATGATTTTAGAAAATACTAAAGGCTATCAAGATTCAAAACTCCTTAAAGAAACAATGCATATCAAAGCAAAGTATCAGAAACATGAATTTCAAATTGCCAAAAGTTATTCTCCGTCCGTGAGATGAAAAGTACATTCTTCTCTCACACAAAAGGACACTATGGATAGAAGAGCCTGAATAAAATTAAGAAAGAAAGGCAGATGGAGGGCTCAAAAGAACAAAAGTTCAAACGGCACAAAAAGTGCAATTGGCATGGGAATGAGGAACAAAGGAATAATGTTGTTTACCATATGTTACGATCCTATGGTGTCCAAGCTAGAAACTACCTAAAGACAGGAATAAAATAAATCTCACTTATTAGGCCTCAAAAGAGTTATCTAGACTTGCAAATATTTTGAGTGTTCCCACTACCCAAAGAATGGACTGATTCTCAATGATTTAAATGCATGGGTTAGCCAACTTAGGAATACAAGCATCTAGAAGAATCCAAATTTTGAGCTAGACAATCTTTTACTGGGAAGAATTTAAGTCAGAAATATGGGGTTCAGCAGGTTGCCAATTGTTGCAGCTGCAACATTTTCCCAAAATTCAAAAAAAAATTGGGACCCTCCTTTTGCTTATTTTGGTTTGACTTTTGATTTGGTTTGATGATTCTGTAGAAAGACTGTTCCTAATGCCATAAATGTTTCACTACTTGTTTAAGTTTACCTTGCCATTGAACACATTTTTGAGTGTTTGAATCAGAAGTTTAGTCACTTGCGCTCCCGCCATTGCGGAGATGTAATAAGAAACCAGCTTCGATATTTTTCTCCGATGCCTTTATTCACTTTTGTATCAATCGGCTGTCGTTTGGATTCCCGTCGGAACATTTTGTTTCTATGTTTTCCGCAGTTGCGGATGGCATACTACGAAGTCTCCCGATAGTTGCATTAACTTTTTCAACCCCACTTTTTCGTTTCATTGATCTTTGAGTTTTCGGCGTCTGCTATTGCGACGTTGAAAAGCGTTGTCTTTCTAGTGGTTTGAGTTTACTTTTCCGCAATTTTAATTAAGTTGGTTTTTTCCTTGATTCTGATGGTTTGCAGAACTTGATGTCTTTTATGTTTCCGCCGTTGCGACTCCTTATCCTTCTATTTCCCCGACGTATAATCTTGCGAGCTCCGATGCTTTTGTTGTTTGGTCTCTCCCTGATGCCTCGGCGGTTCTCCTAGTTGTTTTACCACCCGACGTTATGGGAGGCAATGTCGATCTGATCTTCGATCCTCATGTTTTCACCGCCCGATGTTTTCTCCCTCCACTTATGGTTGACTGGATATATATATGGGGGCAGGTAGTTGATTATTTTATTGTTATTTTGAACTATTGTTGTGCTATCGATACCCTGTTCCTTGGTGGCTCCACCATGGAAACTTAAGGGTTTTCCTCCCACCAGTCGCGCAGCAGTGCCAGGTAGGCTCTTGTACTTGTTGTCTCATTCCGTTCGACTGGATGTTTTAATTGTTTATTTCCGCGGTTAGGGTTTTCATGCCATTTTCAGTCATAACATGTATATATGTGGAGGTGAGTCTTGGTACTGTGAGTAGGGGATTTCTGTTTCCCACGGGGTTTTCCGTTTTCATGGCCATTGTGGCCTTTTCCCCTGGACTCGATGTTTGGGGAAACCGGTGTAGATGGCCGTTACACTGTCTGTACCAGTTTGCCCCATCTTATGTTTGGTTGTTTGGAGAAGGTATTTATGGCCTCCCTAGGGAATGTCGGACTGGCTTCCTCTGCTCCAGTTATCCACATCTTGTAGAGCAAGACCTCGTTTTTATCTCACTATTTTTAGTGACCAGGTTCACGGTCGAATTCAAACCTGAACCGGTCTGGGGAAGCATGGAAACAGCCTAAAGACAGACCATAGAAGGCACATAGATAGTGCTATCTCCTGAAATTCCCCTTTAGTGGCTAGAGATAGTGCCTCTATTGTTCTTCATAGCGTAGTGGTCATGGAATCCACAGAGAGCCCAAGGTTGCTTCATTTTAACATAGACCATGTTGCCCACTCGAGCTTTGTTGATTGAGCTGATTTTAGTGTTAGACAAGAGTATTGGTGTGAACATATTTGCTTAGTTTGATTTAATGCCACCATGTTTAACGCAGATGAAGTAAAATGTTTACATTGTTATCTCAATATCTACAATTCATCTAGAAATAACCTAACAATTACAATTTTGTGTGTGACAGGAAGATTCCTCCGAACTCAAAATGTCTAAGCATCAAAAGAAGAAGGCCCCTATGGTAGAAGAGGAAACCGACGTTGAATTCATCACCAAGACTGAGTACATTTATGAAGACACCAAATGCATGTAGAGCCTGAGTATCAGTGGGGAGACATCTACAGGTTGATCACGCACCAAGAGGTGCTTGATATAGGTTTTGAGGAAGAAAGCATATACGCCAATATAGAAAGGTCTTCATTGATGAATATTGCTACAAGATCGGAGCTCTTCCCATGCTCTGAATTGATTGGGTGGATTCTGCCTAGGGCAGATGTAACCACCATGATTCTTGAGAATGTTGATAAGCAAGGCTACGCTGCCTATAGCCCTAGATATGTAGCCCTGGCCTACCACTTGCTACAAGCACAAATATATTTAATTGAAGATTGGGTGAGAAACATCAAGATGGACCTCGTTGAAACCATCAAGAGGATTCTCATGCCTGGAAGAAACTTTAGAACCAGGATGACGGGAGAATATGACACCGCAAGCTTAAGAACCCCTTCCAAGTTCATTGCCTTAATGCTCAATAGAATTTTTGGGAGAATCCATGGAAAAAGTTTCAAATTGGAGTGGATGCCGATAATTTTTTATGTCACGACACAGGGGACCATTTTCAACTAGCCCAACATTGTGTCCAATATCCTTTCGGCTTGCATGGCCTCAGTTTTGGGAGGAGTGTCCCAAAAAAAGGTCAAAATTTTACATGAGTTCCATATTCATTGATTGCATACTATGCAATCAACCTTTCCCCGGCCTAAGGTGCATCTGGGACCAAGAAAGGATACCTATTTACTCCGCATAAAAGTCACTGTGGGCTCACAAGTACCACAGTCACTATAGGGAGGTCTGTGAACATTTCATCATGCCATTATATACTCTTATTTTCTTAAAATAATGTGACTGCATGTCAGAGGAGGCATTGTAGGTGATCGAAGAATACGCTGATTATTATTTGACTGAGAATGGGATCTATTTTAGAATGTTTGGAGGCTCTATGACACCTTCCCTATTTCCTAAGTATGCCACAAACTACATAATTCACAAAGAAGCAGTTAGGCAAGTCTTCCTAGATGGCATAGGAAGCTTTTCGTTTGAACATAAGAAGGCTAGATATCCTCCGTTTCCTTTCAGGTTGGGGAGTTATAAGTTTACTAGAGTCAAGAAGGCCGATGAATTCGTGGAGGATTTGGATAAGTTTCACTTTGGGGAGATGCCCTTCCACAGGAATGACTCCCACAACAAGGTTGCAAAGCACTACAAAGAGGCTAATGTCCATTTTGAATACACTCACCACTGGGACAGAGAAGAGTCCATTTTCCACAGTGCACTGAACATAACGGCATTGAGGAAAAGGTTTAAAAATAAAATCACCTCCAAAGTTGGAAAGGGACAGGATGAGCAAGCAAAGGCCGATGAGGAAACTAGAAAGAGAAACAAAGAAGCTCAAAGGTTAGCCCAAGAAGCTGAAGGGTGGCTGAAGGGAGAAGAGGAAGAGAAAAGAAGAGCTGCACAAGAGGCAGCCAGAAAAGCAGAAGAAGATGCCAAGATTGAAGAAGAAGAAAGAAAAAGGAAGCTAGATGAGGAGCTACAGAAACAGGAGGTATAGAGGATGAGGCTGACCCAAATGGTGATAGAACAGTCAGCCTCTGACATAGTAGACATTCAGGCCAAAGACATGGAGAACCCCGACATTCAAGACCTTGAAGTACCTATTGTCAGCACACCTAGACAGTCTATGGCCCCCACCCTTATACTAGTTCCCTTCAAACAGAAGCAAGGGGTATACGTCCCTAATTTTAATACTATCTTTTAGGATAAAGAAAAGAAAAGGATAGTAAAAAGAACTGAGAAGAAGGTTGAAATAGGGGGCCTGTCTGGTAAGATGATAACTGATACAACCATTGTATATGGAATAGACAGAGACCCCAAATTCACTATTAGAGCAAGGGCTGCATTGATCCATGCTTCAAAGGACAATGTAAATAAAATAATGACAGATCTGGAGCAGTCTAAGAAGTCTTATTCTCAACTAAAGGACACACTAAGAAAGGAAAGAGAAGAAAACAATAAGTTAAAGAGAAAATTTGAAGATGTGCAAAAGGAGATAAAGTATTCAAAGGCTGAACTTCAGGTTCTCCAAGTAGAGAGAAGATCTATGGAGACTACCTAGGAGTGTTTAGAGAAAGTACAACAAGAATATCAAGAATTGAGGGCAGAGAAGGAACGACTACTAGGAAAAATAGAGGATCTAGAGCTGCAAAAGACCACCTTGGAGGCGAATGAGAGGCAATCTCAAGAACAAGGGGAAAAAATTCAAGAGCATATTACCTCACTAACAACAGCTTTAGAAACAACCAAAGAACAACAAGTTAGTCTCCAACCTTTCAAAGATCATGTTTTGGCACAGAAATCCAAGATGCTTCAGTTGTAGATGGCCATAGAAGAGGAAAGATATAGGGTTTTGCAAGTAGATGGTCGGCTGGAGGAGATTTTGGAGACCTCCTCATATTTTGTTGACAGATCTCAGGACATCTTGGAAGTCCTGACAGTAAGGATGGAAACACTAGAGAACAATGAAGAAGCTCCTGCAGAGTTTCCCTCGAAAGATCGACATGCCCTTAGGTAGGACTACGACTTATTGGAGTTTTCCATTAACATAGCCGAGGAATTCAAGAAGGCTGTTAGAAAGACAAAAGGAACATGTTTAGAATTATTTAGAAGACTTTTTATTACTTATAATTGATGCCAAGTAGAAGCTGAATAGCGAATAGATGCTTTTCCGAACCACAACCTGTTTGTAGAAATTTTGCAGAAAAGGTACCAAGAAGAGGAAAGAAGAATACAGCACATTAAAGCTCTCGAAGGCCAGACCTTAAGGAATGAGGTAGACCATTCTGCATTCAGTGTGCAGCTATTAGAAGATCAGTTTCACTTGAGTGGAGCCAGGATTGAAGCCATCAGAAACTAGGCTGCAAAATTCGAGATAAATATTCATTTTTTGGAACCTTCTGAGTTTGAAGGCATCGCCTCAGAGGTTTCAGCTTGGAAGAAATTTCTAAATAATCAAGCGGGGCCCTCCTCGTGAATATTTTCCCATTTTTGTAATATGTTTCCATTTTGTAAACACTTAGTGAAAGTAAAATTTTGGGAGGCGAAGAGTTGGGGAATCCCAAGAGTTATTTGTAGGCAGCCCAATAGTCTTACTCCTTTTGTATAAATATAGAGGGCTTAGAGAGAAAGAGGGACTTTTTTCCCAGTTAAACAAGTAAAGAGATATTGTAAGAAGAACTACTTCTTTTTCCAATAAAGAATTATTGTTTGCCTATTGGAGAAAGTTTGGTGGGATATTCGAATGTTATGCTATGAAGATGAACTATTTCCTTTTTCAGATTTGTCTCCACTAGCCGTGAGATCGTTCTAACTCTTAGGACCTATGTTCTTGTTTGAATGATTTTTGGTTTATTCTGTGAAATTACCGCCATGAGTAATGAATGTTGTTAATAAGCAATTGGCTATCTGATTGTTTAAATATCTTAATCATTCATGTGTTTTGGGAAGAAATATCAGCTATCTGCAATTTCTCTTTATAATGCATGTACAATAGACATTACTCATTAATAAGTTACAATTTAGCTCCTTGGGGATAGGTATATAGTTAGATTTACTTTATTATTGTGTGTGTGATTTAGATGCTTATGAATTCTAAGAAGAAAGGTAAGAACCCGCACATCACTTTGTGACTACTCCTTGCATCCTTTATCACCCTGCATTTTAATTAGGCACTTGCATATCATGTTTTAATTCAAAAATAAAAAAACATATACGGTGGACTGGGCCGCAACCGGTAAGACCTTTTAGTTTTGTTACTTGACCTACGGTAGCCGGACCGCAAACCGGACGGATTCCCTACACCAAACAGTCACGGGCTAGTTGGGAACGTTGATTGGGGATAATCCCTTGCTGTTGTTGCCTACGAATTTCTAGGCCTCAATAGACTCCTATCCCAAAATAAATGATTTGAAGTTGATGGGATGAAATCCCTAGAAAGAGGGCATTAAGGCATCCCCCATCATTTAGCATGAGGTACTCAGCAAAGCTGTATAATGTGGAAGGACTCGATCATAATGTGCACGAACCAGTACAAGTACCAGGAATGGTTGACATGCAAAGTCGAGAAAACGAAGGAATGACTGACTTAGGATTCAACTTCCTTCGAACAAGAGCATAAAGGTGAATGGTGACTAAATGTAGGAAACATAGACTCAATATACAAAACTGGGACATCTCTGTGACACAGGAGGCATCGACAGAGGCTCCATAGGTATTAGAAGCTTAACCAATCGGTGGAGATAAAATCAAAGAAATGAGTACAGCTCCTAAATTCAAACTATTAACCCAACCAACGAATGTGATATACAGTGCTCTATTCGAAGGTGACACGACTCGACTACTTCCAAAGATAACATCTTTTCTTGTCCAACTTTTTGGTTTTTTTATTTTTTTTGGACTTTTTCAAATATTTTGAAAATCTTGAAAAAGAATAAAAGTGATTTATAATTACAGACTAGGAGGAGATGAGTTTCAAGGGACAAAAAAACTAGTTCCAAGCAGTGGAACATACCTATGCTCTATGCAAGGAAACATGTGTAGGATAGCGACACTCGGGGGAAAGTTCCCTCTCGGAAAAAATGGGGAATCAAGCTGCAAAAGATATATAAAATGGCTTTTCATGGCTAGACATGAGACAATATCAGGCTATATGTTTGATAATAAAAGTCAGGGAAGCCAGCATAAGGCTCAATAAGGCAAGCAAAACTCATAATAATGCAATTACAACTTGACCTAAGGGAGTCCTCGAGAAAATGCCAGAAAAAAGATCAAGAGGAGTATGAGGCTCTTGTGAAAAGTCATGGTGATACTATACAAAGGACTCCCACACCCTAAAGGAAAAATTTCGGCATGGGCACCGAATGCAAAATAGGAGCTAACTAGGGTACCCATGTATGGTCAAGCTCTACCATTCACATCATGTCACTTCTAAAAGAAACAAGAAGATTCCGTGACAAGATAGAATGGGTTTGTACCTAAGGTTATAATGAAATGGTCATAAGGTCATGCAAAGTGCAAATGGATGTGAAACCCAACCTATATGCCAATTTAAACATAATACCTGAAATCGGCACGAACAGGTCAAAACCACAGTCAAACCGCGCTCAAAATGGACTCCTACATCATCAAATTAGTCCCAAATGGTCCAAAATGGTCAAAAACAGTCAAAAGTATAGAAAGTGGGTAAAAATTTTCAAAACGCTTCTATAAATAGTTAAAAATTCAAAAATTCCATACCATTTGAAATTTTTACCCATTTGAGCTCAAAAATTCCAATGTAAATTCTGGGAGCATCGTCCGGCGAAATTCGACACCATTTGTTCCATGTAATTCCCATGTCCTCTTTCTATTTCATGTAAATTTTTTTAGTTTTCATGGTCCAATTCAGTTTTTATTCCATCCTAAAGTATGTGTTTTAGACCACGCGGGTATTGGGGTTTTTTCTGCATATAGGGCTGGCCATATGCGGAAAAATCGCCCAAAACCATCTACATACCTAGCTATTTTGCAAACAATCACGTATGCAGCCGTGAATGAGGATTTATAAGGAAAATACTAAGCAAAAATCTTGTTTTCTATGTAGGATGGTTTTAGAATGGAGAGAGAGGGAACACGGTGATGTAGAAGAGGCTGTACAAGGTGACTTAATGGCACAACAAGCTTTGCATGCATGCAGCTTATATAAGTTTTGGTGTCTTGGTAGCCTAAGGGAAAAACCAAGACTCCTACAAAAGCTAGTGGATTACTAGGATCCAGACTCTGAGTCTTTTCACATTGACGGGATGTCGCTTAGTATAGAGATTGAGGAAATATACTTTATCATTGGATTATCCCAACGAGGAGAGGTGTTAAATCTCTGATCTCGCAGGCCAGGAGGTGGATTGACTATCGATAAGTACATTGTGGTGTACTTCTTTCTGGACATGAAAAAGGTTGGGATTCAAATCCCAACAAACTCCATACAGGTGCTGGGAGTGAAATCCATACTATTGGCACTCGGTAGGATAGTCAGCTTAGCTTCACTCCACTAGGCCTCTCAGCCACTGATGTTCTATGTGGTGGAGTGTATGAGACCCATAGTGTACAATTAGAGCATTGCGGTGTTGAGAAACATGAAGCAACATCTCAGTGACTACAAGATGGGCAGGGTGAGAAACTGTGGTTTAGGAAGCATACTGAGCACGTTCTTCTTTGAGCGTGTACTGGGGCTAAGCCCTAGAGTGGACATTCCTCCACACGGAGTTCGAGATCTGGCCCAACAATGTTGGGAAAATGTTATGTGTATACTGGGCGAAGGTAGGGTGGCTAACCCCTACCCAACGAACTTCTTTCCATGGTGGCAGAGGCACATCATAGCCATCAATGACTATCTCTATGCAGGGATAGATTTCTGTGGAGATTCGGACATGCCCCTACCACCAAGAGAGGCATATGGCGACATAGGTAATGAATCCCAAACCCACTTCAAGTTTTTTGAATTATTAAATTTTTTGTGTTTTTTGATATGTTGACTCAAAAGACATGTTTTGGTGTGATGACACATAGTGACAATATGTCATGTGTATGCAAATGTTGGACCACAGTGACTGGATGGGTTCCCTCATCATAGAAAGAGGGAAAGAGGAGACGACATCATGGGTGTGGATGTGGAGCAGGCACTCCAAAGCATTCACACAAACTTTGTACGCTTGACACATAGGGTACCCATGGTGCAAGTTGAGGACTTTCCTAAGGCCATGCAGCGCCAAGTGTTTGGTGTACCATGGGCATGGGTTCAATTATTTCTACGGCTACCTAGAGCCGTGGTGTGTTACCATGATCAGAACCCCCCTCCTCCTCCTCAGGCTTAGAAACCTGAGAGTATTTTTTTTGTATGACCACATATTATATTTTAGTGGCTCAGAAGCAACAATTTTGTATTATGACACTTTTGTATTATGATGTCACATTTTGGATGCTAATGAAAAACTTTTATGATTATCAATTATTTATTTACATGTGTGCAAAAATGTATGTTTGTGATATGCTTATGGTCTATGAAACAAATGCCAATCTAACACATAGTTAGCATATGAGTCAGCAACTTGATTAAAAATTCTTGAAACATGTATGTATGTTATATTCTCAAATTGTCATTCTAGCAATCTCGCACGTAAGAATCTTCGTAATAAAACCAAATCCCTAATACGATATGAGCCATTAAGATGTGAAACCATTAACTGTGAATCAAGACGTACCTCAAGAGAGAGAACACCATGTGAAATGGCATCATGCAATTACTCAATAATGACACTATATTCAGTAACATGTTTTGAAGAAGGCCATAAACATATGCCTCCTGAAGACAATTCTTGACCCGTAGGAGTATAAATCACCCAAGCAGTCGAAGCTGATTTTTGAGTGTGACGGCTAGCACCATCAGTGAATCCTATGTAAATGGAAGACTCCATTGACATCTTCCATAAGAAACAGAAGCTAATCAACAAACCTGATCACCATAAGAAAACCTAACTATGCAACTCAAAACTGTACAATAATATACAACAATCATCCCTGGTTGAATATCATGCATGGTATTTTTTAAGATAGAGCTCATTTGTAGGTGCCGCCAAGGCTATCCCTTCATAATCCACTAGCTCATAGGCACCCTTCTCTAACACATGTTTGACCACGTAAGGACCATGCCACATGGGATTAAGATTCCCTTCCCCCAAGGGTTTTTTATCATGATCCCACAAAATGACCAAATAACTTTCATTAAACTTCTTCAAACGGATAGACTTATCATATTGGACCTTAACGTGATGCTTATTTACTTCTAGAGCCACTAAGGCATCTCGGCGCTGCTCATCAAGCTACTCTAAGTGGACCAAATGCTCCTCCAATGTGGAAGTGTCTGGTAAAAGCTCTATAGCTAACTTCAATGAAGGGATTTTACATTCAACCGGCAAGACAAACTCCACCCCATGCATAAGCTAATATGGATAGAAACCGTTGGCAGTTTTAACCGTGGTTCTATAGGCCCACAAAGAAAGATATAACATGATATGCGAATTTGTCTTGCTTTGTGCGATGGTTTGTTGTAGAATGGACTTAAGTGATTTATTAACTACTTCAACCTGTCCATTGACTTGAGGGTAATAAGAAGAGGAATGCTCCTGCTTATACCCTAACTTTGAAGCCAACTATTCCATCATTTTATTCTGAAAGTTCCTACCATGGTCAGTGACAAGCTCTTTCGAAATGTCGAACCGAGTAATAATTTGGTTGAAAATGAAATGTGCAGCTGTCTCACCATCGAATTTAATCATGGGCATAGCCTCTTCCCATTTTGTGAAATAATCGAAAACCACTATAATGTGATGATGCCCCCTAGTCGAAGCTGGGTTGCAATTTATAAATTCAATCCCCCACTTGGTGAAGGGACCAGCTGTGATAATAGGATGTAATGGGGATGGATGCGAGCACATATTGCGTGAAAACACCTGGAAAGGGTGGCACTTCTTGACCGCATTAACCCAATATTTGAATATTGACGACCAAAAATATCCTACTCTCAAGATTTTTTGGTTTGTAGAAAGCACAGATAAATCACCACCACACACCCCTCCATGGAAATCATTCAGCACCACCTCAGCCTCATCAAGGTTTAAACAATGATGTAAAATGGAATCTACCCCATGTCCATACAAAGTGTTATCCACTATAAGGTAGTTCTTAGCTACATGACATAATCATCATCGCTCATCCCATGAAAGGTGAGTAGGTACCTTCAATGTTTGCTAATATATAATGATATCCCTATACCATGGGTCAAAAGGTGATATAAGGAAAATATGCTCATCGACAAACGTATCCTTATAAGCCTCCTCCTCCTCCAAACTTGGAAAAGAAGACATGAGCTCCGCAAAGATCAATAATTTCTTCGATTTCGCCAAAACGAATTCGAGATCGAACTCTTGGAAAATAACAATCCATTTATTGTATTTTTCCCCAATCATCCTTGTAGTGAGGACGAATTGAAATGGATTGATATGAGCTACAACCAAGGTTCGGCGAAGGAGAATGTAATGTCTCAGTCTCTGAACCGCATGAACAGTGGCTAGGGAAATTTTATCCACATGGGAATAATGGATTTCCACATCAATAAGGTTTCAGCTCAAATAATATATGACATGCTTGTGGACCTCCTTATCTTCCTGAACCAAAAACCATACCAATCGTCTCCATGGACGCGACCACATAAATCAATAAATCATGGCTATAGGCAGGTGGACTAAGCACGGGGGCCAATGCTAAGGCTTGTTTAAGAGAATCAAAGGAATCCTAGGCTTTCTCATCCCAGAAAAAAGGAGTGTCCTTCTTTAAAAGACGCATAAATCCTTTAGTCAAACTAGAAAAATTAAGTACGAATCTCCGCGAGAAATTTTCCATGCCTTGCAAACATTGAAGATGTCTAATATTACATAGGGGAGATAATTGAAGTATTTCCTCAACCTTTAAGGGATCGACTCTTATACCCTCCCTCGATACGATGAACCCTAGAAAGCGACCAATAGTCATGCAAAAGATGCACTTATGAGGATTTAAACGAACCTGGTAATGACAACATATTTTTAACACTAACCTCAAATGGTATGGATGATGCACTCTCAAATGAGAATGAGCAATGAGGTCATCCAAATACACTTCGATAATCATTTTGAGATCATGAAAAATTAAGGTCATAGCTTGCTGAAAAGTAGCTTCAGTGTTTTTAAGGCCGAAAGGCATCTTCTGATATGCAAAAGTACCCCAAGGACAAATAAATGTAGTCTTATGTTGATCCTTGGAATTGATATGAATATGATTATATCTAGAAAAACTATCCATGAAGGAGAATACCTCGCTTCCCACACACTCATCCAAAATCTGATCAATAAGCAGTGTGGGAAAATTATCCTTAGTACAATTACGATTTAAATCACGGAAATCAATGCATATATGGATCGCTCCCTACTTATTAACAACCAGAATAGGATTTAAAACCCACTCTGTCAAGGGAACGGGATAGATAAAACCATCTTTCAACAATTTCTCTATCTTGGCCTTAATGGCGGGTGCTTTTCTAGGATTCATCGCACGCAAACGTTGTCAAACCGGCTTCGCATCCGGATAGGTATTGATCTCATGCTAGACAATACGATGGTTGATACCTGGAATTTCCTCGTATGACCAAGAAAAGATGTCATGAAACTCTTTAAATAGCTTAGTATACTTCTCGATCTAATCAGGGGAACAACTCACCCTAATGTAGACATTCTCAACTTTGCCAGGATCGTGAGAAATATTGATAGGAATAGTAGGTGATAAATTTTCCATGTTCCCATTGGCCATTTGACCACGAGAGCTCAATGGAACCACAGGACTACCAATATTCTCACTAAGAATCTCCCTAAATTCATCATGCTCCATACAGTCGAGCTCAGGAAGGAAATATGATCAATGATGTAGCTCTTCCCAAGGTGGCTCAACTCTAGACATGGCCTCAATAATGGCTTCATCTGATGGAAAAACATCATCAAGGCAATCATGTGGGTGAGAGGACTCAACTGCCCATGCAGGAAGCACATGTGGGTCCTCCTCCTCCATCCGTGAAGAGGAAGGACCAGGCTCTGCCACTTGATCAAGTTTTTCTTGATATGATAGCATCATTGTAGGCAACGACACATCCATTTCGATGGGTCCAATCAAAGGACTTGGTGGAGGAAGAATCCAAGGATCTTCCATATGGGTAGTGCAAAAAGACACTGAATTCAACAAGGACGAAGCCCCACTGAAACTAGAACTAATCATAAGAACGGGTACATGACAGCTAAAGGTTCCCATAAGAGATGAATACATACCCACACCCACACTCCCAGTTGTCGGCTGAGAATGATTGATAATAGGGATAGAAGTTCCCGATGATGCATTAACACTCAGACTATGAAATGATGTATGATCAATCATAATGATCTTCCCATGAAATGAAAAGCATACTACTCGAAAGAGAGAAGAGGCTATGGATTGCATACCATACATCCAATTTCATCCCAGCAAAAGATTGTAGTCAAGGGGAACATCAACCACCTCGACCTCGATCGTGATAGTATTCCCTCCCAAATAGACCTTAAGAGAAGGAAGAATCCCATGCGGCCGAAAAGATCTACCATCAAAAGATGTCAACATAGTAGCAGATTGAGATAACTCAGGAGAATCCAAACCCTTCCAACATGACAAAGACATCACGGAAGCAGCAGCACCTTCATCAATCACAATGCGTATGACAGTCATATTAAGACACTCTACATGAATCAAAAGAGACATGTAGTAAGTCAAGTGAGGTTGTATTTCCATGGTTTCTAATTTGATAACAGAAGAAGAGTTATCATCATCAACCCCAAGAGAAGAAAGCAAGGCTCTCCTCTGTGGAGGACAAGTCTGAAGTACTTCAAGTGCGGACATCGCACAAGGAGTTTGGCCCAAATCCTCGACAATGGAATAGTTTTGGGCAACTCAGGAATTAGGATTGTGCCCTAAATTCTTTAGGACTCCCTTAGGAATGCAAGGTGCAACTTCAAGTTTATCCGTAGGTTTTTTGATATGCAAAGGGATCTCAGGTGGAGTGGGTTCTTTTCTAAGACCTGATTGTGATGAAGCATAATCCTTCGCATGAGTCACAACCTTAGTAGCCCACACCCAGTTAATGCAACCATGACCACTATTGGCTTCCGGTGGATTTTGATCTCCACCCGATGCACAATGAGGATCAATGGTCCTTGAGTTCATATTTTGATTTTTGGGTAAAGGATTAGTTAGCACGACTGGGCCTTGTGCTATGAATCTCAAGGCATCTTCCATATTAGGGCACAAGTGAGTGAGGTGGTCCTCATTACATAACTTGCATGGAAACTTTACCTTATGTTTATACTGCTTCTCCCCCCAGCATTATGAGCCTTCTTGTCATTATAATTAGCATTTTCATTCTTGTTCCCACCCTTACAATTTTTTTTATTTCCTTTTTTGCTATTCCTTCCAGGCTGATGGTTTCCCTTCTAGTCCGATGATTGCATAGAAAGTACACTTGTCATTTGGGTAGGTTGAGACGAAGCCGTGGCTTGTCCTGAGGAAAATTGATTAATTGACAATTGGCTCACTTGTTTCACAATCGAATCCATAGGTTTGGCACTTGTACAACACACAATGCCATAGGCATGTGGTCTAGGCTTGATCTTAGGATCAAAACTAGATCATGGAGCATTAGGTATAATCTCATACAAAAGTATGGATTGAGCATAGATCAAATCCAACTCTTGTTCCCTAAATATTGCTTGTTAATCCTCGTTTTGGACTCCGGATGTAGAAACATCCTTCGCAATGTAAGGTAACAACGATTTGAGGAACCACTCAAGGATAAATTTTGGTGGTATAAAGGCTTTAATCAACCGCTTCTGTCTACGCCACTCTTGAATATGATCCAAGATATGTGTGGATTTTTCTTGCCGATATGTCGGCAAGAGCTTGGTACCAACGTCATAATGCACTAGTAGCTGAAAGTGATTGAGGAAAGTCATGGCAAGGTCATCAAATAAAATGAATGCCCCCCTTGGTAACTCTATATACCATTTCATTGCAAGCCCGGTGAGGGTGTGTTGAAAAAGCCTCAAATGGATTGAATCCTCATGTAAGGAATTAGAAGAGCACCAAAGGTGAAAAGTAGTGACATGCTCACTAGGATATTCTCCAGCTTTTCCCTCTAATTTGGGAATGTCTGAAGGAAGCTTGTTAGGAATGGTTGGCCAGGCCTAATCATAATATATCGGATCATTCATAAGTCTCGATAAGTCAGGTAAGTTCAACATTGTGAGGAAAGGGAGCCTAGGTTGAGCCAGTCTATGCCATGCTCTTTGATAGTTTTGGTTCATGTAAGGCTGATTGCTATAAATACCATGGCCTTGGCCATAATAACCTCCTCCCATATTTCTTGTATAGATCTGCATGGAAGCATTGTAATGTGGTGTACCTTGATTATGTGGCACTACAAAGCCATAATTGGAAGAGTAAGAAGGTTTTTGATACCCACACCCATAGGGTTTATAGTTCTATCCATACTATGGTCCATAAGACTTCCCATGAGAAGCTTCATAAGGTGTCCCATGGGATGTCCGATGAGAATCTCAATAGTTAGGGATATGGGGACCTCCTTGCGATGGACCATAAGATGATCCAGAAACATGGATATGACCTCCCAACACAACAGGAGGTACTTGACTCTGAGATACTACCATGTGAGTAGTCGCAGTATGGACATGACTAGTAGCAATATTGTGGTCTGAAGGACCACGTGAATGAGGGGGAGGAAGGGTAGTAAAAAATGCATTCAAAGGAGTAGGGTTCGAGTAGGAAGGGACATGTGAAGGGATGTAAGTGGTGTTCCCTATGGTCACTCATTTTAGTTCTGGTATCCACATATGGTTACTAACACTAGGTCTAGGACGGACATGTGAAGTTGCTTCCACCACTGGGATGGAAGGTGCAATGTGACTAGTGCTCCCAAATATTTCCGCATGGAAAGGAATAGGAGTGTCCCTAGGCATAGTGCTAGGTTCAACTTCTAAATCGACATGATGTGCTGGATCGGGTGCATGGATATCAGACATGCCATAATGAACATGACCAGTGCTTGTGGGTTCATGATGAGTCTGGTCGCTTGGAAACCAATACCGACGACCTATGAATGAGGGATCGTAACCAGAATGTGAACGTATTTCCAGTGAAGGATCATATACGGGAGTATAATATGTATCCCCAACCTCGTGAGGTGGAGAGGACATCTCAGGAATCTCATCCTCATGATATCCCATCGTGTGTGAATCAAAATGAGAAGTAGTTTTCCCAGACTATCTGTTTCTTTATCCTAAAGGAGGAGGAGATGTGGGAGGTGAAATCCCTGCTAAACAACGAGAACAGCAAAGTGCCACACCTGAATCCACAATGACTCCAAAAATGAAAAGACTCGATATAATTATGCAAACCCTAGGTAAACTAGTGTGCATAGAACATACACCTATAAAATGTAAATCCAAATTGCAAGAAAACAAGGGTATGATATGTGAGCTCTCGAATGAAGCAGGTATGTCTCTCCTAGGAAAGGCTTGAGACTCCCATACACAATAAGTGGAGGTTAGTAACCAATTATAGTGGTCCTCAGTTTCAATGCATATAGCGACTGTGCTGTCCGACCCCTACCTGGCTAGGACACCTACAGAATAACCTCTATGAAGTACCCCCTAAACAACCTAGGTAAGGAAACTAAGGTCACCTCAATATAATCAATGCTTAGGCGGATAGTAGCAGGCAGGATTGACCATATGGGTAGGGTATCAAAACCCAAAACTCTCAAAAGGGCCCCCAGATACGAATACAATCCTAGAAATATATCCGATGCTACTCAGTTACGACCAGGGGTCATCCCAATCAATAACCGCTCACACTGCCTCGTGCTTAAATCCCTTGTAAGAGGAGGATACTGAGAAACACTAATTATATAAAGGAATTTCACACTCTCACCTGGATAGACACATAAATGTTTTGTTTAGTGGTCTTGGATAATTTACTCACAATGAACTATTCCAAGACCCTAAAACCTAATCTTGTTTGTGCACCCTATAAAAGAAAAGAGTGTAATTCAATTTATTATGCGTTGATTTTAATTGGCTTATTACTCAAAAGGGAAAATGGTCATGCAACTAATGATGTTAGGACACAACAAGAAGTAAAATGCACACCTAACAATCAATGCAAATGCACTGTGTCAAATGAAAAAAGGGGTACGCTACTGCGTGAAGTGCAAAACTTTCCTTCAAATGATGCAATCATTCCTATATGAAAATATGACTAATACTTTCCAAGCAAACCTAATGCAAGTAACATGAAAAATGCAAAATGCAAACAATGGATAATGATGCAAAAAGCAAATGTTTTTGTATTTTTTGAATTAAATGAGATAAAAAGAAAAAGTATGACTCTATAACCCCTAGACTCTACAAGCACTATCAGACAACACCCAAGCAAAGCACCAAGGTAAAAGAGACCTAATGCACTAATCCAAAAACAAAAAATAGAAAATGAAATGATAAGAACATTTTCAAAAATTTTAAACTAAAAAATGTATCTGGTCAGAACCAGGGGTGTATACAGACTCTAGAGGCATCCAAGAAGACTGAGCAATCATCCAAACTCACCCAAAAACACTTAATCTTCCCCAAAAAGGAAAAACTCAGGGCATACGTGACTGTTTGCAGAAAATCCACCTATATACGTGGCTATTGCAGGAAAACCCGCGTGTACACACGACTGTGAAGGAAAAACTTGCGTACAAGAAGAAAACGAGATAAAAAAGAAGGTAAATAGACAACCTGAGAAAAAATTTACTCCTATCAGACACTACTAGGAAAACATGCCCCTAAACTCAACTCAGAAAGAGAGAAATCAGAGCAATTCAAGAACATTGAATGTCGATAAAACCCCCAAAGGAAATTATTAGGAACTCCCCAATATGGTCACCAATTCTGTTACGGAGAAAACTTACTATGGCTTGGGGTACCACAACAGATAGAGTAACCACAGAAATAAATCCCTTCCCATATGTAAGAGAAATAAAACATATAACACTAAAGGATCTTGAAACATACCTTATTCTTGATGGTTGATGTAGATCTATGTTGAGCTTTTCCAATCTCACTTGTGTTAGCAATTTTCTCTCTCAACAATCAACAAACAAGAAAAGCATGCTATATAATTGTGTTAGACCTGCTCTAACATATATAATCAATAATGCATAAGAAATTAAAAGCATCCATGGATTCCATATTTATTTAAATGCACATCATTGGACAATAAAATATATTTCTATTAATATAAATCAGAGATTACAAGAATGACAACCTCTGTCGTTATGTCTGCGAACCGGAGAAACTAAGTCCTCCACCCAGGCCTCCACCACTTCAATCATCCATCTCTCGATATCAAGCTCACAAGAAAAGGAAATCTTGGGAATAACACTAAGTTCTCCAAGGGACAAATGGATGAGGACTCAAGTATAATCAAGCTTCAGCAACAATGGACTATAGTTTTCTTTCTCTTCAATTCCTCCCCTTTCAATGTATCCAAAGGGTTCCTTATATAGTGCTTCAATGGGGCAATGGAAGGTCAAATCCGAGTGATCTCAAGGCATATGGAAGGCCAAGAGACAAGTGACTTAGATCCACATCAAGGAAAACTCCAAAACTATTTGGCCTTTTGCACACATCTCGATGTACGCGGGTTTAAGGGTCATACCCATGTATATACGTGAGAATGGGTTTAAAATTCGTGTATGGAAAATAATGCATGTTTTTAGGGATGATGTTTGAAACATAAAAGGTACAAAAATTGTCCATGGGGTCCAAATAGTCTATAGAGGGATAGGGAAGGCCATAAATATGTGATCTACCATGTGTGGTAAAATCAACTGTAATAGAGCTGTTAGGGCCAAATGACCTAAGAGATCAAATAAAACCTGATCCATCTTTTGAGATGATCTAAGTAGTTCAATCTCTATTTTATTTTTAACTATGACCCATTGGGGAAACTGAGAAATATTTTTCTTGAATCTTAAATTTAGTCAAATTGCTTATTATTAAACTTACAATTGGTAAATTATTGTTGTTTCCAAATCAAATATATCTTTCCTTATGTCTTTTTTATGTATCACAGGTATTATTTCTCATCAAGTTCGAATATAGGAAGCGTGAAATGGACATAGAAGAAGAGGATTAATCACCAAGAGAAAACACATGTGGAGGCACATCAATGTGACTGGTGCTTGAGCCAACCGAATACGATGCAATGGCTTGAGAAGATAATGCATAGGCCTCGTGCATTTCCAGCAGGGAAAGGCCATATATATATATATATATATATATATATATATATATATTATGAAACCATTGGATTTCTCCCAGTTTAAGTGAATAAGAAGCTTGGGAATCTCTAAGGTTAGGGAAAATGAAAGGTCACAGAGTGACTGATAGAGATAGCAATAAATAGGGGTGAAGAGCACCATAGAAAGGAATTTTGGCAAGTGAAAAGAATGTTGGACTATTTTGTAAAATATATAACTCTTTGATAATAGAAAGGATCATTTTTTTGTAACAAAGGCCTGCATAGAGATTTACTCGAAATGCGTGGAGTGCATCCTGTAGAGCTATTTATTCTTTCTTTCGTACATCATGCAGTGAGATTTTTCTAACTTCGTGGAACTAATTATTTCGTTATGAATGGTCTGTTGTCTGTATAAATGTCTGTGTAATGAAAGGGTAATAAATGGTTTAATTATATCAGAGGTATCTTTGGTATTCTTTCAGCTGTGAATGTGATTATTGTGTTGGAACGGCTATCTGTTAGAATTATATGAACATTTTCAATATATTACTTAAAACTCTAAATTTGATCCCTATAGGGATAGAATAGATTAGATTTATATTTATATTTAAAGAATTTATTGAGGTTCTTGTTCATTAGTCACCTCCATTTAGCTTAGGCATCTGCATTTCATTCATTTAAACAAACAATTACATAAATGGTGGACTAGGCCACAACTCGTAAAATATTCAAACAACTTAATCTCGAGTAGCTGGAATGTAAACTAGATAGATTCCCCACACAAAATGGTGAATTATATAATTGGGATTGTTTACCGGGGAGAATCCCTACTGTCAGTACCTGGGGTTTTTCTAGGCATCAACAGATTTGGCACTAGAAGGAGGGCATGATCCAGTGCATGGATGGTAGAGGAAATCCATTTTTCAGAGAATATTACACTGGAACAACATATGAAAATACTTTCCCTAAATATTTTATTATTGAATTCAACAAACAAGAAAATATAGGTTCTAGGGAAGAAGAGTTAGAACGTTTGTATGTTGTCCCATTTGAGGAAGTATATCAGTTTAGGAGACATACAAGATCCTACATTAAGAAACTTGGGGGGTTAAAAGTTATTCTTGCATTACCTAGAAGGAAAGCTTCTAGGAAAATAGCCTCATACACTAAGGATTCAATTCTTGTGGAAAATTTGGAAGAACTGGTAGATCTATCCATCAGAGAAATTGTTCAACCTCTTGATTAATTGGGTCTAAAATCCCCTGCAACTTCAATATTTGGTCAATATCCACCATAGTCTCCACCTCAAATTATGGCTGGAAATGTTAATCAACCCACATGGAGATCAAGAACACCACTCAACATGGTTTCTCCATTGCATGATTTACCTAAGCACCTAGAAAGAGTATTACCAAAATTTGATCTTGGAAAGGGTGTTTCTGCTGAAGATCACTTAAAATGTTTTATCTGGCTTTGAATATTTTAAATGTTGAAAAATAAGATGTTGTTTGTAGATGTTTTACATATACTTTTGAACCTAAATCATCTTCATGGTACTTTAGTTTGCAAGATAATTCAATAGTAAATTGGGATGGTTTTGAAAAGGCATTATGAGGTAAATTCGGCAACCAGAAAATTGTAGCCACTCTTATTAAAGAATTACTATCTATGAGGATGGAAAAGAAAGAAAAGGTCCAAGAATTTAATCATATATTCACCACTTTACTAAATAGCTTCAATGCTACAACAAAACCAACTTGAGTCTCTAGTAGAATATTATACTACAACACTTTATCCACCAATAGCAATGTTTGTAAAAAGGGATGGTAAAGTTACATTGGTAGAAAAATATGAAGAATCCAAGAAAGTAGAGTTAGATATGGATAGTATTGCAAGGCATACTCTAGAACCTGAGTTGAAACATACCATAAGAAAAAGGCCTTTGCCGTTAACTAAGCCCAAAGAAGAACACTCTAATGAGCTAGAAAATGTGGTGAAAATGGTGCAAAAATTGTTAAAAAAAAATAGTATACTTGGAAAAGGATAAGGGAGCTAATTCTTATAGAAATACATTCAACCCTTATTACAAAAAAAGGAAGAGAGTGGACAACCCCAACCACCTGTACATAATTTTGTTGTTTTAAATTTTAATGAAGTAGGCATGGATTATTTATGTACTTTTAACCAAGAAAATCATTATGAGAACAACTGTCCACGGTGGATAAATTCAATGACTCTGGTTATGAATCAATTATTAGATTCCTAGTTGGCAGATCTTGAAGTAGAAGAAGCCCAAACTAATGAGCCATAACAAAAAAATGAAGAAACCACTATGGTATTATGGGACTGGGAACCTACTTTGGGGCTAAGTGAAGATGAACCTACTAAGGAAATTCAAGTGTCCTCAATTAATGTTACAACTAGAAGTAAAGGGCTGGTAGTGGATGAAATTTTAGTATTGCCTAAAATAAAGAAGATGAAAGAAAACATGAAGAAAATTCTCAGTACCACTCAAACAACACCTAAGCCTAATCCAGTAAATATAAAAGAGACAATCCCAGTAGTTAAAAAACCAATAAAGACAGTGATAAATAAATCTAAAGGTACTAGAAAAAGGATTTCTAGAACATGACATGGGGTATGAAATCGTAGGAGACATTAAGAAAAAAAAAAAGAAAATATCTCTCTATTGAACTATGTAATCTACCTCAACAAAGGAGGAAACTTCTGGAATATTTTGATCCACAACCTAATAATATCCTAGAAGTTNAAAAAAAAGAAAATATCTCTCTATTGAACTATGTAATCTACCTCAACAAAGGAGGAAACTTCTGGAATATTTTGATCCACAACCTAATAATATCCTAGAAGTTATTGAATATGATACTGAAATTAATAAATCAAGCATTCGAGAAAAATCTAAATCTCAATATTTTACTTTTCTATTGTCATTTGAAATTTTCAATCTTAATGTGCATAATTGTTTAGTAGATTCTGGAGCTTCATCAAATGTAATGCCAGCTTCAATATGTAAGAAGATTAATGGTCAACCCTCACCATCTCCATCTCAAATAATTCAGCTAGATAGATCTGTTGCTAAGGTCATAGGGGAAATGAAAGATGTGTTGATTCGATTATTTGCAGACCCTAGAGTTTGTCAATTCATAGATATCATGGTGGTTGATATACCAGAATCCTATGGATTAATATTGAGGAGGGACTAGTCAACACAACTTAATGGATATTTTGCAACTAATTGGTCTTACATGTGGATGCCATACCAAAATATTCAAACTCAGATTAAGATACTGAGGGAACCACACATGAAACATAATGTGACTCATTCGGAAGGAAAGAACAAACCTGTGCATTTCTGATCTTCAATTTTGGGAAATTACTTTTTGGAGCTTGAACCATGAAATTATCAAGCCAAACAAGTTAGTCGAGAATCAAATATGCAGTCCGATCTCCTTCGATTTTCACAGAATCCTGATATTGATTGTAATATAGTAGACTTAGTTACTAATGTAGGAGATGCTACTATCTCTGTAGATTTAGAAGATAGATTTTGGGTTTTTTATTTTGATGGTTCTAAACCACAAGAGGGATTAGGGGCTGGTTGTGTCCTTGTTGATCCTAAAAAGAATAAATATTTCCTCTCTTGTAGACTAGACTTTGAATGCACAAATAATACTGTGAGCATGCAGCTCTAGTTCAAGGTCTGAAGAAAGCAATTGGGTTAGAAGTAAAAAAATTAAAAAAATTTGGTGATTTTGAGATATTTTTTAGACAAGTAAGAATCACCATTCATTATTTTATCTCCACATCTTAAAGGAAACCAGTCTGAGGTATGGAATTTGATTATGCATTTCAATGCTTTCGATACAAATGCAATACCTAGATTGCAAAATGTTGCAGAAGATTTATTAGCTACTTTTTCATCTAGATTAGTACCAACTAATAACAAGTTTCCTATTGAATTGATTTTCAAGACATCAGTACCTGACAATGTTACAAATATGAGTGTATTTTTTATGACGATGAGCATATTATCAATTTTTTTACGAACGATGAATCTTTTAAAGAATCAATAATTGATGAAGAAGAACATTTGTCAAGTTTACAAAATGAATATGCAGTTAAGGGAAATTTCATTCCTAAAGCAGTAAGAACCCTTAAAGGGATGTTTGATTTGTAAAGTAAATTCCAGAAACCAACCAATATGAAGACGGACAGTTCAGCAATGCAATATGAGTTGGTAAATATGGGATCAGATGGGTTTGAAGCCGAACCCAAATATCTCAATTTGGGAAAATGTTGCTCCCTTAGAGAAAGATGTAAGTTCATCAAGTTGTTTTAACAATATAAAAAAATATTCACCTGGACGTATGAATACCTGAAGACTTATGACACTCGCATCATCCAGCATGTGATTCCCATCAAAATAGGAGAAATTTTTTTCAACAACAACTTAGAAAGATGCACCCAAAGTTAGAATCTCTGATCCAAAACAACGTAAAGAAGTTATGGGATGCAAATATCATCTTCAACGTTTGACATTCCAAATGGATGGCCAATCTAGTCCCGGTGAGAAAAAATTCAGGAGAAATAAGGTTGTGTGTTGACTTCAGGAACTTAAAGAGAGCATCAGATAATGCCAACTATTTGGTTCCACCAATGGAACAGATTTTACAAATGGTTTCAGGCTCATAAATGTTCTCCCTATTAGATGGATTTTTAGGTTATAATCAAGTATTAGTGGCCGAACAAGATCGATTAAAGACAACATTTCGTACAAAGTGGGAAACATTCTCTTAGAGAAGATTCATTTTGGCCTCATGAACCCTAGACCCACATTTTAGAGGGCCATGGACATTGTATTCATAGGTTTAAGTGGCCACTATGTAGTAGTGTACATAGATGATGTAATAGGTTTCTCTAAGAGAAGAGAATACCATGTTTTTCACTTGAAACATATTTTTAACCGCTGTAGAAAATATGGTATATCTTTGAATCCAAAGAAGACCATATTTGCAGTTCTTGAAAGAAAATTGTTCAGACACATCATCTCAAAGAAGGGAATATCAATAGATTGAGAGACAGTTGAGGCTATAACTCAGATTCCCATGCCCCATAATAAGAAATCTATGCAATGATTTATGGGGACAATAAATTTTGTTTGGATTTTTGTCCCTGATTTTTCTCAAATTGTGAAACCTCTATAGTAAATGGTGAAACAAAGTGTACAGTTCAAGTGGATTGACATTGAGAAATATGCCTTTAAAGATATCAAAATAGCAATATCTCATGCACCTTCTTTGAGGAGTCCAAACATTGAAAATGACTTTATCTTATATACCTTTGCTTCAGGAAAATCTCTCGCAGCAATGCTTACGCAAAAAGGAGAATTGGGAGACGAATACCCAGTATCATTCAAGAGAACTAGATCACAAGGGGATGAATTGAATTACCTAGTTGTGGACAAACAAGCATATGCATTTTTCAAGGAAGAAAAACAATTCATGCCCTATATTTTAAAAAATAGAACAAAATTTGCAGTTCCTCACCAGACTATTAGGTCTCTTTTTATGCAAGAAGGAATTGGGTGAGCAAAGAGGGAATTGGGTGACTTCCCTACAAGAGTATGAACTGGAATTCAACCCAGCTACCATCATCAAAGGTCAAGGGTTTTGCAATTTGCTAGCGAAAAATCACAATGATAAATATTCTTATTGGGAAAATGAAGCTGGATTGAACTTGATTGATGTATGTCCTATATTTATTGCTACTGAATCTTAGTATAGATATCTATTGTACTATCTTAAGTAAGGATATCTATTGAAGCGTTGGAAATCCAAGCAGAGAAGGGCACTTCATTTGATTTCAACCTCATATCAAATAATGAATGGAGTGCTTTTTAGGAAAAATTATGTCATAGTTTTTCTCAGATGTCTGAAGAGAGAGGATGCCTCTAAAATAGTCAAAGAATTGCTTGAAAAACTAGCGGGAGAACATTATTCTGGGGATACCACAACTCATAAGATACTTAGCGCTGGATATTACTTGCCAAATTAGTTTAAATATGCCCATGCCTATGCAAGAAAATGTGATGTATGTCAGAGAAGTGGTGGAATATTGTTAAAAGCGGCAGGAACGCTACAACTTGTTACTATTTCAGAGCCATTCGAATAGGAGGGCATAGATGTTATTGGGGAAATAAATCTGAATTATTCATTACAACATCGATACATCCTTATGGCTACCAATTATTTTACATGATGGGTTTAAGCAATTGCATTGTGAAAAGTGAACGAGGATGCAATCATCAATTTCCTGCAAGAGAATCTTATGACTAGGTTTGGAGTTCCAATTTCCCTTGTTGTTAATAATGCATCTTATTTATCATCTGTTAAAATAACTGAGTTTTCTTATGAAAATGGAATTAAGTTACATCACTCAGCAAATTATTATCCTTAGGGAAATGGTTTACTATAAGCTACATATAAGAACCTTATCAAAATTTTGAAAAAAACCGTTATTGAAAATCAGGGAAATTGGCACTCAGCCCTTCCAAATGCACTATGGGAAGATAGGGTCACCCCAAATAACTCCTTAGGAGTGTCTCCCTATACTCTGGTATATGAAAAATAAGCTATCCCCCCCCCCCAAATATTCTTCTGCTATAATCACAATTAGCTCAAGCCTCAAGGGGTTCCAATAGCGAAGTTTAACAAGAAGGAATTGACACTTTGTTAAAACAAAGGAATTACGACAAAAGGATAAATATAATTTCAATAAACATCAAGTTATCATCAAAATATGGTTCAACAAAATAAAACTTGGTACAAGAAACTTTGATGTAGGAGACCTAGTTTTGAAATGGGATAATCCACATGCAGAAAAGGAAAAACACACAAAGTTCCAACATTTATGGATTGGCCCTTATCTAATCACTGAAAAGTTAATCCTTGCAACGTATAAATTGCAAGATTTACAAGGACAGGAAGAAAGTATTCCTGTAAATGGACTTTGTCTCAAACATTACTTCACTTAAGTTGGAGAAACACTTTGTACATATTTAGAACTCTTTTTTTCTTGATTATTTTAGTTTGTTTATTTTCCTATTTGTTTCACCTTATTTCATAGCCTTAGTTTGTTTTATTTTAGTAAACTAGCTCAATTTTTGGTGCTTGGAAGTATAGGCATCTGATTAAACTCGAAATCTTTGGATGTCAGGAACTGCTTATGGGAAATCAAAAATTGTAAAGTTCAATCATGATGAGATTCTTTAACTATTGACAAATGATGGAAACAGAATCTAATCTTTAAGCCCACATTTGAATCACTATAAACCCTGTGAAATAACCAAGAAACCCTGTGAAATAACCAAGACTCATGAGGTCTGGATTACTATCTTGGGGTTTCATCCATTCTCACATTAATACCTATCTCAGGAAGTATATCATGATGGACCCATGGAAAGGAAGAAGGTATGATGGATGTATGGTATTAAAAATGATTCCTTTGCTACAAATCAAAAAGGCCAAAAGGCTTATATTGAAATTTCAATTTTCCAAAATATTCAGTCTTCAATCAAAAAATAATGATGTTGAAGAAATAAGTCAGCAAGCCAAAAGGGATGTCAAAACAACAAGTATCAACAAGGTTCTTCTTCACCCATGAGATGATGAGAAAATATTTTTTTCACTCACACAAAATGACATTGTGGATGGAATAACTCATGCCAAATTATCAAAGTAAAAGAAGCAATCAAGGAAGACTTAAAAGACCTTTTCAATCATAAATAAAGCATCAAAAGAATGCTTATAGCATGGGAATGAGGAAAAAATGAATACATTTTTCTTACTTTGTTACAATCCCATGGAGTCGTATCTGGTGGAAACTTAAATACAAGGGGTAAAATGAACTTCATACTTTGGGCCCAGGAGAGTTATCAAGACACTGAAATATTGGTTACCTTACTCCCAAAGGAGTGGTATCAAATGTGATGCTTGAAAGTTGCATCCTTGAATAAATATGGTTTAAAGAAGTCTCAAGAGATACATTTAGGTAATCACTAAACATTCACAGTACAATACCATATGGCAGTCTTGTTGTTAAAAGAAGCTTTTTCAGATATCTGTGTTCACCAGCTAGTTGCCAATTATTGTTGCTGCAACTACTTCCCCCAAAACATTTACATTTTAGAGCCTCTCATTCCATTTTTTATTTTAAAAGCACACTTACAGCTCTTTCCCAACTTAGATAAGCCCTCCTTGCATACCTAGTATTTCCTAGAATCTTGAGCAGAATCTTTTTCCTAAACCTGAAGTGTCAATTTGGTAAAAATCCTTAGGTGCGACCTTGGAAGCATACCTTATGTTAAGTCAGGAACTTGTTTCTTCAAATTTTATGTTTGATTGTCATTTTTATTTAAGCTTGCATATTTGCTTGAGTTTACTCTTTTACTTACTGTGGAAATTTTTAGATTTTTAGTGAAATTTTCAATTTTTACCTTCAGTTTTTTATTTAGTTTTGTTCTTTTAAGCTTTTGAAGGGTTTTTAAATGTCATATTATTGAATAATGAGGTCACGAGGAAAATCATGAGCATAGTTCAGCATTTAAACCTCATTCAAAATGGAATTACTGACAAAAAGTGCCAAAATCAGTGTTAAAATTATTCTTGTAGCGCTGGAGCCAAAAAATTACACTAGCGCGCTACAGGAAAATCGTTTTTTGCCAGAATGGTCATTTTTCAGTCCGATTTTTTGGGGATTTCGCTGGGGAAATGTTAAATAAATCATTGGTCATGTTTTATATGGGTTTTTCCAAGTTTTTTTCATGTAAACAGGTGTCAGTCTCATGTAAGGGAGATTCTGGCAACTGTTCTGGCAACTGGATGCAAATTTATGGAAAATGATGATAATGAGCTAAATAAGGCAAGATTTTCGGGGAAGATGTTCTAAATTAAATATTATGGAGCTGGATATGTTTCTGTGTGTGTTCCTGAGCATAGTTAATGCACTTTTATTTTTTGCTCAT
The DNA here is from genome assembly GCA_001517045.1 of Pseudotsuga menziesii. Lineage (NCBI taxonomy): Eukaryota > Viridiplantae > Streptophyta > Pinopsida > Pinales > Pinaceae > Pseudotsuga > Pseudotsuga menziesii. The sequence continues at coordinate 308,751 of LPNX010225311.1, forward strand.
TTCACCACTCCTGGGAAAGCACTGTGCTGAAGTATTATCTATAAGCATAACAGGATTAATGCTTTTATTCTTTGCACTCAGTTCTTTATCCACAGACTCTAATGTTGGCTCTATAGTGAATGGAATGATTCCAAGAGTAAAGCGTGAAATCCTTTACACAGCTATGGCCCTTCTCGGTGCAAATATTATGCCTCACAACTTTTACCTCCACTCTTTGATTATTTAACTCGAGTCCATATTCTACTTACAAGGAGCAGCAATGGCGGGCAATTTGCATAGGAATTCATTGAAGTTTATGCTGGGATTTGTCACCGTATGGACATGGATGTCACAGTTGGAAAGTAGTGGCCTTCCCTTGCCGGATTCGGTGCATGATTTTCAATCAGAAAGTTTCCAGAAATCAGCGAAAAGCATTGCGCTTTTTCCACTATGGTCAAAGAAGGTGTGCTGAAAGACGTTGGTGAAGAATATGCAAAACATAATGCAACAGAGTGCAATGTGTTCAGAGGTTCAGAGACCTGTTTGGTTGCACCAGATTACTCTGATTACATAAAGTCCTGCGATTCTAAAAACAGGCCCGTTGACTGTGCTTTTAAAGCCCTCCTTACAAAAAGTTCTTTCTAAGGTCTATCTTTAGTATTGCAACAATATGTTGGAGCAGAAGGACTTATGCATTGTACTGTTTGTCAAGATAATTTTGAGAAGTTCTGGTGTGCTGTCAACACTCCTCCCTGTGGGACCATTGATAAAGTACTTGATGAAATTCTGCCTCTTATATCGTCCATCACATCAGAGAAGTCTTCTGCAACTATTTCTTTTGCAACAAACAGAGATATTTGCTCATTTTGCTCAGGGTCCTGAGGCAGTAAAAGAGAAAAAACCCAAGGGTAGAGGTTGGTTTCCATCAAAGGTCACAGAAGCCGGAGGTAGAGACGGCCATAGTAAATAGTAGAAAGCCAGCTGTGAATGGATCTCAAACACCAGTTCAAAATTCAGTATCTTCACTATGTCACAAAGGGAATCACTTCCAGGTTCCAGAGATTATGATAAAGGATTCATGTCAAATGAGAATAGATGAAGCTGTTGTTACACAACAAAAGAGAAGACGTGTAGAAGTTTTGAATATAGTGTGCATGAATGATCTTTTAGAAATGTTGAAAAAATCAGATGAAATGGCTGTGGAGGTTCTTGAAAAGTTTCTCATCTCATACTTGGGCATTCCTTATCAGATAGTTGATAAGACAGTAGAACACGATATTCTTCCCAATGTTTTGGAGCATTCTTTGCCAGAAACAAGAAATTTGGCTTTCCAAATAGCAAATGCATTTCAAGTGGGCATGAGATGTTTTCACCACTCAAGCATGCACCAGATGCTTTAGAAGAAGTGGAAGTTATGTCAGCGACTGCAGTGGTTCTTTGTCTTTATGCCTTGTCGCGTCACCCAAAATTGCGATAAATACTTTGTGTTTGGTATAACAATGGTTTAGTAGTTGGTCCTCGGTTACTATGCTATGCCTCCAGACTTGCTAATGAGCTGGAGCAGATATCTGGGTCCAAAAATATGATTGATTGCTTTTCCTCAAGTCAGAATTTAAAAGCTGAAATGGTTTGTATTAGTGATCTTGATATTGT